>CM035439.1:101594364-102011864 GCA_020310875.1 Ceratopteris richardii
CTACTCTTGTAAAAATCTAAAAGTAAAATCTCACAGTTGGTATGAGAGCAAAGTTGAGACCTGTATAGTTTATGAGCTTTGCACAAATGCACAAAGGACAAAGGATCAAGGAATCATCAAGCTTCACAAAATGGTATCTTTCATAAACAATATTAGAGATATGGCAAATTTGGGATAAACGGTTGAAGTTATGGACAAAGATAGCTATTAACCATGGAGATTCAAAGTATCCAAATATCTTATGATCAAAGGACTCCGGTCTATTGTATTTGGAAATGAAGGAGCACCTAAGGTTGATCCAAAGAACCCAAAGACTACAAAGAGCTAAGGGCCTTGAAGGAATGGGAGAAGACGAATAGAAGAGCTATCTTCTTGATATTTCATGTAATCTCCAACACTATGATTGGGCATATTTCATAATTTTATCATGCTAAGGATGTATGGGAAGCCATTGAGAAGTTCTATGCTACTCCACAAGGAGTAGAAAGATGCATCTCAAAAATGAGCTTCACACATTAAGAAAGCTAGTGGTCAATCAATAGTTGACTATACCCCAATAATCAAAGAAGTAAGGGATCAACTTGCATCCATTGATTGCAAAGTTGATGAAGAAGACATCGTGCATATCACCCTCAGTGGACTTAGAGGTATGAAGAATCAAATTCAAAATCCAAGCCAAACCCAAGACCAAAGGCAAGGGCAAGGGCAAGAATCCACATAAAGTTATGATTTGTTATATTTGTGGTAAGCAAAATCACATTGCTTCAAGTTTTTGGTTCAAGGATGGCAATGGAAGTAAGAAAGCTATCACCACTTCAAAGAATGATGGGAATGAGAACTCGTAGACATGAGCCACCAATATGATAGGATTACCATGGATCAGAAATGGTATATATATTTTGGTTGTAGGAATCACATGTCACTCCAAGGAGATGTTTTCATCAATATGCAGGTTCCAAAGACCAAGGGTTGTGTGGAAACAAATGATAACACAGAATATCCCATATAGGTGAGGGATATCAAATTGGAAGAAGACAAGTAGGTATTACGAGTACTTCATGTTCTTCTATCACCAGAAACCTTATTTCTATAGGGAAGATGGTGGAAAAGGGATTGCATCTCATATTCAATGACACGGGTTGCCTTGTGAAGGATGGAGGAAAGGTTGTAGCCAAAGGAAGAAGTGAAGGCAGGTTATTCAATATTACCCCCACACATAGCCAAGTATGTTATGTCATGTTTTATGTCATGTTTTGGATTAGGTGTTAGATATGCTCAATGCCTCACCCTTATGTAGCACCACCATTGTTCCATAACACTCTATTTTGTAAGGCCCCCATTATGAGGAGAAGCCATGTGAGAGTGTTGGACATTGGTAGGTTCCTGACTTTGAGGTCAGATGAGGTCTAGAGTAGACCGTAGATGGATAGTTAGGAAGGTTACTTCTAAGCCACTGGATTTGGGATTGATCCAATGTGAGGATCAACCTAAATCAAGGGCTAAAAACAAAAATAGATTTCTTAACTTAGGGAAGGGTCTATTTGATGTGGGCCATTGGATCTTGACTTGATCCTAAGTGTCAATTAAGCAAGATCAAGGGCGACAAACAAATGGTTGTTGATCCTACCTTTCTACCATTGGATTCACCTCATAGATCAATGATGGAGATTATTTTGGTCATGGATCAAGCTACCACGACCCTAGAACATGGGTAGGTAGATTTAGGCTTGGAGGACCTTATAAGCATGGTCCCTTTCCCATGTAGGATCATCATTTTGTGTGTTTAGGGGATCCATCTTAGTACCCATTGTGTTGGCCTATAGCCCTTCACATAGATTCTATCTAGATCACCATCTAAGCTCCATATAGGGAGTGCATGGGTGGATAGAACCATCTATATATTGTTTAGTGTTTGAGTTCCATTGTATTAGAGTTATGAGTTTGAGTTGAATTGAGTTCAGTCCATCTTCTACTCATCTTGAGTCCACTTTCTATTATAACCAAATCTCTTGTGTTATTCCCATGAGTAGCAATATCTCTCTTTCTATCTAGCCTTGATCTTATATGTGTCTTGTGCTAACCAATACATGGCATTAGAGTTACACCAGTAGCCCACCACTTAGTCGTTATTCATGGTTTTGTTTTTTTTCTTACATGGTATCAGAGCACAGGAAGGTATAGAAGATTGTAGAGATCATGGAGGCCAATGAATCAACTCTAGCATTTGTGGAAGGAATGCTTCAATATTCAAGCTTGTGAGAGGTGAATGCTTCAACTCCAAAGTTCTTGGTAGGTAAAGGCTTTAACATTGGAGTTCTTGGGAGGCAAAGGCTTCAACACTATAGCTTGTGGGAGGCAAAGGCTTCAACACTAGAGTTCTTGGGAGGAAAAGGCTCCAAAGATTCAAGTTCATGTGACACAAAGGCTTCAACACTATGGAGGTGTTAGAATCTAGAAGTGGAATTGGAAGTGAAGTTGGTGCAATGGATTTGGAAATGCAAACACTATGGGTTCATCCACCAACCTTCAATGAAGGCAAGTTAGAAGGTATGAATTATTTTCTTTGGAAGTTCAAGATTACAGTTATCCTTGATTCTTATGATCTTTTGGAGATGGTGATGGAGAGTGAGAAAGAGCCACAATTTACATTTGACCCATTGGATCCGAGTATGGTGATTCTCCTAGATGCAAAGCTTCTACAAGCTTGGAAGATAAGGAATGCAAATGCACTATATTATATAGTGAACAATTGTGTGGACTCTATTCTACCTCTTATTCAACATACATCAGGCAAGTGATGCATGGAGTATATTGAGGAGTCACTATGAGGCAAGAAACCAAACATGCATTCAAAATTTAGAAAATCAATCGGAAGCAGACAGAAGGAAAGAAGGTGAAAGCATCCATTACTCAGATTAAGAAGCATGTGATGGAATGGCTTGTGAAGGGATAGAGAAGACTAGCAAGGGCTAGCTCAAAGGTTTCTCCAAAATACTCCACCAAAGTATGATGGAAGGGCAACTACTCTCAACACTCAAGTGAGACCTCAAGCTTTCACATTTGAGGAGTTCCATTCAATACCAATGGAAGAGGATTTGCAGCTTAAAGCCCAAGTAAGAAGTATTCAGGGAGATGCCATATTCTCCATCAATGCATCAGGTAAAGATGGTTCCTCAAGCAAAGGTAAGAATGCAAAGAGGGCGAGGAGTAAGAAGAAGATTCAAGGACAATGCTTCCATTGCAAAAGGAAGGGACATGCAATTGCAGATTGTCATGTCAAGAGGATAGACGAAGTGAAGGAGGAGACAATACATGGAGCCAAAGCAAAGGTGGTATGCTCCTCAACACAAGAAGAATCAATTGTGGATTCATGGGTACTAGATAGTGGTGCATCTCATCAAATGACCAATGACATAGGTCAATCTAGTTCTATGCAACCTCAGCAAGAACCCATCATGGTGACAGGGACAGTATGGAAGGAGACGCAAAAGCAAGGTAATGTTATTCATCACTTACCTACAATGAATGGAATGAAGGAACCTCTTATAGAGCTTGTATGATGGGCAAGCCACATAGAGAGACATTCCCACAAGAAAGCAAGAGTAGGTCAAAGGCTCCTCTAGTGTTGGTATATGCTAACCTTGTGTGGTAAGATGTCTATACAGGCCTTGGGAGGATCTTCCTACATTGTGATCGTCGACGACTATAGCAGGAAGATGTGGATGTACTTTCTTCGTGATAAGGCTCAAGCTTTTGGTAAGATTAAAGAACAACCACAACTTGTTGAAAATGAACCAAGGAAAAGTGTGAAGAAGCTTGGAATAGGAGGTGGTGGTGAGCTCAACTCAGAGTACTTGGAAGGATTTTGCAAGTGCAAAGGGATAAAGTGTCAATCAGTGACACCTCACACATCACAGCATGATGGCATTATTGAATGCAAGAGGCACACCATTGTTGAGATAGCTAAGTGTATGAGGGAAGACATGGGCTTTGCATATCAAATAAAAAAGAGTCATCATGAGTTCTACATTGGTAAGAATCCATCAATCTTACACTTTAGAATTTTTGAGAGTAATGTGTTATGCTCTTGTCCCAAGTCAAAGAAAGAACAGGTTGGAACCAAAAAGCAAAAGATGCATCTTCTTAGGTCATTGTGGAAAGCAAAGGGCTTTCATACTATATGACCAAGAGGCAAAGAAGATACAAGGGATTCGTGATGTGGTATCTATGGAGTAGCCACATGCAGTGGAGGAGAAGAAAGGAGCTTCTATTTTATCATCAAGTGAAGGAGTAATTCACTATGTACTTAGCCCAAGAGCCATCCCTACTTATGAACAGGAGGAATCATCATCACTGGATGGTGAGAAGAGAGTCTACCAACCTAAAATCACCCAAATAGATTGGTTGCCACTGCAATGGGTGAAGGAAAAGCTCTATGGTCAGAGTAATCCTATGCCAACAAGTATTAAAGAGAAGGCTGAAGGACCCATAACATCACAGAGAATAGAGGAGAACAAGTGGTCTTCTACTCGCATAGTCAGTATAGCCATGATGGTTGTGATTATGAAGGAAGTAATGAATCCAATAATTGAAGATGAAGCACTTATGGATCCGACATGGAAGGAGGTTGTGCAAGCCAACTATGATAGCTTAATGAACAATGAAGCATGGGAGGTCACTAGCACCAAGTGGGTCTGCCAAGTGAAGTACATGATACGAGGGATCTTGGAATGCTATCATGACACATTGATAGCACAAGGACTTTCACTAGTGCAAGTTTTTGGTTTTCAAGACTCTTTTGCTCTAATGATCACTATTTGCAGCATACTAATGGTACCAGCTCAGATGAAGTGGGAAGTTTTCATGTTACATGTCAGATCAGAACATTTGAATCTTGACCTCAAAGAGAAGGTACATGTGTCTCAGTCACTAGGGTTTGAGGCTCCACATTCAAAGGACAAATTACGTAAGCTAAAGAAGGAATCATATGTGTTGAAACAATCCCTAAGATCATTGGATGAGCAGATAGACATTGGGAGCTACATGAAGGTCTTTGGTAGTCTTATCTACTTATGGAGTACCATACAAAATATCAGTTTTCTAGTCAGACTTTTGAGAAGGCTTGGGAATAGACCTTGTGAAGGACATTCAAGAGCTGGCAAGCACGTACACTTGAGAAAGATGGTGGAAATATTCTACTATGCAACCATGAAGAATGCAATGCCTATTCTCACCAAAGTTCTTACGTAGGATCTACTTCAAATACATCTTCGAAGACTTGGCATTGGGCCAAGGAGGTAGTTCACCTTTGGATGGACATTGAGGGGGGGTGTTAGACATGGTCAATGCTCCACCCTCATGGAAGACTTGGCATCAAGCCAAGAAGGTAGTTCACCTTTGGGTGGACATTGAGGGGGGGTGTTAGACATGTTCAATGCTCCACCATCATGGAGGACTTGCCATCATGCCAACAAACTAGTTCACCTTTGGGTGGACATTGAGGGGGGGTGTTAGATATGCTCAATGCCTCACCCTTATGTAGCACCACCATTGTTCCATAACACTCTATTTTGTAAGGCCCCCATTATGAGGAGAAGCCATGTGAGAGTGTTGGACATTGGTAGGTTCTTGAATTTGAGGTCAGATGAGGTCTAGAGTAGATCGTAGATGGATAGTTAGGAAGGTTACTTCTAAGCCATTGGATTTGGGATTGATCCAATGTGATGATCAACCTGAATCAAGGGTTAGAAAAAGAAGCAGCTTTCTTAACTTAGGGAAGGGTCTACTTGATGTGGGCCATTGGATCTTGACTTGATCCTAAGTGTGGATTGAGCAAGATCAAGGGCTACAAACAAATGGTTGTTGATCCTACCTTTCCACCATTGGATTCACCTCATAGATCAATGGTGGAGATTATTTTGGGCATGGATCAAGCTACCACGACCCTAGAACATGGGTAGGCTGACTTAGGCTTGGAAGACCTTATAAGGATGGTGCCTTTCCCATGTAGGATCATCAGTTTGTGTGTTTGGAACCATTAGGGTATCCATCTTAGTACCCATTGTGTTGGCCTATAGCCCTTCACCAAGATTCTATCTAGATCACCATCTAAGCTCCATATAGGGAGTGCATGGGTGGATAGAACCATCTATATATTGTTTAGTGTTTGAGTTCCATTGTATTAGAGTTATGAGTTTGAGTTGAATTGAGTTGAGTCCATCTTCTACTGATCTTGAGTCCACTTTCCATTATAACCAAATCTCTTGTGTTATTCCCATGAGTAGCAATATCTCTCTTTCTATCTAACCTTGATCTTATATGTGTGTTGTGCTAACCAATACATGGCATTAGAGTTACACCACTAGCCCACCACTTAGTCATTATTCATGGTTTTGTTTTTTTCTTACATTAGGAAGATTACAAAGATTGATCTTTGGCTTAAAAGAACAAGGCACATGAATATTCATAAGCTCAAGAACATGAGCTAAGTAGGATTGGTAAGAGGTTTACCAAACTTTGATGGCCAATCCATGCATGAGTTTTGTGATGCTTTCCATTTAGGTAAACAAGATAGATAGCCTTTCAAGAGTACTCGGAGATCAACAAAGACCTTGGAGATCATACACAGATGTTTGGGCACTTATGATCCACTCAATGTGATCGACTCTTGAGGTCTAACCTGCATGGTCAACATAATCATCTTCAAGCACTTTCTCCTCACCCTTATTTGCATGCCATTGCCTTTTCTCATCAAAGAGACATGCCCATGGACTCCATGATGAAGGTAAATGTTATGAAAATTCCCCTACTTCAAAATACAGGAGTACCAATGGGGCAAACTATGAGCTAGATGAAGGTCCAAGGTGAAGACAATGACCTAGAAGAGATGGTTACAGCTATGGTAAAGCTCAAAAGGCTCAAGAAGCAGTACAAAAAGGGTAATGAAAGAAGATCAACCAAGAAGAAGATCTCCATTCAAAGGTTAAGTGATGACTCTTTTATGGCAAAGCATTTCGCATACATGATGTTGGTTGTTGCAAATGAGGAGCCAACTACCTATGAGGAAGCTAAGGAGAAATGAGAATCCAAGGCCACAACACATGATGCAAATGGTGGACTAATGGACAACCACACTTGGGAATTAGTACCCAAGAAGGAAGGCATGAAAATAGTCCAAAACAGATGGGATATAAAGTGAAAAGGAACTCAGATGAAACCCTAGTGAGACACAAGCTTAGACTGGTGGAAGAAGACTTCATTCATACAAAAGGTATAGATTATGATGAAGCCTTTAACTATGTTGCTAAGAAGAGTACGATTAGGTATTTGATAGCCATATGTGAAACTAAAGGATGGCCAATCTACTAAATGGACATCAAGAATGCTTGTCTAAATGGTGAGGTAAAGGAGGAAGTATACATGGCCGAACCTCAAGGTTATGAAGATCCACAGCACACAAACTATGTTTGCAGGTTAAAGAAGGCCTTATATGGACTTAAGCGAACCCCAAGGGCATGGAATTAGAGGTTGGTGGATTACTTGAGCAAGTTGGGTACTCTCCAAGCCATGCAAGTCCATACCTATGCCTAAAGAAGAGTTACTAAGGTATGTGAAGAGCACAACCAATTGTGGATTGCTTTATACATATGGAGAGAAGTTACAACTCAAAGCATGGAGTGATGCAAATTGGACAGGGTGTGTTGATAATAGGAGGTCTACATCTAGATGTGTGTTCATGATAGGAACAAAATCCATCTCATGGATTAGTAAGAAGCGGCCTATAGTGACATTCTCATCGACTGAGGCTACATACAAGGCAATAGCACTCACTACATGTGAGGCTATGTGGTTAAAGAAGCTACTAAATGACTTGGATGTGTAGGTTAACACAATCCTCATCTATGGAGACACCATGTCTAGCATACATCTAGCCAACAATCCTGTGTACCATGCATGGAGCAAACACATAGAGGTACACTATCATTATGTGAGGGAAAAGGTTGAAAGCAAAGACGTGTTTGTGCATTTCATAGGTACAAAAGACCAGGTTGCTAATATTTTCACCAAAGGATTGGATGCTACAAAATTAAACAAGTTCAAGAAGGCAATGAATCTCTTAGAGATCGACACTACCAACATGAGCTTGAGGGGAAGTGTTAAAATTATGAATTGGGCAAGCTCATCAACCTTAGAGCAAAGGAACGGTGTTGCCAAAGCTAAAGGAGACTCCAATGGATAACAAAACATGAATCTTTATCCATTCATGTCGAATGAAAATCCAAAATACAAGCCAAGACTAGATGAAGAGCCAAGGGCCATAGAAGTTCCTTACTTAAAGCCTAGGATATTCACTTATAGTCATGCATATCCTTTTATGTAGCTATAAAATGTATGTTGTAGTTGGATAATCTACACCTAATCTTTAAAAATCTACAACTTTCTCAAAGATGATAAGGCATGCTTATAATGCTCATTTGAGAAAGTTCAAGATCATTTCTCTCTTTATCATCTATACAACAAGATAATATTCCATTAACATCCTACTAATAAATGCTTCTAGTGATGATGTGGATGTTTCTAGTATTAGCCATAGGTTTGGGATTGATTTCCATACACTCGTGAAGTAGTTCATAAGCTAGTATTAGAAATAAGTGTTGATCCCTAGGTTGAAGTTACAATCATGAGCTAGACCATTTGAGACTCCTCTCGAGGGTTCTTCATCTATAACTTTTGATCAATCGGCTTGAATGTGTATGGTTCCCTTTTAGAATTATACTTCAAAATCCAATTCTATGAGATGTGACTCATGCATACATGCACGTACTTGTGATCATTTGATCTAGCCTCTTTTAGTTTTTTTGAGTCTTTGTTTTTTATTTGATGCCAATAATTTTCCATCATGAAAATCTTAGATGTGTGATATGTTGGTTGTCGCATAATCACACATATGCATGCAGTGTGATACAGAGGCCTGGACACATGCTTGACCATGTGTAGATGAATATGCATGCTTTGGCTAAGTCCACTATCTCATTACAACTTGTGGATATGAAAGACTAGCATACCACATTTTCCTATCGTTCATCTCAAGGCTTCTCTTTGACATTGGATAGCAGGGGTTTTTTTTTTGTTGGTAGGCCCATTGACCACATTTCATGTTATTCCTATTTGAGTGGTTTTTCTTATTCTTGGATGAAAGTAAGAGACATGTTCACATGCTTGATGTTATGGCATTTGGCATTGAGGGTGAAGGAGATAAATGTTTTTCATTGCCTCATGATGCATCATATACATTTGGACATGGAATATAATATTTTCATTTATAAATAGTACACCTTATGCTTTCCAAAGGTGGCAGGATTGGGCATAGGTATCCACTCTAGGTGCTCCACATTGTCAGAGTTCAAGGTCTATCAATATAAGGGAGAAGAAGTTGCTTGGAGAACAACACAACATTAAATTTATTACCAAGTGAATGTACAAAGATAAGTGACTTATTAGGGTCATAGGTGTATATACAGTCGGGGAAAAAAACTCCTAGGGAAAAAACTTGCTCCAACATACCTAAGTGTGTTCACACATATCACTACCAAAATATATCAACAAATCCCCCTCGTAATGATGCAGTGAACAAGGAGTTTGCACTCTCGTATAAGAAAGTGTCAAGCAATAATTCGGAAAAAATCAACCCACAAAAGGAAGTAAGCCCAGAGCTTTGAAAAAAGCATGGAGCCTTTGTGAAATGGTCTACAACATTATTGTGTGTGTGCACATAATCCAAACTGATCTCTCTAGGAGAGATTCTCTACCTAACATAATCATAGTGCACCTCAATGTGCTTTGTCAGAGCATGGAACATAGGATTTCTCACAATTGCCAATGCACTCTAACTATTAGTAAAGATTATGGTAGAAGACTAAGCAATACCCAAATCAACTACATGATATTTAAGCCATACACTCAACAGTTGTGAAATTTTCCCTATACTCAACCTCAGAACTAGAAGTGGCTATGGTAGGCTTTCTTGCTCAACCAAGGTGTGCATGAGCTACCAAGGATGAAGCAAAAATCACTGGTGGATACGAGTGTCATAGCAACAAGCCCAATCTAAGTAAAAAAAAAGCATGTAAATATCATGGTAATGATACCCCCTTGGGATAAAATAATCCAAGTACTCTCGTACAAGTAGGGAAAGATGCAGTTAATTGACTACCAATGCATGACACTTGGGCAATGCATATACCTTCTCATACGTGAGATAGCAAATTGAATATGAAGCCGAGTTATTTGATAGCATTCGATAGCTTGTTGATAGATAAAAACATCAAATGCATCCGCAACATCATGAAGACTCAACTGTAAACCTGTCTCCATGGGACTACTAGCAACTTTGCAATCTTCAAGGCCAAAACATTGCAATAATATGCCAATGCATTTTGTTTGACACAAAACTATTCCCCCATATAAACTTGCATAAATTGAATGCCCAAATAATGATGCAAATGTCCGAAATCTAACATCTCAAAAAGCAATGAAAATCAATCTTAAGTTTAGCAGTATGCTTCTCATTAGGACCAATGAGCAGATATCATCAAGATATATAACAATGATGAGAAGTACATCATCTACATGCTTAACCTATAAGGTGCTTTGATGTGCATTGCTCTCAAATCCATGTGCTAGCAAGTAGGCATGTATCTTTTCATACCAAGCACATGGTGCTTGTTTCAATTCATATAATGAATTTTTCAACCTACACACTTTGTTTTCATGCCCTTTTTACACAAAAACATGGGGTATGTACTTCATGTAAATCACCATTCAAAAAAGTAGTTTTAATATCTAATTGATGTACATTCCAACCATTATGAGCTGAAAATTCACATATGCTACGCACAATGGTCATTCGGGACATGGGAGTAAAACTCTCATAAAAATTGCCTTTCTCTTGAGCATAACATTTGGCAAGAAGCCTAACCTTATACCTATCAATTGTTCCATCGGGCTTACATTTCAGCTTGTATACCCATTTAGTGCAAATGGCCTTTTGGCCAGGAGGCAAAACACATAAAGACCAAGTACCATTCTTCATAATAAAATCAGATTTTGATTGCATAGTAGCCATCTATTTTTTGAATTTTTTGTTTCATCAAAAGAAACAAGCTCATTCTCATCAAAAATACTAGAGAAAATCATTGCATAACAATCTGATGCAAAGGAAGCACTATGAGAGCCTAAAAGAGTATGATATGAAAAAGGTGCATTTAATTTGCTCTCTCTCAAAGTTTGCACGAGCAATTTAGGCATAGTATTTGCCTCTTTATGTCAGCCCTCTCATGTAAGTTCTACAACATCATTTGACACATATAAACTTCTACAACATCATTTGACACATATAAAGGCTGAGAAATTGCCTCACTCAAACTAGCACTCAACTATCCACCTGTAAAAAGAGGAACCAAAGTGTCATACACATTCTTTGAGCTAAATGATGTCTCCTTGGTACATGGAAGTAAGGGTTGAATTTCATCTTCCACAAGAAAAAAAACATCATGGATAACCAAAATGTGTTCAATTTGTGGATGATACAGATAATATCCTTTGCTCTGAGAACTATACCCAACAAAAATACATTTCATTGCTTTATCATCCACTTTTCTATGTTGTTTTCTAGGCACTGATGAATATGCTAAAAAAACCAAAAACAAGAAGATGAGCCAAAGATGGCTTGTGACCATGCAAAGCCTTATCTGGAGTGATAGATTGCAATGCTTTGGTGGGACACCTCTTAAGTACATATGTTGCACACATAACAGCATCAATCCAGAAGCTACGTGGTAAAGCCTAACCTTTGACCATAAACCTCGCCATTTCCATAAAAGATGTGTTATTTCTCTCAACAACTCCACATAGATAAGTTGCATGGTAATACACCTTAACAACCCACATATGGAATACATTATTGATTTTAGCCCAGGCCAATGACTAAATACCCTAATGTAGAAAATTGATTATATCTCAAAAAAATGAACAAAAATACATAAATGAGCTCTCTTATAACAAACTTTGAGGCACTTGCACTGCCAAACCAAAACCTGTATATATGTTTGGCATAAAATGACAAATTTTCTTGCATGATCACTATCACACTGTTTGGAGGATAAAATGAGCTCAAATAAAAAAAACTTCACCAAAAATAGATGGCATTTTGAACTCCTTACCGCCCCGAGTATGCTCACAATTTTCATGCGATTTTGAAACAATGGTCGGAGGTGTCAATGATGCCCTAGAGAAAGCGACAACATGCTCTAATACAAATTATTGGAGTTCAAGGAAGAAGAAGCTTGGAGAATAGCACAACATTGAACGTATTACCAAGTGAATGTACAAAGATAAGTGACCCATTAGGGTTATAGGCATATATAAGCCGGGGGAATCACCTCCTAAAGAGATAAAAAGGTACCCCGACAATCCTAAGTGTGTTCACATACCACTACCAAAATATATCAATGCATGAGAGACAATCTCATATGAATAAAAATTAATCCGTAATGTTGAGTATGAGACTTATCATGTCTTGTTTTATCTACCCACAAATAGACTGGTTGATGTTCATGATGCCCAATTAAGAATGTTTTGAATTCTCATGTAGAGCAAGTTTCAAATGCTCAAGTAAATTCTCATGTAGAGCAAGTTTCAAATGCTCAAGTACATGACTTTGATTTCCATGTAGAGCTTGATATGAATGCTTGTTTGTTGTTGTTTGATAAGGCCATGTTAGAATAATGAAACACTTGTAGATAAGGATAAATTTTATTGTTCACAATTAAACAAATGCTTGTTTGATAGGATGGATAATTTGCATGTTTAGGATTCAACAATCATGTGGACATTCTTGGATTCTCTAATGCTAGATGCTTACATGGATATGTTAAGTCTAGTCCTAATGATGGTAATATGTCTTATCGTTAGTGTCCATGTGAAAGGCCAAATGGCCATCGGACACTTCTTTGTATATGTTCTTTAATAAAACATATAGTGGCTTGGTCAGTCACAGACTGTAAGTTCGATCGCATTTTGTAACACCTAAGAAGTCTGTGTTCGTGCTCCTTCTGTACTGTGTTTTTTTGCATATTTTGCAGCCTCTATGCGGAGTACCATGTGCGGCCCTAGGAGCTTGGTTTTCTACTCCAAGGATAGCATTGTGGGGCTCTCGAGAAGGAGAGTGCATTGTGGTGCATCGCCATTGAAACACTTCACTTGTATCAAAGCATTTCGACGCAAAAGATCTGTTCCTTTTGTGCAAGCAACCAAGGCATAGACCTTGGCATACCTTGTCATCCGAGTCACCGAATTTACCGTTGGCACCATTGGATGCATGGGAGGGAGGATCTCAATGATCAAGGAAGATAGAGGTTCCTGGTACTTCCCGGGAGGTCACCCATCCCAGTACTATTCCTCGCGGAGCTCGCTTAACCATGGCAATCTCTTGCCACTAAGATACACTCTGGTGTCTGAAGAAGGGGAAAGACTAAGGTTAACATTACCTTGAACATGTTTTGGTCTCTCAAAGCTTCAAATGGAATTTCAAAGAATCCTGCTGACATGGATGAAGATGAGTTAGATGAGTTAGATGAAATGGCCAGGTCTACCATTCGCTTGTACTTGGCAGATAATGTTTACTTTATAGTATGCAATACATATGAAAAAGAGACGACGTCAAATAAAGGTATCTGATGAGAAAATTATATGACCTTCGTATGAAGGACACAGATAGTGTTGTTTCTCATATAAATGAGTTTGATGCTATATTCTCCCAGTTGCAGGCTCAGAAAATGGATATGGATAGTGAAATGAAAGAAATATTGTTGTTATGCACCTTGCCATCATCATGGGATACGTTTTGCATAGCTATTAGCAATAGTGCACCTAGTGGTAAACTCGTCTATGATGACATATGTGGAGCACTCTTGAGTGAGGAGATTCGTAGAAAATCTATGGTTGGCACTCAGAGTGGAGATGCATATAATGTTCATGATTCTTACCAAGGAAAGAATCAGCAACGTGGCAGAAGCAAGAACAAGGAAAAGGATGATCCATAGAATAAGAGTAGGAAGTAAATCAAGGAAGAGGGATATCGAATGTCATTATTGTCATAAGAAAGGACACATGAAGAAAGATTGTTATGCATTAAAGAATGCTAAAGTTAAAGGAAAGCATGTTGATGGGCATGTTAAACACTTACCTGCACCATCTACTTCGACTATGAATATTAAAGAAATCAATGATATTCTTGATGATGTTGATGTGTTGACACTTGATAGTACTATGCCAACTGAGACTCTTATTGTTGATCTCTTTCCCACATGTGGCTGCTAGATTCTGGTGCTTCTTTCCATGTGACACCACACAGAGAATGGTTCTCTAATTATGCAGCAAAGTCTCTTGGTACCGTGAGACTTGGTGACTCTTACCAGTGTGATGTTGTGGGGATTGGAGATGTGGTTGTGCAGTTCATTGATGGTTCAAAATTTACTATGCATAATGTATGCCATGTACCTCAGTTATCATGCAGTTTGATGTTAGTTAGTCAACTTGATGACCTTGGTTACAAGGTATCTTCTATGCTCAATCCTTTCATATATCAAAGGGCAATATGGTTATTGAAAAAGGAAGCAAAGTTGTCTCACTTTATCCTTTATTTGTATCACAGAAAGAACACTGGTTAGCTGTTATTGAACAGCCTATGGCTTGTATTTGGCATGGTCGTTTGGGCCATATATCTCATAGTGGAATGGAAAATATTTCTCATTAAGGCTACTTACCTACGTTATCTTTCTTCGATTTTTCATTTTGAGCATTGTCAATATGGAAGGCAAACCAGAAATGTGCATAGAATGCACATTGACTCTTCAATTCAGCCTTTACATCTTGTTCATATAGATGTGTGTGGTCCTATGCCCACTAGGTCCTTAGGTGGTTCTCTTTACTTGGTCACTTTCATAGATGATGCTTCTAGAAAAGTTTGGGTATATCCTATCAAATCAAAGGATGAGGTACTCCTTACTTTCAGAAAATGGCTTGCTTCAGTTGAGACTGAAAAAGGAACTAAGATTAAGGCTTTACCTTCAGATAATGGGGGTGAGTATACCTCACATAAATTGAGCCTTTTCTGTCAGTCTAGAGGGACTCGTAGAGAGTTTACAGCTCCTTATACCCAATACAGAATGGTATAGCTAAAAGGATGAATAGAACTATTCAAGATAGAGTAGTTTCTATGTTGCATCATGCAAACATCTCACAAGGCTTTTGGGTAGAAGCAATATTGATTGCAGTTCATGTGATTAACCTTTCACCTAGTACTGCCAAAGGTCTGAAAGTAGCACAAGAGTTATGGACAGGGATGCCACCATATTATGATCATCTGCAAGTTTTTGGGTATGAAGCATATGTTCATATATCCAAGAATCTAAGACAAAAGTTGGACCATAAGTTCAAGAAATGCATTTTTCTTGGATATGGCCGAGAAGGACAATTTGGATATCGCTTATGGGACCTGAAACACAGTCAATGATCAGAAGTATTGATGTCATTTTCAATGAGTCTAAGATGTATAAACAGCCCATTAAGGAGGTTGACATGAGAAGAGTGGTGTTTGAGGATACTAGTCCTCCAATTAGCATGCATAAAAATGATGCACATAGGAACGTTCAAGAGAATGTCCGATCAAATCATTATGCACATGTTCCTGTTCAGCAACCATTGAGATGCTCTGCATGCGTCTCACATCCACCTTATAGATATGTTCCAAGTTTAGATTTTGTTATGCTAACAGATGCCGGTGAGCCTTCTTGCTACAAAGGGGCTATGCAGACAGAGGACCATGTCAAGTGGGAGCGTGCTATGAAGAGAGAGTTGGATTCTATCCACAAGAATGGCACTTGAGATTGAGTACCTTTGCCAAAAGGAAGCAAAGTTTTACCATGTAAATGGGTATATAAGTTGAAATTCACATCAGATAGTGCTTCTCCAAAGTATAAAGCACGACTTGTTGCAAAGGGTTTTAAGCAAAAACGTGGTGTTGATTTCGAGGAAATCTTCTCTCCAATGGTTAAGATGAGTACCCTGCGGTTGCTGCTTGGATTCGTTGTAGTGGAGGACTTAAAGCTAGTCTAAATGGATGTGAAAACTGATTTCTTGCATGGAGATCTTATAGATGATATCTATATGGAACAACCAGAGGGTTATGTAGTTCCTGTCGAGGAAAGTCTAGTTTGTAAGCTTAAGAAGAGCTTGTATGGACTTAAACAGACCCCTAGACAATGGTACCAAAAGTTTGATGCTTTTATGAAGTCTCAAGGCTATTCTCAAAGCAATGAGGATCATTGTCTCTACACAAAGAGATGCTCAGATGGAAGCTTGATATGCTTGATACTTTATGTGGATGATATGTTGATTGTTGGGAAGTCCTCTATGACTTGTCAATTCTCAAAAAGAATTTGAATCAGACATTTGATATGAAGGATTTGGGGGATGCCAAACATATTCTTGGCATGCACATTACGCGTGATAGGAGCAAAAGATGCATATACTTGTCTCAAGAGAGTACATATCCAAAGTACTTCACAGGTTCAATATGTAGGGTGGAAAGGCATTAAGTATGCCTTTACCCACATATGTCAAATTGAGCAAGGATGATTGCCCCAAATCAGATGAGGAAAAGGAATTCATGACCAAAAATCCTTATCAGTCTGTTGTTGGTAGTCTCATGTATGCTATGGTAGCTAGGAGACCAAACATTGCATTTGTAGTAGGATTTGTGAGCAGATATATATCTAATCCTAGCAAGAAACATTGGGAAGCGATCAAGATGATTTTGAGATATCTGAGTTGCACTAAGGACAAGTGTCTATGCTTAGGTAGAGGGAAAGCATCCATTATTGGTTATACAGATTCTGACTACGATGATTGTGTAGACAATCATAAGTCTATATCAGGGTACATTTTTCATTTTACTGGAGGTGCTATCTCTTGGAGATCTCGTCTTCAAGAATGTACAATTGTTTCCACAACAAAGTATGTTGCGGCAAGTGAGGCATGTAAGGAAGCATTGTGGCTTTCTCGTCTTGCTTGTGATATGGGTTTACCTCAGCATGTACCTCGTTTGCTTAGTGATAGTCAAAGTGCCATTGCTTCGGCTAAGAATCCGATCTATCATGCAAAGACCAAGCACATTGAGGTGAGGTATCACTTCATTAGAGATTGCTTAGCTACTACGCGCATTATTCTTGAGAAGATTCACACTCGAGATAATGTTGCAAATGCTTTGACCAAAGCTCTACTACAGGATAGCCTCGACATTGTTGTCACTTGATGGGGGTTAGGTGATTCATGAACTTACATAGTCATTTGTATAATGTGTAACATGCCCATCAAGTGGGAGGCATAGTTTGTATACTTACACTTAGGTATTCTTTCTCATTCTTTATTTTTCTCCCATAGTTACTTTGGCCATATTGGCCTTTCATGGGAGATTGTTACCGTTAGTGTCCATGTGAAAGGCCAAATGGACACCGGACACTTCTTTGTATATGTTCTTTAATAAAACATATAGTGACATAGTAAGTCACAGACTGTAAATTCGACCGCATTTTGTAACACCTAAGAAGTTTGTGTTCGTGCTCCTTGTGTATTGTGTTTTTCTGCGTATTTTGCAACCTCTGTGTAGAATATCGTGTGCGGCCCTAGGAGCTCAGTTTTCTACTCCAAAAATATCGACGTGGAGCTCTTGAGAAGGAGAGCGCATTGTGATGCATCGCCATCGAAACACTTCAATATGGTTGCCTAAGACATAGGCATGGCTAACATGATTAGATTAGCCAAGATAGGATAAGTTTTGTCAACATTCGAGGTCTAATCTACAAGCTTTGCTCAAGACGAAACATTGTAGTTGCTATGGGAGCATTTGCACTTTAGGTTGTCATTCATTTCTATGATTGACATGAGAATAGAGTGAGCGGTATCCGTACAAGAGCTTCTTTAATTCTTAAGTGAATCACATGCAAGCTCAACTCTTGGCAATTTGAGCCTTAAATGGTTTTAGATGCATGCACAACACACCTTATTTGAGGTAGTTGGCGTAGGTTGATTGTTATTGGTTATGACCAAAAGTCCTTCCAAGTAAGGATTAACGTGACCATAAGTAATATCCAATACAAAGAGTGATGTAGGAGTATATAGAATAATGTAGTCAAGCTCCCTTTACAAAGCGAGTGACCAAGTTATTAATCTCTCTCTCTCTCTCTCTCTCTCTCTCTCTCTCTCTCTCTCTCTCTCTCTCTCTCTCTCTCTCTCTCACACACACACACACACACACACACGCATATATAGGCCACACCATAACAAAAGGAGTTTCCATCCCGCTATGTGATGTAGAAGTGTGCCAATATTGAGCAATTAAGAATAGAGGTTGAATTGAATCATCTATAAAAGAAAATACAACTTGACAAACCCAAATGCGTTTATTTTGTGGATAATATAAACTATACCCTTTGATTTTGGAGTTGCAAAATGTCACGATCTCATGATCAAGTTTTCAATTGTTAGCTAAGCAATAATGCATGTGTAAAACAACTACAAAACGTACAAATTATCAACATACGGCTTGCACCTATGCCAAGCCTCATAAGGAGGGGTAAATTCAACATTTTGGTGGGATAGTTATTGAATACATATGTAACACACATAATTGCCTCTTAATCGTGCACATTCCAATTAGTAATATATATTCTCTCTCAATAAAACCATCCTATTGAGGTGTATATGGTACTATACCTTGATTTTATCATATGATATTCAAAAAATGCATCAAAATTTGAAGACATATATTCCTCACTTAGAACACAAGGCACCCATTTGCATGTTGATAAATTTTTAGTGATAGCCAACAAGTGTTTAAAGCACAAAAAGACTTTAGCCTTTTCTTCAAGTGGATATACACATGCATGCCTAGATAATTCATCAACAAAAAGTCGCACAAGTATAGATGTATACTAAATGATGAGACGTGCATAGGACCATAAACATCAATGTACGAGCCACAATTTATGCACAATCCTTCTTCTATCACCTTTGGTAAAAGAAACACTACATTTTACTAAATTATAGTCCTACCAAACATACGTAGAAAATTCTTCAAGTTTAGGTGAATACATATCTTTTTGGTTTTTTCATGACAGGCATGATTCAAAAGGTTAAAATGTACATGTCAATTTTTCATGTGAAATGATCAAGAGCATAATGGCCTGCCATATACCATACCAAAAGCAATATTTTAAGTAGCAAATGCCTGTACAAATGCACCTTTGCCATCCCATCAAAGTTGACCTGTAATGGAGATGTACCCATGCATCTTTGCCATCCCATCAAAGTTGACCTATAATGGAGAGGATGCTCACAATGCACTTGTCATAGTTTCAATGAGAACCATAGCAATATTAATACCTGAAACATCCTCAATACCACTTGCATCACCTACATTTGTGGCATTTGTAGTTCCAAGAGGATGTATTTCAACACCTGCACAATCTTCCACATGCCCTTTGTTACCAATATATGGTGCATCGTATACATTCACTACTACTTCAACTGTTCAACTTATCCTTAGCAACCATTACTAAGGCATTGCCAACAGGTGACAACTAGAATCAGTTGGCCTTCGCGTCATTGAAAATAGTATTATTTGAAGCTTCTGTGAACTTCCTTGGTCTTAGCCTTCTCACCCTTTCTTACAAATTTCAGCATCTTTCAATATTGCTATGCAAGATATGCAGTCTTTCCAAAGATTGGCATATGTTACGAACTCAATAGTCTAATCAATCAGTACTAGAAGCTCCGGATATGTTGCAGACTCCTAAAGGTCCCTCTCAACTCCAGTAGAAAACATCTTTTCCTGCATTTCTGAGATAGTGCATAATAAAAATGTGCTTCTCAATGTCGCATACTTTCCAAATAGAGGCTAACATTCAACCATTAAAATTTCATCATAATACAGTGACTACAAATGGTTTCCTATTTTAGCAGGAGAAAAATATTAGTTCCATGATATAAATTCATTGGGAAACAGGTTCATTTTTACAGCTAGTCTTCAATGTGATTTTTGAACAAAACCTTGTAAATGAGCAGATAAAATAATGATTTCAAAGGACACAGATCAAAACAATGCAGGACAGATTTGCTTCCTGTGGTCTTGAAATGCAGTATAGATCCTCAAGAAACTGAGATCAAAATGGAAAAAATGTCTACATCTTACAAATAAAATTGGAGACAAAAATATCTCATATCATTTCCTTTCCAAGGCACTAAACATTACATCCATACCTAATATTCATGGAGATAGTCTTCAGAAGATCCATTTTGATATCATTGCACAGCTACACCTGAATAAAACTTCCACAAACTAGACTAACCAAAGATTCCCAAAATCTTGATGCAATAAAGACAAATGATTATACGACCTTGGGGAGCCCTAACTAGGTGATACCTCTAGGTCACAAGCGGGGGTCTACATGCACAATCATCCTAAAACACTTTACATGTTCTGTGATTTGTGTGATATCCATGTGCACATTCAACGGTTTGTCTTTTTGTTGATGTGTAATGTCCATTCGCTGCCTTGTCGTTCAGCCATTTCATTGATAGATTTGTCTAAGATAATTCATTCTTGTGCAGGTCCTACTGAAGGTAACATTACTTCAAGTATGGAGATTCACTAAAAGTGACAGCAGCACATGGTCATACAGTGGCTCTGAAACAAATCATAAATTGATTCATTAGATTTCCCAAGATCACCACTCACGGTACTATACTTGCACTGCTGCATTTGAGAGCAAAGCTTTCACAAACTGAGCTGCTCATGCAGGCCCCAAAGCTCAAAGGTGATGGAGACCTGTGATATAGCCGATCTATATAAGCCTTATAAACACCTCTTCTAGATCACAAGTTAAGGGCTTACCCCAGCACGGAGAAATAATGCATGATCATTAATAAATCTCACGAGGCAACTGATCTTCAAGTTTACAGAAAGTATCCTAAGAGAGGAAAAACAGAGCAATTTCCCAATTTTGATTTGGATTTAAAGCCTTACATCCAAGGAGCCAGGATTGCGGCGATAAACTTGTCCTCCTCTTTCCTTTCCCTTAAAGAGATGGTTCTAAGAGAGAGAAAGAGGAGGAGAGAAACTAGAACCATAAAAGAACTGTTAGATTGATAGATGAGAAGTGGAGACACTATAATGATAAAAGAAAGCACTGTTAAATTGATAAATGAGGAGACAAGGAACCACAAAAGAATGCACTTAGATTGGCAGAAGCTAGCCAACTTCATATGACCTCAAACTGCAAATAGTTGATTCTGCAGCAAAAGATATTTTGAAATACATTCTCTTCAGCCGCTACTCTCTCTCCAGTTACAATGTTTCTGGAATGGCAGCACCATGACTTCCGAAAGGATACCATGTCTTTCACTTGTACGCATTTGAGTCAAACATGTCCTAGGCCTCACCGCTGCAGCCTGCACCTAAATGCAAAATTTAAGGGTATTCCCATCGTTGCATATGTAGCCCCTCCTTAATCCTCGATACATTAGCACTGGAACTCTGAGGTCACCCTGAAATAATGGATCTCAATCACATTTGATGTTGCGATATATTCGTCTCACGAACATGGATGACCCCAAGTAGCCCACAGCTCCTGGAATCACATTATAATGTCATTACCAGCTAATACAATAAACAAACATTTCAACTAGCAAGCGCATTTAGTGCAGTTATTACTTACCACAAAGGATTCCAAGCCCAAGGCAAAACATAAGCGTGTATCCAAAATAGAAAGTCATCTGAAAAAACCCTGACATCTTTGTCTTCATGTAGTAATAATATATGGAGTACAGGTAAACATAACAGGCAGTTGATGCTGCAGAGAAGAAGGATGTCCACTGCCAATGATAGTTTTCTGCATTAAGTAGAAAGTAGGTTCCAACTATTGTCACACAGATAGTTACAATGATGAGAATGATGAACACTAGCAGCATGAAGCCATAGACGTAGTAAACCTGTGTAAAAATTGAAATTCAAAACATCCATCAGAGATTTCGTAATCAATGTCACTGATGAACGACACTACCAAAGCCTTGTTCAAACTGATAAATTGTGAACTAAGCTACTCAGAAATGGTGTGTTTATTGCCATTCGATTCTGCCTATGATAGCATCTAAAGAAGTGAAAACTCACAACAATGTAAAAGTCAACCTGAACATGATGGATCACAAGTACCTTCTAGTTCCAAAAAGACGTCAAGATGAAAGCACATACCCCGAACTCGGGTGTTCATAGCAATGGAATTCTGTTGATAATTGCATCTAAAGAAAAACCTAAACACCAAGCAGCAGTCGATCTGAACATGATAGGTCACGATTACCTTATAGTTCCAAAAAGATGTGAAGACGAAGTACATTTCTATGAAGATGCTTCCAAACGGCAGCAGCCCTCCCATCAAAGAAATGACTGATGGTGTAAGATACCACTTCTTCTCTGGAATAGGACGAGGAATTGTCTTCACACGACATGGATTATCTGGTGCACCACTCCAATTTCTGCCAATCACTGTGCCTAGTAAAGCTAATGGGAAGGAGATGAAGGCCCAAATAACAAATACAACCACCTGAAAGACATAAACCATATGGATGAAGATGCACCGGACAAAACACATTCAAGTTCCAATGTCTATATGAGAAATGTAAGCATGAGATAAGAGCACACCATTGTGCCAAATGGAATGGCTGCCAACGAATGATAGAAGATCGCAATTATGTTTAATGCAAAACCAATGCTGAAGCACAAGAATGGAAAGAGCGATGCAGTCAAAAGCATTGACTTGATCCAATACTTTCCTGTTAGAAGCAGGTGACTTGCTTAATCATAATGAAATAAAAACCCCTCAAAACAGCTTGCAGACCTAGATTCTCAACATTACCATCATTTCGTGAATAGAGCCCACCACTGACATATCCAGCAATGAATGATGTAAACGCATAGCAAACGATGAAAGCAGTAACAATTGCTCCACGTCTGATGCAAAACAAAACAACAATAAGAGGAAATTATTTAGCATAAATTTGATCTGGGCTGTCCTTCTGAGGTTGAATATAATTAGATCCAGTGAAGTTTATAAGCATCAAATAACTGGTAAAACAAGATCGTCAGGGCTTTAATGAGCACTCGATAAAAATAGCTAGTGAATAATGGGATAATGCCACTAATACACAGTAACTGAGTAACCCCAGGGGCATACATACTAAACAGTAAATCTCAAACAAGGCTTATAACCTCTACTTATATTCATAAGCTTCCAAGCTACACGAAGTAAAATTTTCATTGATAATGCGAACAACAGGTACCAAGGAACTACAATGATTTTTTCCCAAAAGCATCATTAGTCCAATAGCACGTGCAAAATCAAGATTCAAGCATAAGCATCCTATAGCAGCTCCCCTGACCTAATCCCCCTGGACACATCCCTCTTTCCTTTTCAAGCATCCTCTACTCCAAAACCCCCCAAACAAGTTCCCAACACTCATCACCTCTTCCCACCTTCCCTCTTTCCACTTCTATATGCATCCTTCTCCACTTCACTCATCTTCTTCACCATTAAAAATCGTTTTGCTCTACACACATCAGACTTCCTTACAGAACACGAGAGTTATGTGCAGACATCATCTATCTGCAACTCTTATCATCACCTCTACATCAATCGGCTAAGTTGCTAACCTCAACAACTTCAAGCTCTTCCACTGCCTGCCACCTCACCACTCACTACCTTTATCCCTTCCCCCTCCCTGTTTCCACTTCCCTCCCTGTTATCCTTCTCCATTTGCCTCCCCCTTTTTACCATTAAAAACTACTTCACAGTATATTGGAGCACTTTGTTGGGCCAAAATGAGAGTTCTGTGAGGATTTCAGCTCTCCACAGCCCTCTGGACAAATACAATGAAAATAGATCTATTGAACCTGCACCAGCACGTTGGTTGATGTCCTCTTAATGGATCAGCTTGATGTGCAGGTTCTAATATAAAGCACAGATTGAAATTGCCTGAGAGCATAGAGAGCCTCGACAGAGCAGTCAAAGCCTGAGGCACAGGTTGCTGGTCTGTGAGTACATGGAAGTGATCTCCACATAATCTTCTAGACAGAATGGATCTTCCATACCACATGTATTTCTAGTCTATGTGCGAGAAATTATGAAAATATCCTGGAGGTCAAGCATCAGACAGAAGATTCAGCACTTGCAAACCAGACAGACAAAGACTACCAGACATTCACTACCCATAAAGATGTTTAGTAGTTTCCTGCACAGCTTTAGAGGGTTTAATCATGAGACCACGTTACATGTACTTTCACATGCCCCACAATGCTAGATGATGATAGAAATCGACCCTGTTCTCTGATCAACTCAAGTAAGTTTGGATTGCTCATAGAAAAGAAGATTCAAGGATCAACACAAAGAAAAAAAGGGGAAAAGAGTACAAAGATGCAGTATACACAGATCAATAACAGCCATACAATTGGATAGCTCCGCATGCAGGCATCACCATATTCCAGAGAGCAAGTTAAGATCCAACAATGACACCAGAATACCCTGACTAAAGCATGTCAACTTCCAAAGTCATCCTCAAATTTGGCAGGACAGCGAACGACAGACGTTAAACTCCCCCTTCACATGGCCTGCCAATATTTTCGAGAAACTAGTTATTATACTCCAACCCTCTATGATAAATCCACAAAAACGGAGCTCTACATATCACACTAAAAACAACAAGCTGATACCTAAGCACTAAAAAGTGAAATATGTCAACTCTAAAAATCATCCTCAACAAATCTGGCAACAGAGAGATAGAGAGAGGCCTCCCGAAGGACCCAACTAGGAAAATAGCATGTCAATATTGACTAGTAAATTAGTAATGAGTTACTACATGACTCCGAAGTTCTATGGATCATGATAGATCTACAAAATCACCACCGTAAACGGCTCAGATCCACTAGGACAACAATCCAATAAATACATAGACAAACAGGATCAGGAAAACTATGATAAAAAGTTTTCTGTTAAGAGTTAATTAAAGTTTTCTTTCCATTTCTTTTCCTTTTACAATTTCCTTTGCCCTCAAATACTAAATAGTAGCACATATAACCAAGGCCCAATACATATACATTATTTTTAGAACAAATTTTTTAACGCTCAAAATTTACTTCTAAATAAATATGTTTTGTTTTGTTCCTGAAGTTGAGGCCATGATCTTGAGTTGCTATTTTAGTAGCTTATATTTTACACTGAATCCCAACTGACACGAAAAGTTTTTCCTTCTTAGGCAGGTTTAAGTTATGATAATAAAAATTTGGAAAAGAACCTCTACAAAGCTAATAACCGAGTCACCCAAGCATCTCCATTAGAAGAAGAAAATTGCATTGTTAGAATAATGTAAAGGAACTGTACAGGGAATGTAGATCAGCATACCCAACATAAAGCATTCCAACGATGGCAAGAAGAATGACAACAAGAATCAATGTTGCCAACTGAGCACCTGTACCAACCAGTGCAGACAAAAGAACCAAATTTCTGGGAGA
This sequence comes from Ceratopteris richardii, assembly GCA_020310875.1. Classification (NCBI taxonomy): domain Eukaryota; kingdom Viridiplantae; phylum Streptophyta; class Polypodiopsida; order Polypodiales; family Pteridaceae; genus Ceratopteris; species Ceratopteris richardii. The sequence goes on from CM035439.1 coordinate 101,620,043, forward strand.
TCGGAAAACATCTCCATGTACCAGCTTCCAACCCGATTCTTCATTGACATCTCGCTCCTACAAGTTCAAAAACAAGAGTTTGATTTAAACGTAAGTTCTATTGTGAGATTGAATCATATGACTGTAACTATTAATAGCACACTCTGAAACTCTTCCTAAAAATCAGCTCAAAAGAGCCCAACTCTCACCAGCATTTCTAAATCATCATCTTCTCTTGCATATTTTGCATAATCATTACGAAGAGTCCTCATCAAAATCATAGATACCAGGCCCGTGAGAAAGATAACCATCATGAAGGAGTTGAATATTGAAAACCAGTGAATCTGCGACAAAATCATGCTGATCAGCAACCAATCAGATAGCAATTCAATTAGTAATTAAAGACATCCCAACCCAGCCTACTCATAGGAATCACAACATCATGACACGTCAGTGGGGAATGATCAAAAGCCCAACCTTTACCACCAAAAAAATAAAATTAAATATACTTTTGTCTGTTGCACATAGAGGAGAATTGAAGTAAACAAAGACTTGCAATACTTCAATTGAATAAAATTCTATATACATTCAAGAGCTCTGATGTCTATGACCTGATAAATAAGAAAACACAACATGAACAACACATGCAAAAGACAAAGATGAAGATAAAGCATATACAAGTACAAACATAGTACGCAACGAAATAAAATAGGATAGTAATGATCAAAAAATTAGATTGCTGTAAACTTATCAGGAAATATATTAGATATCACAAAAATCATCAATCAATAAGTAATTCATTAGGTTCAAAGCACACATGGAAGCCATGAAAAAATAAGAATTATATAAGCATCCGTGATGGCCTCTCCTAAAACTTTGAAATTAAAAAATAATAGAGAAAAATTAACTAGATATACATTATCTTTTCACCTAAAAATGAACCAACCAAACTCTTACAATGAACACAGTACGCCTCAGCTCTTCTATTTTAAAACATGAATTTTCCATCTTCAAGAAAAAAAGATCACCTTTCACTACAGCTAAGAACGAGAAAGAACAATTGATTGTAGCTTAATGCTAAGAAAATTATAAATATCTTCACACAATCAGATATATAAAATCTTTAAAAATAAAAAGGAACACTTGATTGTTGTTTAATGTTAAGAAAACAATTTATACCTTCACACAATCAGATATTAGAAACCTTAAAAGGTAAAAACGGGTTCTTGTGTAGGACTTTGAAAGAAGGAATAAAAACATCAGAGAAGGCCGGAGGAATGTAAAGAAAAACAGTATAAGCAGACATAGGTTTTGTAAACTTACTAAAAGGAAGAATGATCTAGTATATAAAAATGCATAGTCAAAATATTTCCCCAATTAAAAAAAAAGGAATGAAAAGCAAAATGATAAAAAAAAGAATAAACTGTTCAGCAACCGGATTCCCCTGATAATCTTCTCTTTTTTGAACTTGATCTTCAATATTATGTTATTACAGAAACCTTTCATTCTAGATTAACGGCAAAGTTGGCTGCTGAAAAGCCGTTCTTAAGTTATGTAATGAATGAGTTTCCCATAAAAGTAAATATTAAGCATAGAACATAATATTAAATAAAAACATATGTGCATGATCAAAAACAGGAAATACGAATAATCGGACTCGTGTGTAAAAAGATCAGGTTTAAAGGACTATTCATGAAGAAAAGATATGGTTTTATCATGCAAATTTGTAGATTGAGAAAATTGAACAAAACCAGATTATGTAAGTGCCGAAGGCCCAGATAAATGAGCTTAAATGGCAGCATTCTCAAGGAAGGAAATATCTGAAAGAAGGATGAGGTAGAAAATTCGAGCACAATCCTTATCTTGATGTTTAAAGTGAAAGCCTGCATTCAGATCTGAAGGAAATTGAAACATGATTGTATATGCTGAAGCATGCAGTTGCATAACAAAAACTGTTTGGGAGTTCCATTCAGCTTTTTGTGGAAAACAAAAACGCACAAAACTATTGCACCATTAAAGCTCTGCAGGTCAAATACATACAATCTTAACAAAATGATCTGAAATAAACAATATCAAAAGATTTTATTTTGGAAGATACAAAGAACTTCCTCGTGCTTTTAAAGGAGTTTCAATAAATAATAAGATGACTTCTGCTTGATCTGTTAAGCTAGCTCATAATGATAGTTGAAGGTTTTAACTAGGCCAGACATCTGAAAAACATACATGCACTACGAACAAACACTACCCACAATCCTAAAATGCATGAAAAAATATTCATTCTCCAGCATGATGTCCACAATAGGTGTATAAAAAGCAAAGCCTCAAATAAACAATTATGAATGAGCTAAATGCCAGTATTCAACCAACATTGCAAGAGTTGTCATTAAAATGTTCACATCACCCTCAAAGTTACGTGACACAACAATGGGTAGAATCCAGGTCAATTGATAATATCTATATATCTATCTATTTACATGTCTGTCTGGACTATGACCACATATGTGTGCGAATCTGTGTTTGTGCGTGCATGTGCGTGTGCATGTAGGTATGCGCATAAGTGCAGGTGCAGTGTATGTGCATGTCTGCATCTGTGTGTGTGTGTGTGTGTGTGTGTGTGTGTGTGTGTGTGTGTGTGTGTGTGTGTCTTATTGGTATGCGTACTGGACCTCTATACCCATATGGTTTGGTTCAATCGGTTCCAGTTCGTTCTGAATTATATGAGAGGATAACAAGGGCAGCTCCTAACGAGTTCGTTATCTCAAAATTTGTGATCCCCGAGCTTCCGTGAGTACAGGCCTGTGAGCATTACTGCTACACAGAGCTGAGCAGTCATACCAGCCCACCTTCATTGTCTTTCTCACTCCAGCCCATGCTCATCTCATTGGCCTTGTCGGTCCAGCTGCAACCACTTTGGTGCTTGTGTCTAGCCAATCCCAGCCCACCTTCATCGGTCCTTGTGCCCAACCGATTCCAGCGCACTTTAATCGGTCTTTCTGTCCAGCCAATTCCAGCCCACTTTCATGGCTTTAAGCCTTAGTGCTTTGTTTAGTACTTACGCTGCATTATGCAACCACTTTGCAACTTGCTCTCAACCTCAAGGCTCATCCTTAGACCTCTTGACGATTCACTTGATCGAGTCTTGTTGGAGCCATTGGGACAAGCTCCTAGGTTAATCTTTAGAGAGCATCATTCCATGTCCAGTGCTTGGGATGCACATACCATGAGACATACTTTGGTTAACGGGTCAAGTGCACCTAGATCTGGTACACAGAAATGGACGTGCAAATATCATGGTATGACTTTTAATACTGTCACAACACGATTCATTAGTCATGTGTCCAATGTAGGAGGCATATCTGCATGTGAAAAGGTCCCTCCCGAAATTGTCAAGGCAATTCCACGTGAGCATCATATTGCTCAACAAGGAAGCTCATCATCGTTACATGATGATGCAAGATCTGACTATGGCCCCTCCTCCACAAGACCAGGGGAAGGGAACTTGAGTTCCTCTTTTCTGTCCATTGTTGTACATGAAGCATATGAAAGTTGTCAAGATTGCAATCAGATGTTGCATTTGAAGCCGGCTTGTTAACTTAAAAGGGCGCTAATCCCTTTAATTTTCAATGCTTTCACCAAATACTCATCCCCTACTTTACTTGCACTTTTGGACACAGACATTGAAATAAGATACAGGATGTTCTTGTGGACACAGACATTGAAATAAAATACAAGAAGCTAGAATGCTCTTGCAACCAACACCGACACATTATTGGCCCCAAAGGTTGGTCGCTCTTGAGGGGTTTTCTTACAAGTTGTCAAAGAATTTCAGCACTCTGAAATCCCTACCTTATTTTGCTCCTAAACACTTGCACAAGGTTCTTCAAGCTTTCCTGAAACTACTAGGGCATCAATTCGTCAATTTGGAGACCAAATCCTAAACTTGCAGAAAAACACAACAGGTTGTAAATCTTTGTCCACCACTCCGTTTTACGTGCCATTTGTTCCTGATCATAGCTTATGGTCTCCTTCACCTTTTGGACTACTTGGTCCGAATTTTCATCAAGATTTCTCGTGAGAAATCTGAGAAAAACAGAATTTCCAGCACACGTACTTGCTTTGGATTAGCAATTAGCTACTCAAGTAACTATTCAAGAGGCGCCTCATCAATGGAGCATAAACGCACAATTCTGTACATTCAACTAAAGAGACCTTGGGCAGGGCAACACATTTATATAATGAGAGAAAGAGGATCAATGAGCGCGAAGCATCACTGTTCATAGACAAAGGGAGAAGATAAGCTTTCCATTAAAGCTTGAAACCTGAAAATCCACTTAGAATGAGCATGAAGGAAGGCATTCTCTAAATATCCACCCCCTACTTGGCTCTGTTTGGCAGATTTCTTGCATTCGTGACACTTGACAGCTAACCCATTTCCTCCCAAAAATGCTCAGGTCTAAAAATGGCTCACCCTGTCCAGAATTTGACATGCCTTCTCTAGAGAAATTCGATCTCCTTGACATTTCGTCAACAATGACATGAACACTTTTTGGCGGCCAAAAATACCAACTCCCTAAAATTTAGGAGATGCAACCTTTGTGTTCCCACCGGTGCAGATACCAACTTTGAACATTGGCAATACATCCAAAAATGCAATGTACTCCATGAAATCATGACTCTTTATCAGGTGATGCACCCGCTCTAGTGGCTGAGATGAACATCCCAACACCACTAACTCCTCCAAACTCACTACTTAACCAATCTGGCATTTGCCACTGTCCCTACCATTCCAAGAGCTTATGGGGGAAAACAACCATAGCAAAAGAAAGAAAAAACAAAAAGAAAATATGCATATTAAATATATCCAAGCAAGGCAAATAAAAGCAAAAATATCACCTCTTTGTGATATACCCCCCTCTTGAAATTGAGGAAGAGACCTCGATTACATAACACTCATGCCACATATGGCTCAGGGTGATAGCAAAGTTTCTCAAGCTATTTGTGCCATCGCATAAAATATGCCAATAGGTGACAAAGGTTGATAGTATGAAAACACCAATACTATTTGTGCCACCGCATGTTGAGCTTCATATACATGTTTCCAGAAAGTGACTATCCACTGTGTAACATGACCATGCTACCACTGTCACACATGCATAATATAACTGAAGTATCACAAGTACAACTTCTTTGAGCACCGAATCTAAGGAGCAATCAAATTAGCATAGACATGAACTACTTCATTTTCATGAAAGAAGTTCACAACTAGATAACCAAGTCATTTTCAATGCAATATAGGTTCTAGCTAGAAAGCCTCAAGATAAAGTTGAGGCAATTGAGGTGAAGCCTCTAGTTCAACCTCTTCCATCCACTTGGCATCCATTGGTGAATAGTCCTTGAACTTCACCAAATAGCGTCTAGCAACCTTTCTTTTGACTTTCCGATCTCTATGTGCCAATATTTGTTCAAGAACTAGGATTTCATCAAATTCCCTACCTCAAATTGTTCCTCTTGTCCCATCTCCTCTCACACATCACCAACAAACGACCTCGGTAGGCTTACATGGAATGCATTATGAATCTTAGAGCTTTCAGGAAATTTCAGCCTATATGCTACATCATTGATCTTTTCCAAGTCCTGAAAAGGGCCATAGTAATGCATGCTTAGCTTAGGAAACAAGTGTTCTTTGGCTTTCATCTTTTTCAGCCTGGCTTTTTCAAAGCCTGAGAGGACCCAATCGTCTTTCTTGAACATGAGCTCTCAACGATGTCAGTCACCAGCTCTTATTTGTTTTGTTTGGGACTTTTCGAAGGCATATATACTCTTCTCATACGCTTCATCCATATTCTGGACATAACGATCTGCTTCAAAAATCTTGTCCTTTGTGTGCAAGATAGGAGGAACTTTCTTTCCACCTTCGACGATCTCAAAGGGTGCTTTGCCCGTCGATGAATGCATTGTGTTATTGTAAGCATACTCAACCAATGGCAAATATTGCTCCCAACTTGCCTTATGCTCTAACACATAGCATTTAGGCATATCTAAGATAGTAGAGTTGGCCTCTTCAGATTGTCCATCAGTTTGTGGATGAAAAGAAGATGAAAACTTGAGCATAATGCCCATATTTTCAAACAGTGCTTTCCAAAACAAACTAGTCATCCTTGGATTCCTATCACAAACAATAGATCGTGGCATCCCATGGTATTTAAAGATATTTTGCATAAACATCTTGATCATATGTACAAGCTTTATCTTCTTCCTAACAGGGATGAAATGTGCCTTCTTACTGAATCTCCACATGATTGTCCAGATTCCATCATTTCTAATAGGGATCCTTGGAAGATAAAAAATGAAGTCCATGGCAATATTGGCAAACAATGCTCGCACAAAGGCATCTACATCCCTCCTCAAGGTGGACCAATAAAAGAATGTCTCCATAGCCTTAATGGTACCATCAATGCGACGATGTCCTTTATACAGTGGAGCATGACACTCAACTAGAACCTTGAGTCTCAATGGTTTAGTAACACATAATCTTCCATGCATAATGATATAGCCATCTTTGAGAAGCTAATGCTCATGATGTCGCCCATCCATCAGTTGCCCATACACCCAAGTGAAATCTTCATCATCAGCATATTGTGCTTTCATATCATCAAGATCATGATGATACGGCATTGATACAGCCGAAATATGTGGCTTCCTCGATAGTGCATCAGCCACAACATTCTTTTTGCCTTCCATATGTAAAATTTGAAAGTGGAACATGGATAAAAAGTTTGCCCATCGCATGTGCTTTTCTTACAACTTAGCTTGTGTCAAGAAGCATCGAAGAGTTTGATGATCTGTTTGGACAACAAAATCAGCCCCTAGTAGGTAATGCTTCCAGCTACTAAGCGCATGACTAACATCTAGCGATTTTTTTTCATAGATTTGCATGGTCCTCTCTGGTCCTTTCAATATTCTACTCTCATAAGCTATGACATGGCCATCTTGCATCAAAGCGGCTCCAATGCTGCTTCCACTTCCACACATCGCATTGAACCACAAATGACTTTCTAAGATCTAGTAAGATGAGTATCAGATAAGACGTTAATTTTTCTTTCAAAAGAATGAAAGCTGAAATTTCTTTATGGGTCCACCTAAATGCAACATCCTTCTTTTGTAGTGCATGTAAAGGTCAGGCAATCTCAACAAAGTGGCATATAAACCTCCTGTAGTAAGAAGATAGACCTAAGAAGCTCCTCACATCATGTACGATTTTTAGGTTTGGCCATGTCTTGGTCAAGTGATGTCTATGCTCTTCTTCGCTCTTTGAATGCACTATCATGTCATCAAATAATGTTCCAACAAATTGCCTATAGGGACGAAGGATTCTATCCATTACTCGATTAAACGTGGAAGGAGCATTGGTTAGACCAAATGGCATCACTAGGAACTCATAGAAACCAAATGTCATTCTATTTGCAGTCTTATGCACATCCTCGAGTTTGATACGAATTTAATGGTACCCACTCTTCATATATATCCTACTAAAGATGCATGATCCCTCCAATCTGTCAAGTACATCATCGATCCTAGCAATCGAAAACCTGTTTTTGATGGTATTTTTATTCAGCTCGCAATAATCGATACACAAACGCAAAGAACCATCCTTCTTTTGTACTAAAAACATCGAGAGCCAAAGGCTGATGAATTGGGACGCATAAACCCTTTTTCCAACTACTCATTTACCTGACTAATAATCTCTTTTTGCTAGGCTGCACTCACCCTATAAGGGGACCTATTAGGTGGGCTACTACCCGGCTCCAAATCTATCACATAGTCTTAAAGCCTCTCAGGTGACAATTCTAGAGGTAGAGAATCAGAAGCACAGTCAATGCTTTGCAGAAACACAGACCTCTCATTATCTACTATGGACAAACTGAACTTAACTTGATTTGCTACAATATCTCTTGCAAATACCAGGTACGCAGAAAGATGATTTTGAATTACAAAAGAGATGGGAGAAGCCGATATAACTGGGATGGACTCTCCTTTAAGCTTTATATCCAATGTATGAGTCTTCCCCCTATGTACAAGTGTGTTATTTCTTTTGATAGTTATGTTGGAATTTGGGGCCCCAGGATCTTCCAATACTAAAAACCTTTGAGCATACACACTTAATTAAACAAGATGATAAGTGAGAGATAGAAAGAGATATTGAGACAAGAGTAAGTAACGTAAGCAAATTGCTTACTCACTAAATATAGATGGCCGAATTACAACATGGGAGTACTACTCAACCATATGATGGTGCACTCACTAAATGGAAGAATAGCCAAGAAGATGATGATGTACAGAATTCAGATTATGCTGTTATAATCTGAGTGTGTGTGAAGTAAATGAGCAATGAAGTGAACCTAACCTCTCAAGAAAGTGCAACAAATCTGAAAATCAGCAAACCCTAATTCTGAAATTAGGGTTCAGAAACCCTAAAAACAGAAAATAGGGTCAACTTACAGAAGATAGTTGCCACCAACTTGTAGAAGACTCCTTGCTCCAAGAGAGTTGCCTCTCCTTCACCTCTCCTTAGCCTCCAAAGCTTCAGAACTCCAAAATTGACACAAGGTGTGTATCAACTCTAGCTTGAATTGTCCAAAAGTGTGCCCAAGGTCCTTCTTATATAGTATTTGCATCTCCAAATAAAGCTCATCGTAAAAATTTGCGAAAAACTCAGTTCGTAAGTGAGAAAAGCTGGCATCGTAATTTTTTTAAAAAGAACTATCGCAGAAAATCAGCTTTTCAAAGGTTTAATAATTCTTTCGCTAATTTTAGTGGTGCTTTATTTTTTATCGCCCAACGTTTGTGCTTTTGCCATCCACTACAACTATGACCTAGCTTTTTTTGTGTTTTGTACTTCAAAAACCTCAAAAATGTTCATCCATCATTTTAGGACAAAATTAGGGTTTGACTTTTCTCCCAACTCTGACTTCTGATGACGGAATGAAGCATATCATTAGATAGCTCTCGCGAAGCTCTATCTATCTAACCTAAAAAAAGCTTTATCCAAACTGTGTAAAAAAATGGCTAAGTCCTAACTAGGATTTCTGGAGATGGAACATATGTACATTGATTTCCAACAATCCCTCCTTCAATGTCATACTGGTACAAACTTCAATAACCTGCACATCTTCTCATGACTATCTCTAGTCAATGCTTTGGTAAATATATCTCCAACATTCTCACTAGAAGGAACATAAACCAGCTCAATGTGCTTCTTTGCTATTTGTTCTCGAATATAGTGGTAGTGTACCTCTATATATTTTGTCCTTACATGATGCACTGGATTCTTTGCTATAGCTATTGCACTCTAGCTATCTGAAAATATCTGAATGGGTTCATGTACTCTTACATCTAGATAACTGAAAATCTTCTTCAACCATACCGACTCCAAAGTAGCTGTAAATGTTGCACGATATTCAACTTCACACGATGAAGTTGCAATAGTGGGTTGTCTCTTTGAAAGCCATGCGATAAGACAATCTCCAAGATAAAAACAAAATCCACTTGTACTTCTTCTAGTGTCTCTATCACCTGCCCAATCACAATCTGAAAATTCTTTTAGTAATAAATGTGTAGATTTTGAGAATACCATAGCATAATTTGAAGTTCCCTTCAAATATATGAAGATCCGCTTTACTCCCTTCCAATGTAACGTTGTCGGATTCTACATGAACCTTGATACTTGAGAAACTGCAAACTATATATCTGGACGTGTATTACAAAGATATACCAAGCATCCAACTGCTTGAAAATATAAAGTAGCATCAAATGACTCTTCATCTTCTACTATTTGTAAAGACGTGTTCTGATCCATAGGTGTTTGCATAGGTTTAGAATCAGTCATATGAAACCTTTCTAATAGTTTCTCAATGTCCTTTTGTTGTGTCATATAGATACACTCATCCTTAAACAGAAACTGAATCCCAAGATAAGAATGCAAGATTCCTAAACCATTTACATCAAATGTCTACTTCAACTCTTCTTTGAACATCTGCAAATCTTCATCTTTGGGACCTGTGACTATAATATCATCCACATAAATGATTGCTATAATCATCAAACCTGTTTCAGCTTTGACATAAAGAGTTGGAGCATCTGAGTTATGGAAACCAATGGATAAAAGATATGTATGTATCTTTTCATACCATGCTCTAGGTGCCTGTTTCAATCCATACAAAGCTTTTATAAGCTTACATACTAAGTATTCTTTATCTGTTTCTTCAAAACCTTCTGGCTGCTGAATATATATAACTTCATGTAAATCACCATTTAGAAAAGCAGTCTTTATGTCAAGTTGATATACATTCCAACCAAAATGAGCTGCTAAAGCAAGTATTGACCTAATAATTGTCATCCTAGACGTAGGAGCGAATGTCTCATCGTAATCAATACCTTTTTGTTGTGCATATCCTTTGACAACTAATCTTGCTTTGTACCTGTCAATAGTACCATCTTCTTTCCGTTTGATTTTGAAGATCCATTTTACACCTATAGCTTTCTTTCCTTCTGGTGACTCATATAGCTTCCATGTTTGATTCTTATGAATAGAATCAATCTCTTCTTGCATAGCTTTTCTCCAAATAGGAATGTTAAGTGCATCTTTAACACATGCAGGTTCATCTTCAATTGTTTTTGAGTGCTAAAATATCATGAATCTCAAAGTCTTCAGCAAAACTTACATGATCTTTTTGTTGTTATTGTCTAGTCTGACTCCTTGTTCTTCCTGTAAAAGTCTTTATACCACTATCTTTCCATGTCTGATATTTGTAGGTGTGTATCCTTAAATAATGGTGATACTCTTTCTGACCCTTCAGTTTCCACTGGTTCTGGAACATGTCCTTTTGAGGTACTAGGACTTTCTGGAACTCTAGTACTTTCTTCCATTTCTGGAACTAAAGTCTCATGTGGAACTGACTCTGTAGAAGGTTGTGAAATTCCTCTTTCTTCAATCCTAGGAATTTTAACTCCCTCCTGATATGGCTGAATATTTACATCCAAATTCCTCCTAAAAAATCCATAGTCATTTTCATTAATGAACTCTGGAATTTCTGCTTATTTATCATATATCTTATTTTCAGCAATATATGCATTGCGTGAAAGGATAACTTCACCTGTCTCTGGAACATAAAACCTGTATCCTTTGCTCTCAACAGGATATCCAATGAAATCAGCTTTCCTTGCCTTTACATCTAGTTTGCCACGATCCTTTTTCTCAACATGTACATAAGAAAGTGATCCGAATACTCTGAAGTAACTCACATTAGGTTTTCTACCATAAATTATAATATGCTTCATAACGTGTGATTACCTTTAAGGCTTTTGTAGAAAACCTGTTCAAAATGTGATTAGCTGTATGTACTGCACCAAACTGGAATTTGGGTGAAAGCTTCTTGGATGCCATCATGCTCCGCATCATCTCAACAAGTACTCTATTCCTTCTTTATGCAACACCATTTTGCTGAGGAGTATAAGCAATAGTAAGGTGTCGAGTAATACCTTTCTCTTCAAGAAATGTCTGAAACTCATTTGACAAGTATTCTCCACCTCTATCACTTCTGAGAATCTCGATAGTTACCTGACTTTCATTTTCAACCATAGCTATAAATTTCTTGAACATAGGAAAGACTTCTGACTTCAACTTAAGACCATAGATCCATGAATATCTCGTAAAATCATCAACAAATAAAACAAAATACATAAAACCCTGAATAGAATCTGCTTTCATGGGTCCATTCACATCTGAATGTATTATCTGCAATTTCTTGGTAGCTGTAATATGACCATGCTTCTTGAAAGGTAGTTTATGCATCTTGCCTTCAAAACATCCTTCACATATATCTGAATCACCTGGTAGCTCGAATGAGGGTAAACTCTCATCCATACCTTTGTCTTTGATACTCTTGAGAGCTCCAAAACTAATATGTCCAAATCTTTCATGCCATAACTTCATATCTTCCACCAGTGACGAAGATTTGACAACATATGCTTGACTGATTTTTGACAAAATAAAAATCCCTCCTTTGTGCTCACCTTGCAAAATACACCTCTTCTTTGTGTGACAAGATCTTACAAAGATCTCTCTCAAATACAACTTTGTAACCATCAACTAAAAATGAAGATATAGATAGCAGATTCTTCTTCATGTCAGGTACATATAAAACATCTGAAATCTGAAAATTACCACTTCTCTTGACTTTAGGGTTACTATACCTATTCCCACAACATCCAAATCATTGCCATCTGCACCTGAATCAAATATCCAAGGATCTGTTGAAAGAACTTGTAAAGCTACTTCCTCAATGATGATACAGGCATAAGAATCACCTTGAGATTTCCCTTTTTTATCATCTACTGCAACATTACCTGATGCCTTTTTCTTTTTTGCTTCAATCCTTTTCTGACAAACTGCTATGAAATGTCCAGGTTTCTTGCAATAGTGATATAATGCTTCCTTCTTCTTAGAAGACTTTTCTTTAGATGTAGTAGAAACAGAATCTGAAGTAGAAGGTGAAAGGGACTTACTTTCCTTCTTGGATTGCTTTTCCTTCTTATCATTCTTCTTCTTTTTACCCTTTGATGCAGATAAAAGTGCTTCTTTATTCTCTTCCATTTCCTTCAACTTATCTTCATCTTGAAGTAACAAGAACTCTAACTCTTCAAATCTCTTGTTGTAAGAGTAAGAGTGGTTATAAAAGACCGATATGAGATAGGAAGTGAATTAATGAGCGTATTTACCATTTCTTCATATGATATCTCAACTCCTACATTTAGAAGTTGATCTCTCAACTCACCAAGTTTTGTAATGTGGAAACTTGACACACCAACCTTCATCCTTGTATTTGCTAGTTGTCTCCTCAAGTGAGCTTTCCTAGCAGGATTTTTGCTCTAAAAAAGATTCTCAAGCTTTAACCAAGCTTGTCTAGAACTTCTGCAAGATCTTATCTGTGGTAGAATATGCTTTTTGACACTCATTGCTATGAATGAGAGTGCTAAAGCATCTCTAGCATCCCATCTTGCTTGTTCTTCAGTAGGAGGAACTCTGGGTAAGGATCTACATGTGACTCTGGATGTAGAAGTGGTTACCTCTTCTTCAGTTGGTTCTGTGATTGCAACACAAGTTCCTCTTGAAGTTGTTGTATCCTCTTCTTCGCCTTCTCGTCTTGGTCTTATTAAGGATCCATTGACGATACTCCATAAATCCTTTGTCACTAACAAATTCATCATCATGAAACTCAACATAGGATAATTAGACGATCCATCCAACTTGTCCTCAATCTCAATTCTATACTCACTCATCTTAACTAAGTGTGTATGTCAATTATGCTCTGATAACAAGTGTGGGAATTTGGGGCCCAAGGATCTTCCAATACTAAAAACCTTTGAGCATACACACTTAAGCGAATTGAGACAAGAGTAAGTAACGTAAGCAAATTGTTTACTCACTCAATATATGGGAGTACTACTCAACCATATGATGGTGCACTCACTAAATGGAAGAATAGCCAAGAAGATGATGATGTACAGAATTCAGATTATGTTGTTATAATCTGAGTGTGTGTGAAGTAAATGAGTAACGAAGTGAACCTAACCTCTCAAGAAAGTGCAACCATAGTACATTAAAATCGTCGATTTTTAAATAAAAATCGTTTTTTAAATCGTGAAAATGTTCTAAACGATTTTTTACGATTTTTATTGAGGTTTTTTTGGAAAAAATTTGAGTTCAAAAAAATACCATTATTTAAAATCCTTTTGAAAATTGTTGAAACTAGCATGGTGATTATAGTCTATTAAGTGATTTTATATGTCATTCATGTCATGTATATCAAAAGGGTGTTAAATATGCATTGGTACATAACTTCTTGTTTCACAAAAAATAAAAATCTCTCACAGTGAATAAAAACCCCGATTTTTATTTTGGATTTTATAAACCTCTACGATTTAAACGATTTAAATCCCGATTTAAATCTCATTTTTAAACCTCTTGTTGTACTATGAGTGCAACAAATCTGAAAATCAGCAAACCCTAATTCTGAAATTAGGGTTCAGAAACCCTAAAAACAGAAAATAGGATCAACTTACAAAAGATAGGTGCCACCAACTTGTAGAAGACTCCTTGCTCCAAAGAGAGTAGCCTCTCCTTCACCTCTCCTTAGCCTCCAAAGCTTCAGAACTCCAGAATTGACACAAGGTGTGTATCAACTCTAGCTTGAATTGTCCAAAAGAGTGCCCAAGGTCCTTCTTATATAGTATTTGCACCTCCAAATAAAGCTTATTGTAAAAATTTGTGAAAAACTCAGTTCGTAAGTGAGAAAAGCTTGCATCGTAATTTTTTTAAAAAGAACTTCGCAGAAAATCAGCTTTTCAAAGGTTTAATAATTCTATCGCTTTTAGTGGTGCTTTATTTTTGATCGACCAAAGTTTGTGCTAATGCCATCCACTACAACTATGACCTAGCTTTTTTTGTGTTTTGTACTTCAAGAACCTCAGAAATGTTCATCCACCATTTTAGGACAAAATTAGGGTTTGACTTTTCTCCCAACTCTGACTTCTAATGATGGAATGAAGCATATCATTAAATAGCTCTCGCGAAGCTCTATCTATGTAGCCTAAAAAAGTTTTATCCAAACTGTACAAAAAATGGCTAAGTCCTAACTAGGATTGCTGGAGATGGAACATATGTACATTGATTTCCAGCAAGTTATCCATCAAAGCATGTAACCTATGACACCACGGCGTTCCCAAGAGAACATCACAACCTTCCAAAGGCATAATATGGAATTCCTCTCCATCTACATAAGTTTGTATGTGCAGTCGAAGCTTTCCAAGGATGGGAGTGACTTGCTCAAAATGACCAAGATAAGCTACACCTTCCTCGACCATAGGTCCCATTTCATGGATGAATAGCAAATGCCCAATTGGCGGCCAATTCTAGAGCAATAAAGTTTGCATGTGCTCTTGGATCAAAGAATATCAACACTGATTGATCTCTTACCTTACCCCAAGCTATGCATAATTTGGTCGCATCTGAATTGCGTTGATCATCCACCATATCTGGAACTAAACATGTTGTAGGTTTTAACTTCTTGCCCTTGGTATCTTCAGCATCATCAAATTCAGCTCGCCTCTTCTTTTGTGGACAAGAAGATGCAAAATGCCCTCTCTGTTCAGGGTTGAAACATTTCCCCGCATCCTTTAAAGCTTGTCTATGCTTAAATGACTTGCCAGTTGAGGATTTTGGCTGATTTAGTCTTGAACATTTGAAGATTTCACAAACTTTTTATTTTGCCATGGTTTATCAACCCATTTCTTTGTAGAAAAAGACTTTTCAGAAGTGAACTTTTTAGGTGAAAACTCCTTTTTTGCTACCCTTGGATCCACTTTTCTTTCCCAACAACAATGCATTAGTTGTGCTTGCATTCTAAATGAGTTCGGTAATTTTGGACACTTGCGTTTCAGTACAATAATCCCTGATTTCCTTGGGCATCCCGCAACAATACTTCTCTATCTGTTCTGACAATGATATGACCCTGTAGGAGCTTACTCGAAGTAATGTTTCCCAAAATTTCTTCTTGTATTCCTCAAGGTCTTCACAATTTGACGCATCCAACCTATGCCATGCAATCATGACATCTACCTCAAAGGTGTTTGTTAGCCAAGCAAACGAAAATAGCTATTTAAATTGGACCCGTGTAGAAGGTGCTTGCCCTTGCATTAACAATCTTGAGAAAGTTGCATCAAATTGTTGGATAAAGGTAAGGGCTTCCATTCTATCCTGTGTACCATTAAAGGTATCAAACTTCATGGCTGCACCTCCCCCTCTTTGTAATCCTTTATCTTTCGAGGAGGTCTCATGTCAACTGATCAAAGTTAGGTGCATGTAGCATAGGTGCTTGGATAGGAATCGTTCCACCGTAGAATCCTGGTTGTGTTCCAATGTTTGCATACATTTGGTTGTTTCAATTAGCATGCATTTTTTCAAACACATTCCCCGACACATACTGTTGAAAACCTGTAGGTTGACACACCATTGTCTGAAACATGGAACCACCTCCAAAATAACCATGTTGCATCATGGGTGGTGGGAAAACTTGTTGCCTTGCCTAGAAACTACTTCCCTGTCCGTTTGAACCAAAATTCAGTTGTGGTAAGGTGGTAAAGTGGTAAGGTGGCTGGCTGGCTGGCTGGCTGAATTGGCATGGCTTGCAAAACTAGCATTTCAACCACTTGTTCACGATCAAGAGGAAGTTGCCTTGAAGTCTCCCTAAAATCCACACCATTTGTAACATGTGCCTCAGCCTCAACAGGCTTTTGAAGAGATGTTTGTTGCCCAACTTTCTTTAAAATTGAAGGAGGGTGCAAAAACTCCAAGAACTTTGGGTTTTGCATCACCTACCTCCACATACTCAAAGCAAAAACTAGTTGGGTCCTAAACACATCCTCCTCAAGCCTATCCTTTGCCCTTGAGGCACATTCACATCGCTAGGAGGTGAAGACGGGTAGTCATGATGCATCACCCACTTCATGTACCATATGATTGTCCTATCTTCCTTGGGAAAAAGATCACCCATCTATGGTGTCACTAGTCATGTCTTCCATAGCACAGAGTTTTGTGTCCTCACCCAACAAGACCAAGGCTCACTCTTTGAGAAAAAAGTGAGATCCTGGCAATGGAACCAATGCAATCGGCTTGTTGACTTAAAAAAGACGGTAATCCCTTTAATCTTCAATGCTTTCACCAAATACTCGTCGACTACTTTACCTTCACTCGTGGACACAAACACTGAAATAAAATACATGAAGCTAGAATCTTGCAACAACCAACACCGATAGCTTATTGGCCCGAAAGGTCGGCACCCCTTGCAGTTTTTTTTTAAATATCAAATTAAATACAAGGTAGCTAAAGCTTACAAGTTGTTGAAGAATTTCAGCACTCTGAAATATCTTCCTTATTTTGCTCCTAAACACTTGCACAAGGTTCTCAAAGCTTTCTTGAAACTACTAAGGCATCAATTCGTCAATTCGGAGACCTAACCCTAGACCTGCAGAAAAACACAGCAGGCTGTAAATCTCTGTCCAGCACTCTGTTTTGCGTGCCATTTGTTCCTAAGCATAGCTTATGCTCTCTTTCACCTTTTGGGCTACATGCTCCAAATTTTCCCCAAGATTTCTCGCAAGAAATCTGAGAAAAACAGAATTTCCAGAGCATGTACCTGTTTTGGATTAGCAATTAGCTACTTCGATACCTGTTCAAGAGGCTCTTGCCTCATCAATGGAGCATAAACCCACAATTTTGTACATTCAACCGAAGAGTCCTTGAGCGGGGCAACACGTTTATGTAATTAGAGAGAGAAAAGGGGGTCAATGAGCGCGAAGCATCGCTGTACATAGATCAGGGAGAAGATAAGCTTTCCAGTAAAACTTGAAACCTGAAAATGCACTTAGAATGAGCATGAAGGAAGGCATTCTCTAAATATCCACCCCCAACTTGGCTCTGTTTGGCAAATTTCTTGCATTCGTGACACTAACAGCCTTTTAAGCCATTTCCTCCCAAAAATGCTCGGTCTAAAAATGTCTCAATCTGTCGAGAATTTTTGACATGCCTTCTTTGGAGAAATTTGATCTCCTTAGCATTTCGTCGGAAATGACGCGAACACTTTCTGGCCGTCAAAAATAGCAACTCCCTAAAATTTAAGAGATGAGACCTTTGTGTTCCCATCGGTGCGCAAACAAACTTTGAACGTTGGCAATACATCCAAAAATGCAATGTACTCCATGGAATCATGACTCTTCATCAGGTGATGCCACCAAGTGGTGCACATGCTCTAGTGGCTAACATGAACATCCCAACACCACTAACACCTCCAAGCTCGGTGCTTGACCAATATATCATTTGCCAAACTCTAGGTCTAAAAAACCAAAGCTCATATCAACCATAAATCCACTGTCCCAATGGTTGATCTTAACTTGCTATGCAATTGTCCCTACCATTCCAAGAGCTTCCGGGGGAAACCAACCATAGCAAAAGAAAGAAAAAACAAAAAGAAAATATGTATATTAAATATATGCAAGCAGGGCAAACAAAAGCAAAAATATCACCTCCCGGTGATTGCATTCCTCAATGCAACTTGTCATTCAATGTGGTGAGGAAAAATGTTTTGAGAAGAATGGTTAGAGCGATTGCTCATGTTGGTCTTTCTAATGATTGGCATGGAGTGAAGTACAATAGACACCATGGACCCAAATAATAGACACCATGGGCCCATGTTAGATGCAAGAAAGGACCATACAAAAATGCAATTAGAGTCCATTAAAGTGAAATGGAAGACCTATGGTTGCTCTATCATCAATGATGGATGGAATGATACTAGGTCTCTAATTGTTTAGGAACATATTTTTTATGGACCATTGATGCTAGTTTGCAAGGGTATGCATCACTTAGGAATTTATCTTTGAGCATATAAAAGCCACTTCTTGACACTAGTGCAGAGCACGCGATACCCATTATCAAGAATAATGCTTCAGATTGCAAGAGAATGGGGAACTTGGTTGAGACAGAGTTCTCTCGTATGTGTGGACTCCATGTGTCTCACATTGCTTAGATTCTCTCTTTAAACATATAACAAAATTCCCATGGCTTGTATCTTGGTCGGTGATGCAAAATGTTTTGTCATGTTCATTAGGAAGAACCACCAAGCCCTTGCTGATTTTCAATCCCATAGTGCACATGAGATGGTTCAACTTGCCGACACATGCTTTGGTTATGTTTACTTGATTTTGCACACGCTTCATCTTGTCATGGATGCTTTGCATATGTGAGGTCTGAATCATCATTGGACCCCCATGTCCACAACAAGCACTCATATTGCACATTATGAGCAACATAAAGTCTTGGCTGAAAAAATTTGGATTGAGATTCAAAACATATTATCCATTTTGAGCTACATATTTCTATTTTTTGTTTATATCTCATTATGCATGAAACAAATCGGTATAAGCGTTTTGCTATTTTAAAATATTTATAAAGGAGGATATACTACGATTGGTGGATTTGCGATAGAAATTTGTCTCGACCCATTCACTGATTTTCAACCCTATTGTATTCCTTCTTCAAGGGACCTACATTATGGGTAGAAACTTTCCTTCGTCTTATGAAGGATCTTTACACGTAGCATGTATTCATTGTAGAAGAGCCATAGCATTTTACAGCGAGTTTACAATGTATGAGAAACATAAGGATTATGTATGGCCGGAGTACCTCTCTTCATCAAGAAGTGACCATGCAACCTTTGGAATGATGGAACCATTATGGATATTGTCAACCCAACTATTGTGCAAGTTTCTCTTTTGAGGCCTTTCATTGGTATTAATGGTATTGAATTTTTTGAGACTTTACGAAAGTCGTGATTTACTCTTGCACAATGTACATGTAGGATTCATGATACTTCCTTTTTTGCATGTGAGAGAAGGACTTCATTCTCAAAGTTAAGAAATCAATTGAGTGTGTCAGAATTGGAGAATGTGGCCTTTTGCTAGGTCAATTACGCTTTCTACCAAGGTGGTTAGGTTCGTAAGGTCCGTAAGGTTCGGTACGGGTAAGGTACGTGAACCGAATCTCACCTCCAAGGAAAGGTTCATAAGGTACGCTAGGGTTTCTACATACATGTAAAAGTTACACATATATACATATGCTATATACCATATATGTGCAATATATATGTATATATGTATATGTATATCCATTGGAAACATTATACATGAAAAGATTTAATATGGTCAATGTATTATTTCCTTGAAATACCTAAAAATTCAATTAGCCACCCAAAACGAACCGAAACGTAAGGTTCGAACCGAATGGTACCTTATGAACCGAATGGGAAAACCCATCCAGTTCGTGAACCGCTGCAACGATGCTTTCTACAAGACCTAAAGAAGTTGGAAGGTCCAAAACAAATATGAACATTAGAATATTAAATATTATTTTAGTAGTTTTGAAGTCTGATGCTCTAATTCCAAAAATTGTTTCCATTAGGAACAATTCACAAAAACCCCAAATTCATGCAACTATAAGTTTATGGTAGTCAGCCATGAGACCAAACAACATCAGCTCCATTATTCATACTATTGACCAAATATTAGGATGTCCCCACAAAACTCATGAGTGCCAAATAACAAGTGTAGAGTTGAAAACATGCTTTCACACACATGCACCACAAACATGAACTCATACAGCTCTCCAAACTGAGTTTTGGGGATGAACAAACTCCAGCATAATGAAAACTAGCACAGGGTGCAAGTTAAAAATAGGGAACTATAAATAAAATCCTACACTGCATTTCAGATTTCTTCCAATGCAAAGAAAAAGAAAGAAAAAAAAAATATACACATTGAGATGCAAGGTATGTGGGGTATGGTAAACATAGTGTATATGTCATGGCACTCATATATCATGTGAACTGTAAATAAGCTTGAGGTCTGGTACATTCAGTGCATCATAGGATAGATATACGTTAGAAGTAAATGAACATACATATAAACTTGACCACATCATACATAATCAACATTTATAAAACGTAAGCCATATAATTGATGTGATTCACAGCTTTAAGCTATGTGACTAATCTTAATTGGCAAAACTTTCACACTTCCAAAGCTATCAGCCGGGGATATTTTTTTTATTATTTTTTTTTTTAAATAAGAATGATAAAATATGTTAGCTCCTATCTAGAATTTCAGAGGTTGTACAGAACTCCACCCTGGTACTCTCATATTTGTGCAAGTGGGACATTGATCTCCTATGTAGAACGTGTAACAACCAAAGTACTAATTTACCCTTAAGATTTCTGAACCATAATTTAAAGTCTCCTTTACATATAATAAACATCATTATTGCATAAACAGTCATGTATTTATGCATAAGGATCAACAGTTTATCCCAGACAATGGGAAAAAAAAAAGAACTCTTTTCCAAACTATTTAATAGGTAGAACATAATCACTGATATGCATTGAAAGAACCAAACAAGACAAATACTTCAGCAGGGGTATGATTACCAAACAACCCTGACACGTATATGAATAAGAGGCAAAGACAAAACTTACACGCACAAGTATGTACACTTGAGCTTACAATTTATGGCATCTGAAGGAAGCATCAATTCATTAAAAATTCCAACATTATAAATGCGTTCGAACAAACTTTTGCTGAAGCCCAGGTGCTCATACTTTCAACAATCATCACAAAGGTAAGAGGGGCTTGGAAACTTGTATGTCATCGTGGAGAAACATAAATAGCATGATAATTTCAAACAAATAAAGAGCATAACTTTTCTTGATAAAAGAAAAAACTATAAAATGGTCAAACATGATTATATCATGCATGTTTTTTAGTTTAAACAGGTCAAAAGAACTAACAACGTGAAGAAAATAGCTAAATACCTGGTGTTCAAAGAAAGGATAGTCAAGATAAACATCAAATCTTCGGGCAAAAGGTGTATCAGTTTCTGACCAGCTTACTGAGTAAGTTAAGTCCAAGGATTTTCCAGGTACTAGCTTCTGAGGATCACCGTGTGAAAGGTTAACTTGAATTATCTGGTTTACAAATGAAGATTCAGAGCTCTATTCAAAGAGTTAACCCGCCAATTCAATGAGCTAATGCAGTTATCTCCATGCCTGGTTGTCGTTATACTTGATATTGAAACTCTTATGGGTAAAGAGATAAAACTCTGAGTCCTCCTCTTTTTTTCCATGACGAAGCTCACCAACAAACCCTGAATATATACAATATAATAATAAAACCCATCTTGACAAAACAGAAAAATTTACAATCCATATAAGTCAGCACTCACCCCACAAAGGCAGGTCATCTGAATCCATATTCAGCCCAACCAAACAAAAACATAGAAAAACTCAGTTTCTTTTTCATTTTTGAAGCAAATTTAGGAGAGTAAACCTAAAATCAAAGACTACCGACCGATAAAAAATTCAAACCAGTATGCATTCTCAATTGCATCCTTAAACACCTCCACTTTATCTTCATCCAGACTAAGCTTACAAATTGTGTAATGTTGAACATTTTCTGCAATATAAAAAGAGATTTTTTGTAGTAACAAATCCGAGAATAATATGCTCCACCAAAACGTCAAGTAACACATTTCCCTCAAGATATTACAAGAAAGTAGTAAGTGCAACATTAGCTTAAAGGATTACTTTTGAATCTGATGTCAATCTGGCTATCAATCAGCTCGTTCCCTTCCAATACCTCACCCAGACCACCCCACTTGTGCACAGGATTTTCGTCTCCAGCAGAACAAAAAGGTAAACTGAAGTAATTGTAAGTTTCCTGAGGATTGTAGTATGGGCCAACTTTGTTGACCCACAACATTACTTTCTCATCATCTGCATACTAAACAGATCAAAAGAAGCTTGCACGTTTAGCGAAAGAAAGGCAACATATCAAATTCAGTTAAACCCTCCCAAAGTTCAATAGATGAGTAGCTTTAGGACGTAAGTCGTTATTTTTTATAATGCATAATGAGAGTAGAAAATAAAGAATGTGTGATTTCGAAATGCATAACATCAAGTCCATAGAAAATAAATTGATGTTAAACATGAAGATCATTCACACAGCCCACGAAAGCTGCTAGTTAACGGGAAAAAATAGGATCTACGTGAGTCATCGAATTTGAAGATAAAGAAAAATGGCAACGACAATTTTGCGTCCAAAAAAAATTATAAGATCTGATCTTCGTTCACGCTAATATAGTAGTGATACAGCAGATCTGGGAGCTGACGAACTTATATCAGTGATCTGATTGGTAGTGGACATCCATACCTTGTGATCATATTCGGATGCAAGGGCTCCATTCATCAACACCAGCAAGACAGGGAGGACAATCGAGAGCCATTCTGATCGTGGCATGGCCATTTCTGAAAATATTTCCTCTCTCTCCCCCCGAATAGTTCTCCTACCGACAACTCGGTACAGAGAAGAAAACGCCCATAAGATGAATTACCGTGATCAGCAGTGGATGAAAGCCATGAAGTCTATTAATCTCGCATGGTTTTCTGGCTCCCTTAATTTCCTCTCGTAAAGGTCAAAGTTCGTCGCTAAGATGTGTGGGTACATGTTCCAAGAAAGAGCTCCAAACTTTCATCAACGTTCACCATTTCTCCAATTTATTGACAAAGAATATGAAAAGGAAGCTCTCTACCGGATAAAGTCCACCAATGCCTTGACTAATATGCAAAAAGCCTTTGAACTGTAATTTTTTGGACCATTGCATGGTTTTACTCTTGGAAAATATGGAGCTTTTTTAGTTTTGTAAAATGTGGAGTATTGTGAGTGCTAAGCTTATCCATCATGTACCCAAAAGTACAATTATTGAGTAAGTGCCAAAGTTTATATTAACATTGTATTGTATATAAGTGCTTCATGTATTTCACAATATAATATCCATCGAAATAGAAGAAACAAGTACGCATCTAATGGACGTGGACATGAAGAAAAGGAGGTTTGCTAGTTGGTTATGTCTAAACTTGAGGGAGGTGGGGCTTAGAGTAGCAATGTAATCATCGTGACAAATAGAGGAAAGAAAAGAACATTGTCATTTGCAAGTGCTTTCATGGAATCTATGAGATCCATTAATATATGATAAGAAGTTTAGACTTTGAAGGACGATCATCCACAACATCATTTGGAACATATATGAGAGAAGACAAGTCAGGCTTAAGATAGAACCTCCATTATACATTAGATACAGCATAAAAATAGAAGAGTTGAGCCATCTCCTCTACACGTGTTTCTCAAGATTCAAAAATAAAGTAGACTTAGGGAAGTCAAGGGTCAAGTAAACACACAAATACGTTTGAGCATTTACGTTTGAAGATACAAAAAGAACATGATCCAAAGTGGTTATTGTTGGACATGAGCCAAGAGGAGCATCATTTTGTGCGTTGGGAGATAAGGAGAAGAATGCCAAGGTCCTTACCTCATGGGGTTATCAAAGGTTCCTAGATAGCTAGCACAATGAGTGTTTATGATATTCACATGTACACACTAGAGTCCTCTAGAAAGTACATGTTCCATGAGCAAGGGGATAAGAAGGTTGGGAGGTGAGTTTCACACACAGGAACCTATTTAAGGTTGGGAGGTGAGTTGCACACACAAGAACCTATTTTTTTCTCTTATACTTGTATCTAGAGCTTGGTTTTAACATATGGGCAAGTTCTTTGGTAAGTCTTGGGGAAGAGATCCTACGAATAGGTTGTTAATTTGAAAGAAAGCCCACGTATCCCTTATCATCATCATCATCCTCATTGCAAATACTTGTAGAGAAGTAGAAGGGGTGGATCTATAAAAGAAAGAGGGTACACAAAAGTTTTTTAGATCATAAATGAACTCTTGCACGCTCAAGGAACAAAGAGAGACAAAGAAATATGTAGATCTATTTGCATGCATACATGCCACAAGTAGAGAAAATTATGCGAGAAGGTTCTTCACTTCTCCTTCCTCCCACTTCTACTTGTTGCAAGACACAAGGTGAGAGTTTTGCTTATATACTCCAAAAAAGGGGGTTGTTTGGGTTGTTGGGGGATTCTTGGGGACGGGTAAGGGTGGGGTTGGGTAAAAGACTAAAGGGAGGGGCAGGGAGTAGGATTAGGGGCTTTGGAGAGGGGCAAAATGATGAAACATGAAAGCTATAGAGGATGCATAGTAAAAAAATGTGAAAGATATGGTAAATTAAGATGAGAATATACCATGTGGACCATGTGCAAAAATAAAAAACACATGAAAAATGTGCATAAAACATATGGTTTTGGACCAAAAAGAGAACTAGAGTCCGGATTTTGGCAAAAGTAATGCAAAATTTGAGTCCATCACGGTCAAGAAACATTAAAATAACTCCAAATTTGAAAAAAACAGTCATCTAAGGTGCAATCTAGAGCCAAAAGTATGTTTTCGAGAAAAATAAAAAATATATATTCAACCACCATAGGATAAATTTATCCTATGGTGTGGAGGGGGGTGTGGTGGTGGGGGGGGGGGGGGGGGGGGTGTCATGCCCCTTTGCTTGCCTCCCTGGTTTTCTATTCAGTCCATCTTGGTGCTTGGGTGGTTTGTCGTGCTGCCACGAATTGTGTGCAATTATAACGGAGTGGTAATTGTGCATGCCTCTGGACGGTGGACCGACTAGGAATGCCCCCAACATCCGGATGACAAAGCACCATGGGCGTGAGTGTTGAGCCTTCCCTTCCTCACCTTTCTTGGGGACATCAGGTGCCCCTTGGATCGTGGTTGGATGCCCAACAATGGGAGTGCCCCTCATCCATCTATGACGGGTATGGCACGTAAATAGCTAGGATGGCTGGCACCTGCCATCCGTCCCTCATCTTGCCCGCTCACTCAAAGGGGCTTTGGACGTGTGTGGCAAAGGAGAGCCACTATGCTGCTTGGCAAACGGCAACCATGGACTTGACGGCAACATACCGCCAGGCCGGCCTGCCTTCGGCGACTGTCCCTCACATCTTCCGGGTTAAGTCCCATCTTCTGCTACGACCGGTCTTTAGGTCATCTCAACTTCATGTCTCGCTTTGGCTTCCGAGTTACTTAAGGGGATTAACCCTTCAACTCTTGGTTGTCATGCCCCTTTGCTTGCCTCCCTGGTTTTCTATCAAGCCCATCTTGGTGCTTGGGTGGTTTGTCATGATGCCCCGAATTGTGTGCAATTATAAGGGAGTGGTAACTATGCATGCCTCTGGATGGTGGATCAACTAGGAATGCCCCCAACAACGGATGACGAAGCACCATGGGCGTGAGTGTTGGGCCTTCCCTTCCTCACCTTTCTTGGGGACGTCAGGTGCCCCTTGGATCATGGGTGGATGCCCAGCAATGGGAGTTCCCCTCATCCATCTATGATGGGTCTCGCACATAAATGGCTAGGACGGCTGGCACCTACCATCCGTCCCTCATCTTGTTCGCTCACTCAAAGGGGCTTTGGACGTGTGTGGCAAAGGAGAGCCACTATGCTGCTTGGCAAACGGCAACCATGGACTTGACGGCAACATACAGCCAGGTCGGCCTGCCTTCGACGGTTGTCCCTCACATCTTCCAGGTTAAGTCCCATCTTCTGCTGCGACCGGTCTTCAGGCCATCTCAACTTCATGTCCCGCTTTGGCTTCCGAGTTACTTAAGGGGATTAACCCTTCAACGCTTGGCCATCCTTCTCCTTGTAGGGCCAAGCAAAAACCCCTCTTGGACTTGGAACGCCACATTTGGTATTGGATCTTCTGCTCTTGGTCGATCGGTGAATCTGCCATCGACGATATAATTCGTTGATCTGTCAGCAAAAAGGACAAAAAAAAAATTACATGGATACGTTTGTTGTTGGTCCTCACTTTGACCTCGGCTCATTTTTGCATAATTTTTTCGCAACATCACCGTCAGCCACCACATAGGCCGTCGGCAAACAACAGTGGATCTGTGCTTTAGGCTCAAGTGGCATGGGTCTGGTGGTCAGCGTGAGAGGCCACCCCGATCTTTTATGATCCTTGTGTGGCACGATGATTCTCCCATCAATGTGTTTATGGCTTCGACCTGCTAGTCGGCCCACTCCCATGACCATGTCCCTTTCGGAAATATTGCTAGATCATTCGCCAAGTGCTCGAGTCAAGCCATGTTTTGGAAGATATAAAGCCAACAAACCCTGTTCTCCTGCGAGGGTATCGCATCGGCCAGGGTAATGAGTGCCCTGAGGCCAAAACTTTCATCGGATGGAAAAATATCCCTATCTTTTTCTCTTTGTCAGGCATGCCTAGAGTTCAATAAAAGGATGTGTTATGCTTTCTGTCAAGCCATACAGGGCCAGGGAATGCACTATGGAAGAAAACATTCGGCATGATTGTAAAACGCTCCATGCGTCGCATGTCCGTGCCAATGTGCCAAACATAGTGTGGGCCATCGATAGGCCCGTTTTCATGCGGCTGGCGTTGTGTGGCCTTGCCCTCCCATCCGTGCCTTTTGTATGGGTGTCCTTGAGGCCGGGGCAAAGTAATAAGGAAGTCGGTCGATGGGTGTGTGGCCTTGCCCTCCGGTCTGTGCCTTGGATGGACATCGCCTGCGGATCCCTGCGTGGTTGGGAAAAAGTTTGGAAATGATCTGGCCGGCGGGAATGTAAGACGCTCTACACGCCACACGTCCGTACCTTTGAGCGTAATGAACCAAGGGCCACCGATAGGCTCATTTTTTAGAAGAAATGGCCGACATGAATGTAAGCCATTATATGCACTACACGTTCGTGCCTATGTGCAAAACATCGAAGGACTGCCGATAGGCCCATTTTCCAATATGGTCGGCATGCGTAAATCGTGTCGTGGCTAAGTCACATGAATGCATCGTATGTCATAGCACCATAAGAAGTGCCATGTCGCCTTGACCGTTGTAAGCCACGCATGATGTCGATCACAATGATGCATGGTGTGTTTGTGCCATTTATGCAATGTAATGCTATGGGTCGTTGATAGGCCCCTTCTCTCAGGTGGGAATTACCTTGTCCGGTGCTTGCAGTCTGGGCTTTGCCGCGCCTTGTTAATTATGGAATGTCGGAATGAAAACAATGGGTATGCATGGAGTGGCAACGATGCCCTCCCATCACAAAACGGGCTTGAACACAAAGGATCATATCCGCCCAGGACGGGGCAAAATTATAACTTAGAACCAGTTCGGCGCCTAGGTGTTTCACTTTGGCTCCAACCTTGAGCAGAATGGCCCATTTAGCCGTTTTGAAGGCAAAGGGCAAAATGGACAACTAGTCATGAATTGACTTAGAGGGACTGGCCATCCTTTTGACAATAGGATCCTCTCAAAAGTCCTTGGACGTAATCGGCACATTCATCCTAACAAGAGGCAAAAGTGCCATGACCAAAATTGCGAGGTCCCCCACTTATGCAAGATTGGGCTCATGTGGAGCTTGACTTGTCCCGATGCAGTCAGAGTGGGGCGAAGTCGTCCCTTCTTGTAGTCCCTTTGCTTTGAGCCAAACCAACAGAGTTAGGTTCGCACCTCTCTTCGATTAGTTGAATTTTCCCTTAGATATGCATTCGCATGACAACCCATGGTACTAAGGACACTACCCCAAATTCGAGGGTAAGAAGACCATGCAGAGTCTCACAAATCCATCACTTTGTCACCCACCCTTTTGACTTCACTGCAAATGGGTATCATTCTAGGGCCCGTAGGTGGACTTCATGAGGACACAAAGTCTGTCGGAGAGGGGGTGGATGTCATGCCCCTTTGACTGTCTCCCTGGTTTTCTATCCAACCCAGCTTCGTGCTTGGGTGGTTTGTCGTGGTGCACCGAATTGCGCACAACTATAATGGGAGTGGTAACAGTGCATGCCTTTGGACAGCAGACCGGTTACGAATGCCCCCAATGTCTGGGCGATGAAGCACCATGGGCATGAGTTTTGAGCCTTCCCTTCCTCACCTTTCTTGGGGACCTCGGTTGCCCCTTGGATCGTGGGTAGATGTCCGGCAACAAGAGCGCCCCCCATCCATCCATGACGGGTCTTGCACGTAAACGGCTGGGAAAGTCGGCACCTATCGTACATCCCTCATCTTGCCTGCTCACAGGCAACGAAGCACCATGGGCGTGAGTGCTGAGCCTTCCCTTCCTCACCTTTCTTGGGGACGTGGGTTGCCCCTTGGATTGTAGGTAGATGCCCGACAACAGGAGCACCCCCCTCCATCCATGACGGGTCTCGTACATGAACGGCTCGGACGGTCGACACTTGCCATCCGTCCCTCATCTTGCCCGCTCACTCAAAGGGGATGTGTGTGGCAAAGGAGAGCCACTATGCCGCTTGGCAAATGAAAACCATGGACTTGACGGCAATGTACCACCGGGCCGGCCCGTCTTCGATGGCCGTCCCTCACATCTTCCGGGTTAAGTCCCATCTTCCACTACGAATGGTCTCCGGGCCATCTCAACTTCATGTCCCGCTTCGGCTTCCAGGTTACTTAAGGGGATCGCCCATTCAACTCATGGCCGTCCTTCTCCTTGTAGGGTCAAGCAAAAACCCCTCTTGGACTTGGACCGCCACAGGTGGGGGGGGGGGGGGTGAGAGCGCACCAAGTGGGGGGGTGAGAGCATGTCGGGGTGTGGGGGAGGGGTGTGTGAAAGAGAGAGAGGGAAGAGAGAGATTAGGGTGGGGGTGAGAGCGCGTCAGGGTGGGGCAATTGGGGAGGGAGAGGTGGGTGAAAGAGAGAGAGTAGAGAGTAGAGAGAGGTTTTTTGTTTGAAATAGACAAAAATGAAAGAAAATCAACCGTCGGGGGCATTTTTTTTGTGGAAAATACCAAAAGATAGATAAAAATTACAAATAAAATTAAAAAAAATCTCAAAAAATTCCTTAAATTTCTAGGCCTTTTATCCCACTCAAAACCACAGAGAGCTTCCTTTTTTCCTCCATTTTATCAAGAAAATAACATTTGAAAAAAGATAAAAATGCTAGAAAATCTTCTATAAAAATTTCTAAAAATGCTTTAAAAATTCCAAAAAAAATCTGAAAAAATTTGTTCATGCACACAACTGTGAAATGGCTTCTAATTTGCTTAAAAACCCAAAAAAAAAAGCATGAAAATGGATAAAAAATATGCACACAGCTGTGAAATAGCTTCTAATTTGCATAAAAACCCAAAGAACAAGCATGAAAATGGATAAAAAATTAAAAAAAAAAAACATAAGCAAAAAAAATGGTATGAGAAGGTTATGTACAACCTACATAGATTTTGCAAGTTCCAAGTGATCCAAAAATCTTTACTTGTGTTGATGATAGGCCTTGAGCCTTGATATGATGACTAATTAAAGCTTTTTGCCCTCCATAATCTCCAATTGTACTGCACTTCATTTGATCTATCTTCCTTGTGGGCACACTGACCATTGGATAGGGGCACCTTGAATCCTTAATTGGAATAATATCTCCAGCATACTTCATCTTTTGTATCTTTGTTTCGGCCAATGTTTGCTTTAATCTGCAAAATTTCATTTTTACTATTCTAGCTTCTTCATCCAATGTAATCCTCTGTTTCCAAAGATTTGAAGGTACTCCTTCCACATCCCTTGTAAAGCCCAGCACTTACTGCCATAAAAATGAACATAACAGATGATATCCATACTAGTATCCATAACAAAGTGGCCAATTTTATAGGATTTGAAGTAGCTTTATCACTGATGTGCTTAAGGGCTTTTCTTCTCTTCTCTCTTTTATGGCCTTTGGCTGAGCCTGTTTCACTCAAATCAGTAACCTGAATGGTGTCCTCTTTTCCTTCATAGATTTCCTCTCTCCTTGCGTGGTTAGGAAAAATTCCACAACACGAAGATAGGTCTTTTGCATGGAGCCAAGCCAACATGTTTTCTTCTTCATATAAATTTGCTTATTCATATAGATTTGTTTCTGGGTTCTCCAACAATTCTTCTTCCATACAAATACCAATTGTCTCCATCATGCTAGTATGTCTTTGATTGTCTGATCCTTCTTCTAAAAATATCTGCTTCAACTCCTTTCCTTCTTGTTTTACCCACATTGTGTCCTTACCCTAGTCATGTAGCACATTGGCATGCCTTAACCAAGGCCTCCCAATCAACAGTGGAAAACTTCCTTCTACCTGTGGCAACCTTAAGACAACAAAGCCCAAGTTAAAGATGGTACCTTGTCTCGACTGGGACTCAAGGACCACTCCCATAGGCCTTACTATGCTTTGGTTTGTCATTGTTATAGTGAAGTTGGCAGGTCTTGAAGGTTGTAGTCCAATCTTTTTCATGGTATGTTCAGGCATCAAGTTAATGCTAGAACTGCCATCCACAATAACTCCTTGAAACTCATGTCTTTTGATAGTGACTATTAGCCGAGGGCTCTTATAATCTATGAGGGGTGCTTCCCCTAAATAAAAAATACTAACCTCCTTTTTCATGGACTTGAGTAGTCTTGAAGCTTCTGATTCCTTAAGAGCATGGGCTCTATTTGACTTATCAAACTCCTCATGAACCCCGTTGAATGCATGTCCAATGGCATCGCTAGTACCTATGAGATCTCCTTTTTGCCTTGCATCTTCACATGTGTTGGCTTTGTCTTCAGATGTCTTTTTGTCTTTGTTTAGTCCATTAATCCTTGATTCTTGACCTATGTCTAGTTGATTCTTCACCTTGCTTCTTGTATGCACTGCAAAAGATTCAGTGCACCACTCTAGTAGATGGTGATGGTGCATTGACTTGTTCTGCAACCTTTTCTTTGCACACAAAAATCATTTGAATGTGTGGCCCAGATGAAGATGCATGGTTCGTAGGATAGCAATTGGTATAATGGTCCCTAGCCTCTAGGCAATTTCTGCAAAGGAGGGGCATTTTTTGGTAGAGTGCACCTACTTTGGTAATGCCCACATTGTCCACATCTGAAACAAGTGATTGGCCTCCTTGGACCATTTCCAAAGTTATCCCTATGTCTAGGGTTGCCTTGACTTGCATAAGGCTAAAAATCCCCTAATGTACTCATCTGGGTCTTCTTGTGCTAATCCCTTGAAAGATGGAAATTTGATATTTAATCTAGAGAGTAAAGTTCCTAAGCCTACCTTGGCTGCCATATTCTTTATTGATGATGTCGATGACAATGGGCTAGTTGATGTTCGAATAACTTTCCTTCTTGTTGCTTTGCAAGGGACCCTCAAAGTTTGAGACTGGGTTGTGTTCATGGGCTGCTTATACTCCTCTTAGGCTAAGAGAATTCCAATAAGAAAACGATTACCTCTTAAGTCAGTACAGTATTGTCGGTACCCTTGCACTCTTCTACACTTTGCAAATATTGATTCTCCTATGCTCAAGCCTTCTTGGGTCCCAACGGGTGTGCCAAATTTTGTTGGGGGATTCTTGTGCATAAAGGGACTTGAGTTTTTGTAGGAGAAGGAAGAAGGGGAAGAAGAGAAATAAAGACATCGAAGCTTCTACAGATTGATTATGAAGAGAAAAGTACAATGATGATGTATAGAACAAATCCAAATGCTCTATGTGCGTAATGCATAATCCCAAATTTACACAATCAACAAGGTTACAAAATACCCAAGGTTCTTTCTGCCATCGATCTTCTCTGCACCAAACCTCCACCTTCTCCAAGAGCTTGCACTTGTGCACACCGTGCACTCAAGCTTCCAATAGCGGAGGAGGGATGGACACCTTCTGTTGACACACACACGCAGCTTCAATGGGACCTTGTGACCCTTGATTGCCTTGCTTAGCACTCCTCTGCACACACCTAAGTCACACTTCTTGCCCACCTTGCACTTGGTTCTCTGCGTCGCACACTCTTTGTATGTCTCTTGCTCTTTTCTCACCTGGTGTAGACTATGTGCACCTTGCTTAGTCTAACCAAGAATAATGCATGCCTTGAGTTAAGTGTCGGTTCATGTATGTATGCTCCTAACTGATAGAGTATCTTGGTGCTCATTTTGATGTCCCAAGATTATCTCCAAATGTGCACAACCAACAAATCCTTGTTTTGTCCTATAGTGACTTTAGAACAATAACAAAATTTTAAATGGGGTCCATACTTTCACTTTTGCGTCCGCTTCCTCTTCACATGAGTTCACATTTTGCCCTTCAATTCTTCCATTGTGTACCTAAGGGAGGGTTCACTTGAACCTTCCAATTACTTTAAGAACCCTTTGAACCTTAGAGAAATTACAGAAAGACAATCTGCAACCTACATCCACTTTCTACAAAACATAACCTTTGTGAACAAATTGATTGTGCACTACCTGTGCACCTTGACAACTGAACTTTGAATGCTTTGACCTTGACCATATTGACTTTTGACATTGTTTATGTTGACTTTGAACACTTTGACTTTGATTGTTTTGACTTCGACCATGTTGACATTGACCAATATGACTTTCATGGGCTCAATAGTTGCCCACCATCTAATGGGCTCTCTGTCTCGGAGAGCTAACAACCAAAACTCTGAGTAGAGATGACACCATAATTCCTGTGCTACAAATTCTTCAAAAGGACACTTGAGGAGCTACCAAGTCCACTAGAAGCAGTAAAGAACAAGCACCAGAGAAGGACCAAAAGTGGAATTTGTGCATTAAAGAGCAGATGATGGAGAATGGAGGGTAAGAGGGAAGTTCATGGAGGGTTGAGAGGGCTTAGAGGGATAGGGTAAGGATGGGTAAGGGTGGGGTTGGGTAGAAGGCTAAAGGGAGGGGCAAGGACTAGGATTAGGAGCTCTGGAGAGGGCCAAAATGATGAAACATGAAAGCTACAGAGGGTGCATAATAAAAAAATGTGAAAGATATGGTAAAATAAGATGAGAATAGAACATGTGAAAGTTTCCCTTAGATATGCATTCGCATGACAACCCATGGCACTAAGGACACTGCCCCAAATTTGAGGGTAAGAACACCATGCATAGTCTCACATAGCTATCACTTTGTCACCCTTTCGACTTCACCACAAACATGTATCATTCTAGGGCCCATAGGTGGACTTCATAAGGACGCAAAGTCTGTCAGAGAGGGGTGGATGTCATGCCCCTTTGCTTGCCTCCCTGATTTTCTATCGATCCCACCTTGGTGCTTGGGTGGTTTGTCGTGCTATGCCGAATCGTGCGCAACTATAAGGGGAGTGGTAATCGTGCATCCCCTGGATGGCAGATCGGCTAGGAATGCCCCCAACGTCTGATGATGAAGCACCATGGGCATGAGTGCTAAGCCTTTCCTTCCTCACCTTTCTTGGGGACGTTGGTTGCCCCTTGGATCATGGGTAGATGCCCGGCAACAGGAGCACCCCCATCCATCCATGATAGGTCTCGCACGTAAATGGTTTGGATGGTTGGCACCTACCGTCCGTCCCTCATCTTACCCGCTCAGTCAAAGGGGCTTTGGACATGTGTGGCAAAGGGGAGACACTATGTCACTTGGAAAATGGCAACCATGGACTTGACAGTAACGTACCGCTGGGCGACGCGCCTTTGATGGCCGTCCATCACATCTTTCGGGTTAAGTCCCATCTTTCGCTGCGACCGGTCTCCGGGCCGTCTCAACTTCATGTCCTGCTTTGGCTTCCAGGTTACTTAAGGGGATTGCCCCTTCAACTCGTGGCCATCCTTCTCCTTGTAGAGCCAAGGAAAAAACCCTCTTGGACTTGGACCGCCACAGGTGGGGGGGGGGATTGGGGGGATGGGGGGATGAGAGCGCGCCAGGGTGGGAGGGTGGTGTTTGGGGGGGGGGTGAGAGCGCATCGGGGTGGGGGAGTTTGGGGGGGGTGGGTTGAAAGAGAGAGAGGGAAGAGAGAGATTAGAGAGATATTAGAGAGAGAGTAGAGAGAGGTAGAGAGAGAGTAGAGAGTAGAGAATAGAGAGTAGAGAGTAGAGAGTAGAGAGTAGAGAGTAGAGAGTAGAGAGTAGAGAGTAGAGAGTAGAGAGTAGAGAGTAGAGAGTAGAGAGTAGAGAGTAGAGATTAGAGAGTAGAGAGAGGTTTGTTTTGTTTGAAATAGACAAAAATAAAAGAAAAACAATCATTGCGGGCGTTTTTTTGTGGAAAATACCAAAAATAATTAAAAAATACAAATAAAATAAAGAAAAAAAAGAAAAAAAACTCTTATCCCTCTCAAAACCATAGAGAGATTCCTTTTTTCCCATCTATCAAGAAAATAAAAGTTGAAAAAAGATGAAAAATGCTAGAAAAAATTCTTTAAAAAATTCTAAAAATGCTTAAAAAATTCCCAAAAAATTTCGAAAAAAATTGTTCATGCATAGGGCTGTGAAATGGCTTCTAATTTGCATAAAAACCCAAAGAACAAGCATGAAAATGGATAAAATAAAAAAAATATAAGCAAAAAATGGTACAAGAAGGCTATGTATAACCTGGACTGATGTTGCAAGTTCCAGGTGATCCAGAAATCTTTATTTGTGCTGATAATAGGCCTTAAGCCTTGATATGATGAATAATTGAAGCTTTTTTCCCTCCATAATCTCCAATTGTACTGCACTTCATTTGATCTATCTTCCTTGTGGGCACACTAACCATTGGACAGGGGCACCCTGAATCCTTCATTGGAATAATATCTCTGGCATACTTCATCTTTTGTATCTTTGTTTCAACCACTGTGTGATTTAATATGCAAAATTTCATTTTTACTATTCTAGCTTCTTCAACCAATGTAATCCTCTGTTTCGAAAGATTTGTAGGTACTTTTTCCACATCCTTGTAAAGCCCTACACTTACTTCCATAAAAATGAACATAACAGATGATATCCATACTAGTATCCATAAAAAAGTGGTTAGTGATATAGGATTTGAAGTAGCTTCATCACGACTGCACTTAAGGACTTTTCTTTTCTTCTTCATTTATGGCCTTTGGCTGAGAGTGTTTCACTCGAATCAGTAACATGAATGGTGTCCTCTTTTCCTTCATAGACTTCCTCTCTCCTTGCGTGGTTAGGAAAAATTCCATAGGAGGAAGATGGATCTTTTGCATGGAGCCAAGCCAACATGTTTTCTTCTTTATATAAATTTGCTTCTTCATATGGATCTATTTCATGGTTTTCCAACAATTCTTCTTCCATACAAATACCAATTGTCTGTATCATGTTGGTATGTTTTTTATTGTCTCGTCCTTCTTCTAAAAATATATGCTACAAATCTTTTCCTTCTTGTTTTACCCACATTGTGTCCTTACCCTAGTCATGTAGCACATTGGCATGCCTTAACCAAGATCTCCCAATCAACAGTGGAAAACTTCCTTCTACCTGTGGCAACCTTAAGATAGCAAAGTCCAAGTTAAAGATGGTACCTTGTATCTCGACTCAGACTCCAAGGACCACTCCCATAGGTCTTACTATGCTTTGGTCTGCAAGTGTTACAGTGAAGTTGGAAGGTCTTGAAGGTTGTAGTCCAATCTTTTTCATGGTATGTTCAGGCATCAAGTTAATGCCAGAACCGCCATCCACAATAACTCCTTGAAACTCATGTCTTTTGATAGTGACTGTTAGTCGAGGGTTCTTATAATTTGCAAGAGCTCTGACCTGAATTTCACATCTATTTTTATTAAATAAAAAATACTAACCTCCTTTTTCATGGACTTGAGTAGTCTTGAAACTTCTGATTCCTTAAGAGCATGGGCTCTATTTGACTTATCAAACTCCTCATGAGCCTTGTTGAATGCATGTTCAATGGCATGACTAGTACCTATGAGATCTTCTTCTTGCCTTCTATCTGCACATGTGTTGGCTTTGTCTTCAGATGTCTCTTTGTCTTTGTTCAGTCCATTAATCTTTGATTCCTGACCTATGTCTAATTGATTCTTCCCCTTGCTTCTTATCTGCACTACAAAAGATTCAATTTCTTCTAACTGCACCACTCTAGTAGATGGTGATGGCACACTGAATTCTTTTGCAACCTTTTCTTTGCACACAGAAATCATTTGAATGTGTGGCCTAGATGAAGATGCCTGGTTCTTAGGACAACAATTGGTATAATGATCCCTAGTCTCTAAGCAATTTCTGCAAGGAGGGGCATTTTCTGGTAGAGTGCACCTGCTTTGGTAATGCCCACATTCTCCACATATGAAATAAATAATTGGCCTCCTTGGACCATTTCCAAAGTTATCCCTATGTCTAGGGTTGTAATTGTTACCTTGATTCGGTGCTGCTTCCATTACATTGGTTGGTGGTAGGGCTCCTCCTTCTATCTATGTTGTTGGAGGCATACCTCTTGGCTTACATTCCTAAGCCTCATGACCAGATTTCCTGGATAGCTGGCAAGTTATACTTAAAAGTGGACACTCACTTACCACATGACCCTGTTTGTTGCACATGGTGCACCATAATCCATTTTTGATGCCACCTCCCCTGAGTTCCTGCAACTCCTATCGACGTTGTGCCAACTCTTCAGCTTGGGATTCCTCTTTCTTTTGTAGCTTTAAGGCCTCAAGTTCTCGCCTCAGCTGAGTCACTGCACCTTCCTCCTTGTGGGGTTTATTCCTTTTCAAGCTCTAAAGTTCTTTCCTTAGCTAAATTAATGGGTCCTCAGGATCTACAGGATATGATAAATTGGAAGAGCTTGCCCCATACTGATGCTTAATTTGCTCCAATCTTGTGGCTGTATTAATAAATTCTTCTATTGTGCTGATATTGGAAGTGGTTTAACCAACCACTTCTTGATGAAAAAATCACGGAGAGGATCTATCAATTTAGCCATCAATGCCTAGGCTCTAGTAACAAATTCTAGGAAGGTCTGCGCAAGACTTAGTCTTAGATTTTCTAATTCTTCAATAATGTTTTCAGTTGTATTCCCTTATAGGAATTGTGTCCTAAATGCTTCTTTCATCAAGTCCCATGTGGTGACATGGTTGTCGGCAAACTGAATAAACCATTTGCCTGCTAGCCCTTCTAATGTTGCAGGGAAAAGAATAAAAAATGCATCTTGTCTTCCCATTAGATCCCTTGTCTTGCATAAGGATAAAAATCTCCTAATGTGCTCATCTACGTCTTCTTGTGCTAATCCCTTGAAAGATGGAAATTTGATATTTAATCTAGAGAGTAAAGTTTCCAAGTCTACCTAGGCTGCCATATTCTTTACTGATGATGTCGATGACAATGGGCTAGTTGATCTTCGAATAACCTTCCTTCTTGTTGCTTTGCAAGGGACCCTCAAGGTTTGAGACTAGGTTGCGGTCATGGGATGCTCATACTCCTCTTATGCTAAGAGAATTCCAATAGGAAAAAGATTACCTCTTAAGTCAGTACAGTACTATCGGTACCCTTGCACTCTTCTACACTTTGCAAATATTGCTTCTCCTATGCTCAAGCCTCATTGGGTCCCACTAGGCATGCCA
Organism: Ceratopteris richardii; assembly: GCA_020310875.1. Taxonomy (NCBI): domain Eukaryota; kingdom Viridiplantae; phylum Streptophyta; class Polypodiopsida; order Polypodiales; family Pteridaceae; genus Ceratopteris; species Ceratopteris richardii. The sequence goes on from CM035439.1 coordinate 101,657,942, forward strand.
AATTTTGTTGGGGGATTCTTGTGCAGAAAGGGACTTGAGTGTTTGTAGGAGAAGGAAGAAGGGGAAGAAGAGAAATAAAGACACCGAAGCTTTTACAGATTGATTATGAAGAGAAAAGTACAATGATGATGTATATAACAAAGCCAAATGCTCTCTGTGCATAATGCATAATCCCAAATAGTACACAATCAACAAGGTTACAACATACCCAAGGTTCTTTCTGTCGTCGATCTTCTTTGCACCAAACCTCCACCTTCTTCAAGAGCTTGCACTTGTGCAGACCTTGCACGCAAGATTCCAATAGAGGAGGAGGGATGGACATCTTCTGTCGACACACAGACAACTTCAATGGGACCTTGTGACCCTTGATTGCCTTGCTTAGCACTCCTCTGCACACACCTAAGTCACACTTCTTGCACTTGCTTCTCTATGTCGCACACTCTGTGTATGTCTCTTGCTCTTTTCTCACCTAATGTAGACTATGCTCTTGCTTACTCTAATCAAGAATAATGCATGCCTTGATTTGAGTGTCGGCTCATGTACGTATGCTCCTAACTCATAGAGTGTCTTGGTGCTCACATTGATGTCCCAAGATTGTCTCCAAATGTGCACAACCAACAAATCCCTGTTTTGTCCTATAGTGACATTAGGACAATAACAAAATTTTAAATGGGCGGCCATACTTTCACTTTTGTGTCCGCTTCCTCTTCACATGACTTCACATTTTGCCCTTCAATTCTTCCATTTTTTACCTAAGGGAGGGTTCACCTGAACCTTCCAGTTACTTAAAAAACCCTTTGAACCTTAGAGAAATTACACAAAGCAATCTGCAACATGCATCCACTTTCTTCAAAACATAACCTTTGTGAATAAATTGATTGTGCACTACCTGTGCACCTTGACAACTGAACTTTGAATGCTTTGACCTTGACCATCTTGACTCGTGACCTTGACCATCTTGACTTTGACCACTTTGACTTTGATTGTTTTGACTTCAACCATGTTGAGGTTGATCAATATGACTTTGATGGGCTCAACATGTGTCATCCATGTGATATAGAGAGCTTGTTGACATTCATTTTGAAGCTTTTCATCAACTTCAAGTCAGACACTACTTCTTTTTTCTTCCTTTCTCTTCCATTTCTCTTAGACGGGTTGTTGATAGCACCCCCTTAGGAATAACTTCGCATTCAATGTCCCAAATCAAGAACTTTTAAGTATCATAGGTTTGCTACTTTAAGAGCCATCTTTGGAATACGTATATATTATCAGTGAGCTTCATCTTCTCATCTCTAGTATAGTTGTTGTTGCCATTTCGAACATCTACTTGTCAATGAGCTTTGACAAGCTTCTTATCACTTGCAGGGGATCTTTCAAGCAAAGTTGAAGCAAAAATAACGTTTGTTGGAGTTAGACGTTTGCAGAAGCATGCGAACAACACAAGGAAGAAGAAGAAGCTTGGAGCACAACACACAATACTGAATATATTACTAGAGAATGTACAAAGATAGTTAGCCCATTAGGGCAATAGGTATATATACAAGCCGAGGAAAAAAACCTCCTAAAAATGGAAAAAAGTGCCCTGGTCGTCCTACTGTGTTCACACACATCACTACCTAAATATATCAACAAATCCCCCCCTAGGAGTGATGCGGTGAACAAGGAGCTGGCATTCATGTATAAGGAAGTACCAAGCTATGTGGAAATCACTCCACAAAAGGAAGTAAGCCCAAAACTTTGTGAAAAACTTCAAACTTCTCCCTAGGCAGAGCCTTCGTGAAAAGGTCTGCAATGTTCTCCTGTGTGGGCACATATGCCAAGCTGATCTACCCAGCAGAGAACCTCTCCCTGACATAATGATAATGCACCTCAATGTGCTTAGTGCAAGCATGGAACACAAGGTTCCTCGCAATTGCCAATGCGCTCTAACTGTCATTGAAGATGGTGGTGGCAGAAGACTGACCAACACCCAAATCAGCCATAAGGAGTCTGAGCCACACACACTCAACAGTTGCTGTGAAAGCTTCCCTGTACTTAGTGTTGGAAGCAGTCAGAGGCACAGTTAGAGGCACAGACGACGTGGAAGCATGTAAAGACGGAGCAGGGAGCCAGTCGGATCATTTTTTCAAACAATTATGTTTTTATTACCTCTTCAAACATCCAACAGTGATTTTCATCACTCTTGTAACATATGTAATATAGACAAAACCCCATTTTGTAATCCATAGCTCCATTTTGTGCAAGCCGAGGAGTCCTCGAGCTTGAGGAGCTTAGGTAGAATACGCGTACCAATTTTCGTTATTTTTAGACATCGTTTACCCTTCCAAATAGCCTCTAGGACCTATTTTTTAACTATGCCGGTCACTAGATGTGAAACCGGTCAAAACTAGTCTAGAAACTATAAAAAGAGCTAGAGAGCTCATTTTTGAGGTTGGTTCATGTTGGCTAGTGTGAGCTTAGAGCTAGTTTGAGCTTGTAATAGTGTTTTTGAGTAATAAAGCTAATTTCCCACCTTCCATTGTGTCTTGCTTGTCTCTTCATTGTGTGTGTGTATGTGTGTGTGCATCTTTGCGCTTCTCACCTTCACTCTCACATCATCTCTCATTCACGATCTTCATATCACTCCTATCTCTTCCGCGGATTGACATTAAGGAGGTGAAGCTTCTTAACGTGGTTCTCACCATTGTGTTAGAGCAACACCAAATTTGGCGCCGTTGCCGGGGATCGAGTCTAGGACGAATGTGTGATGGTAAGAGTATAGCAAGAAGTGGCGTTGGAAGGTAAAAATTTCAGTTTTTGTTGTTGTTTTTACTTAGCTTTTAGTGTTTTTCACCTTCCCCACACTCCATCTTCATCATCGCATCATCATCTTCATCTCCAAAAAAATCAGAAAATTCACCATATCCACCCATTCACCTCATTTCCCCTCATTTGTGCATGCGAGAGAGCGAGAGAGAACTTTTGTGCTTGTGTGTGCTTGTGTTTTCTTGAGTTTTCTTGCAGGTACAGAGCTCCAGTGCATCAGGAAAGCTTGGAAAAGGTAAAATTTTACTCTCTGTCAAAGATCTGCCGAGTGTGGCGGACCATCGCGATGGTCTGCAACCTTCGGAATTCTTGGTAGGCGACCACACCACGAGGTAGGCGACCCTTGCACATCTACGAATCCACTGTTGCATCCCAAAAATTCATACTTTGGTGGACCATCGCGATTGGCTCAGACCATCGCGATTGTGTCGCACCATCGCGATAGGCTCACGCCATCGCGACGGCTCGGCCGGACCATCGCGACGGTCTCGGACCATCGCGACGGTTCACTTGAGCCATCGCGACGGTCCACTTGGACCATCGCGATTGTTCAGCTGACCCCGGACCATCGCGATTGGCTCACGCCATCGCCACGACAGTGCCACGTGTCAAGATAGACCATCGCGACGGTTCGTTTTTCGGACCATCGCGACAGCCCAAAATCGGACCATCGCGATTGGCTCACGCCATCGCACTTGTGACCATCGCGACGGGTCACTCCGGACCATCGCGATTGTCCACCTTTGACCGTTGACCGCGCCATCGCGATTGTCCGCCTGATCACGCCATCGCGACGGTTCATTTTTTCAGGCCATCGCGACGGTTCGACCTCACGCCATCGCGATCGTTCACTTCGGGCCATCGCGACGGTTCGACCTCACGCCATCGCGATTGTCCAAATTCCACGCCATCGCGACGGTTCGCTCGAACCATCGCGACGGTCCCAGACCATCGCGATTGTGCACCCCCATCGCAAATTTAGGGTTCCATTTTTTGACCAATTTTGGGTGTATTTTTGAGAAATTTTTGGACCATTAGACTCATAGGAGACCCCTTAGCTCATATTGGAAGGAAAACCTGATTGTCAGTTTTTACCCCCCAGGGCCTGAACGCTCATAACTTTTTCATTCGAAGTCCGTTTGGGACTAGATAAGCTATTTTGAGGTTGACCTAGTTTGGGACTAGAAAGCCAAGGGGGCAAGTATTGAAAATTTTGGGCAAAAGGGAAGGGACTAAAAAGGTGTATATACTTAAGTGCTTGATCATCCAACTGTGAATTGGTCTAATATTGGATTTCTCCAGGTCTAGCAAGGGCAATCAAGGGCAATCAAAGGCAAGCAAGCAAGGCGATGAAGACAGCAGAGCTTGGGAAGCGCGGCTTCTTGGGCAACAGGGCATCAGAGCAACCAGAAAAGCCGACTCGAGGTTGGAAGATTACTCAACCCCCTCAGTCAATTCTTAGCTTATGCTAAACGGTAGTTGTGGATTAAAGACGATAGGAACGCCTCAAGTTCAAGATACTTAATTCTTTCAAGTTTAAGACTACAAGTAAAGGTGTGTGTGACGCGAAAACCTAAAGAAAAGAACCTAAGTTTGACGAAACGAGAACTCAAAATTATAACGGAAAGTCGAATTCCTGACGCATATATTAAAACAAGAATCCAAAGAAAATTAAAAAGAATTAAGAAAGTAATAACAAAGAACCATTGACGATCTAAGTGTGTGATTGAGTGTGCAAGGAAGAAAATTAATGAACCTTAGATCAGGGAGACACATAGGTAAGTCGGACCGACGAAGCCTTAGATCATCAGAGGCAAGTGTAAGAACTACTTCATGATCGTGGGCTCAGCAATTGAATAGTAATTACCCCTACGAGAGCTCAGATACTAGCGAATCTGAAATGGCATTTAGCACAGAAAGACCAGAAGGAGGGTCTAATGTAGCATACTTAGAAAAACCTGAAGGACCCTATAGAACGCAATTAGAGTTTCTCCGAACCAACCGATTAGGTGCTCACATCTATGAGGATGGTTTGCAAAGGCAAGTGGTGCAACTGCACAACCCTGATCAACCCATTGGATTGGAAAGACCAGTGGTGAAATTTGAGAGAGACGCTTACATAGACAAAGAAGGAACCATGTACGTTCTAAGTACGCAGCCAAACGATACTAATGAGTTTGGCACAATTCAATTAGAGACGGAAGCGAAATTTCAAGGAAAAGAACCGTTAGAAGAACCTAGAACACCTAGAGGGAAATCCGTATTAACAAGAGTACTCATCCCAGAATGGATCCCTCAAGATAACAGGAGCACCGAGTTGTTTGTAAATAAAGAGACAGATGAAGCCTTTTGGAGGTACAGAAAGGAACACCATGGTGAGATAGGCATCATTACAATTTATGAATTCAAGGACCCAGATACACCTGGAAAGGTTGTATACCTGGATGAGACTTCAGAAAGAGTCTTTGTGGTGCCTGAGCACGCTAAAAACACATACACATGGAGAGGTGAATTGGTATTCCCTCCATCTAGAACGAACATGAATACAAGTCAACAAGGGGCAGGAACATCCTCAGCCCATGGACATCAAAGAGAAGGAAATAAAGAGAGACCGGAAGTGAGCTTCACTCATCCCATAGGGAGAGATAGAACGACCACGAACACTAATAGAATGGATAGACAAAGAGATCATGGAATACCAGGTGGTAGAGATGATTTTCCTCTACCTAGACCACGTGAACACGCAAGAGTATTGAGACCCACTCAATTAGTAAAATCAATGAAAAATTATTTTGATGGGACAGGAGATCCCTATGATCACGTTGCAGAATTCAAGCAAGTACTAAGAGCAGAACAAGTTGAAGACATGTTCACGCAGTACAACGCATTTGGACTAACGTTAAAGAATACAGCTTTAACTTGGTTCCAACCACTGCAACAAAGGCAATTTAGAGACATCCATCACTTTTTAGAGTCATTCATCACTGAATTCTCTAAAAGTGGGATTAGACATGACACGTCTTCGTTGATTCATAGCTTTAAACAAACCCCTCAGGAAACAGTAAGACTGGCAGGTCGTAGGTTCAGACAATATGTCGAACGATGTCCAATGCAAGAGCTACCCTCACAAGCCAAACAAGTATCACTGTTCCTAGATGGCTTATTGAGCGCTAAACTACGCTCCTATGTGTACCTAAAGGAACCCAGAACGCTAGAGGAGTGTGTAAGAATATGTATAGACATCGAGGATAACCTAGGAGAGGAATTATAACTCTCAAAGGTCTATAAGGACTCAGATTGTTCTTCTCTAGCATCCACAAAATTGTCTAATTCGATAGAGGACCTAGCAGAAAAAGTGGCCCAAAAACTAGGAGTTTCTAGTAAACAGGTGCCCAAGCTACCAACTAATGTACGTTGTTACACTTGTGGTGGAAATCATTTGGCAAACGTGTGTCCCAATGCACCACAACCTCAAGCCAACCCTAGTGGCCAATATTGTACAATTGAGAGAAGATACACGAATCATACGGCTCAGGACTGCCCATACAACAAACAAACCGTGAGACAGAACTACCCGCAAACATACCAGCAGCCAGGCAGGTATCAAGGCCAATACAATGCTCAGCCTTATTACTATAGGCCTCCTCAGAACTACCCATACCAGGCTCAACAGAGACCTCAACCCGTCTTAGCTCAGCAGCCACCCCCACCCGCGAATGTCATCTCAGTCAAATACGCTGCTGCAGAAGAGAACTTAAGTAGGGCCTTAGTGCCTTCTTCACCCTTGATCACAGAAAGTGACCCGAACTCAAACAGTTTTGACTCTACTCATGTAACTAGTCCACCCGCTTATTACACGGAGTCACCAGAACATGTGGAGACATATCATTATGATAGTCCACCAATGGAACCTAGTTGGGAGCCAGACTATGCTAATGTGATGTACGCAAACCCAAACCCACGGCCCCAATTGAGACAACAGAGACCACAGGGCCCTAGAGGACCATGCTTTAGGTGCCAAGGAGATCACTTTATAAAGGATTGTCCACATCCCCCAATAGCAAGGCAATCACAGTACTATAACATACAAGGCTTTTGTGCCGATTGTGGCAAAGAGCACATAATCAAAGATTGTCCTAAGAACCCAGTTAACGCTTTGAATGTGACACCGATCAACGTGATAGGTATTGTAAACAACGCGGATGGATCCAACCCTACGTACGTGCCTATCCAAGCTATAACCAGAGCCCAGGCGCTCTTACAAAACCAACATCTTAATCAAGAGAAAGTAGCCGGAACTAGTGAAGTTGCAGAATCTAGCAGTAAAAAAACAAAATCTTGGAAAGATTCTAGAGAAAGAATCAAAAGAAAATGGAGTAAAAAGATAAGTGAGTTGGAAGGAAGTTTAAGGGAATCTAGAGCCAAAATACAAGAATTGACTTCACAAGAATTAAACCAAGAAATCCCAGCTCAGAAATCAGGATCAGTTTTGGCGGAACCCATACCGGAAGATTTAGACATGATGTTTCGTGCATATCAGGCTAGAATAAAAGAGGGACCTCAAGTAACGGAAATGAGTAAAAACTACCCTCGAGCTGATCTAGAAATTGAGAGAACTAAACTTTGCATGAAAATGGTAGAATTAGCACAAGCTTTGTTTGAAGCCTCTAGATATCTCAATTGGAATAACATGGCAAAATCGGAATTACACTTTCAAGGACTAATGGAGAGGCTAGAATACTTGATAGAAAGCAAAGAGAAAAAGGATCAGCATAGGAACCCTATTGTCCCAGAGACACAGGAAAGGAATGCACCATCCCTGTCTCAAGTACCCAATACAGAAAGTCAAGACAATTTGTCTTCCATACATAGGTACTCACATGAATTTTTGAGAGAAATACAAGAAGAGAAATGGAGAAGAGAACAAGGAACTCATCCTCCTATTCAAGAAATAGACGACTTGCAGGAACAATTTCCCCAAGACATCCCCTCTATATATGATGATGTAGAGGTGGAACAACTGAGTGAACCCACAGGATTTGAATCTAATTCTTTACAAGAATTACCTCAGTTCACAGGACCTTGGGAAGCAAAGTCTATTAGTATGAGAGCACCCACGATAATAGTGAGGAATGAAGAATCAGTGATCCCTAGGAACACGGAAGTGATCAAGAATACCAAAGTACAATGTAATCTCACTCTGGAGGAACTGTTAAAGGTAAAACCAGAATTGTGGAAGCACGTAGCAAATCAATTCCCTGAGCTTGCTACCACACCCTCTCAAATAGGATCACATAAGAAGGTACCAGAGATACCCGTGGAAAAGATTGGAGACGTAAGCGAAGGAGAGGAAGGTAACACATATCTTCCAATAACCCATCAGGGCTACACCACGAAAGCCATCTTAGATTCAGGAGCCGGAGTAGCCATCGCTACCACCGCTTTGTGGAAACGTTGGGGTAAGCCAGCACTCAGACCCACCAGGATGAAACTACAAATGGCTGATGGACACATAGAAAAACCATTAGGCTTACTAGAAGGCATATCTCTCACCACTTGTGGTGTAGAATTTGAGCATACTTTAGCCATTTGTGACTTTGCGAAAAATCGTGCTTATGAGATGATATTGGGAAGACCATTCATGCGTCAGTTGCAAATTGTACAAGATTGGGGAACTAATTCTTTGTACTTGCAACATCTAGGAGTGACTACTAAAGTCAATCTTAAAGACTATTCACACAGAGATGTACCCCCAATACAATGGAATACCATCCATAAGACACCAGTAGAGACGGAATCCGTGCACTCATTAGAATCAAATCCTTCTTGGTTGCATGAGGATACCCATTTATGGATGTGTAAAGTAGCCAAACAAGAGGAAGAACGATTAGAAGCAAGGACCTTAGGTGCAGAACAACATCCACGAACCCTTCAAGATCCAGCCTACGCACCTGTAGTATTCCCAGATGAAGAGTTTGAACCCCATGGTTGGGCAGAAATCCTAGCAACCATGGATGTAGCCATCAATGAAGAACAATGGACACCCCACTGTGACGAGGATGGCTATGACATTTCAGTCTTCACGATAGAGCCAATCATGTGCGATGCAATTTTAGAAGAGTGTGAACCAGACACTGATGCATTTGAGGATGCAAGCGATTTTGATTTAGAATCAATTATCATGGACCCGCCCTTTGCATCAGAAGAAGAATATTTCTACGAAGTAGAGACTCACACTCAGAGACACGAGGACATCCCGAATGAGGTAAGGTTAGCCACTCAAGTGACTACTAAAAGTGAAGGCAAGAAAAGAAAGAAGCAAGCCACCATGTCAGAAAAAGAAGAATCTTTATTTGAAGTACCCGAGAATTTCAAGAAATACGAAATTGAAGATAGAAGAATCATGGTACGAATGCCTAATAGAAAGGTGAATGACGGACAAGTATACGATAACCGAGAGAAAACCAAGAAAATAATAGTTGCCATAGAAGGAGAAGAAGAAAAATGTACATACATAGGGCATGATTTGACGACTGAAGAAGAAGAAGAGTTAGTTGCCCTATTGCGCGAATATAGAGATGTTTTTGCGTGGAGTTACAAAGATTTGAAAGGAGTAGATCCAGATATATGTTCTCATAGAATCCCTATGACTCCATATGCAAAACCGACAAAACAAAAACCGTACACGTATAATGATAACTACGCTGCGAAGATTAAAGAGGAGATAGATCGCTTGATAGAAGCAGGATTCATTTACGAAATTGAGCACACCGAATGGGTATCCCCCATTGTGGTTGTGCCCAAGAAGAATGGAAAATTGCGTGTGTGTATTAACGTTAAAAAAGTTAATGCCGCAACGATTAGAGATAGTTATCCTCTTCCTATCACGGAACATCTATTGGAAAGAGTTGCGGGCAAGGAAGTTTACAGCTTTCTGGATGGATTCTCAGGCTATAATCAAGTAGCCATTGCTCCAGAAGATCAACACAAGACGGCATTTGCCACTGAATGGGGCATATTTGCATTTCGTGTAATGCCATTTGGCTTGACAAATGCACCCGCCACTTTCCAGCGACTCATGTGTCATGTTTTTAAGGAATTCTTACGCAAGAGCTTGGAAGTTTACGTCGATGACTTATGTGCTCATTCAAATGTAAGACAGACACATATTCCAGAGCTAAGACAAATATTTGACAAATGTCGAGAATATCAGGTTTGTTTGAACCCAGAAAAATGCGTTTTCATGGTCAGACAAGGCAAAATTCTAGGACACATTGTGTCAAAAAATGGAATCTCGACGGATGAGGAAAAGGTGAAGGTAATTGCGGATCTACCCAGACCAACTAATGTGAAAGAGGTACAAGCATTTATGGGCCATTGCGGTTATTATAGGAGATTCATACACATGTATGCAATCATAGCCAAGCCTTTGTACTCTCTTTTAACCAATTTTGAGTGGACAGATGAATGCGAAAATTCATTCAATGAACTTAAACGACGTTTGTGCTCAGCACCTATATTGACAACCCCAGATTGGAGTAAGCCATTTCATGTACATGTGGATGCATCCAATTACGCCATAGGATGTGTGTTAGCACAACCCTCGAATGAAGGTAACATAGATCTTCCCATAGCTTACGCGAGCAGACAATTGAATGCGGCAGAAAGAAATTACACCACAACGGAACGAGAGGGATTAGGGATGATCTATGCGGTAAAGAAATTCAGACATTACTTGTTGGCCAACAAATTCAAGTTCTTTACAGATCATCAAGCCCTATTGTACTTAGTCAACAAACCTTGTAACACAGGACGACTGATACGTTGGTTTCTATTACTCATGGAGTATGATTTTGAAGTGGTAGTCAGGAAAGGAAAGACGCATCTTAGAGCCGACCACCTTTCAAGATTAACCTCAAGAGAAGCTCCTCAAGGAGTAGCGGATGAATTACCAGATGCATACTTGTTTAACCTTGAGATAGCACCAGAATGGGCTAAGCCTATAGTCCCTATTCTGACATGTGGACCCAAGAATCCTAGGATAAAGATCAAAGAGGGAGAGATTACCAAGTCTCAGAGGTACCAAATCATGGCAGGAAGCATATATAAACAGGATAATCAAAAGATTCTTGCTTGTTGTGTAGATGAATCAGAACATGCGAATTGGTTGCAATTAGCACACGTAGGTGCACTAAAGCAACATCATTCAAAACATCGAACATTACAGACTCTGCATAGATTAGGAGTATATTGGTCTACGATGGAAGCAGATGTCTACAAGTTGTGTAAGGAATGCCATGTTTGTTGTGAAAGACCACCAGTAGAGCATGCTACACTCTATCACGTGTCTCTCACACTAGACTGGAGCGAACCTTTAGTGACATACTTGAGGACGAACACATTCCCTCAAGGAATGACCTTAGCTCGACAACGTAGTCTAGAGCAGGAAGCTCACGACTATTCACTTATTGGCAATAATCTATACAAAAGAGGACGAGATGGATATCTAAGACAATGTGTTCATGAGAGCGATTATCTGAGCATACTAGAGACTGCGCACCAAGGTGTTGCAGGAGGTCATGTTGGACCCGATAGGATAATCAAAGCCATCCTCTTTGCAGGATTATGGTGGCCCACTCTTCACATGGATGCACATACCTATGTAAAGAGATGTGACGTGTGCCAAAGAACTCAGTTTCCTACTCGCAGAGATGAAATGCCATTGAAACCCATGATGGGCGGACGTGCATTTTCTAAGTGGGGTATAGACTTTGTAGGACCCATCAACCCCCCTGCAAAAGGTACACATGCGGAATACATTATTGTGGCCACAGATTATCTAACCAAATGGGTAGAGGCAAAAGCCACAAAAAAAAATGATGCTCACACGACTGCAAAATTCTTATTTGAAAATGTCTTTACAAGATATGGATTGCCTATAGAGTTAGTGAGCGATCGAGGCACTCACTTTCTAAACCAAGTCATTGAATATTTGCTATAGGATTTTATGGTGATTCACAAGAAATCTGCACCATATCATCCTCAGGCCAATGGTCAGGCTGAAAGCACTAACAAGATACTTTGTAACGTACTGACGAAACTCGTGAACAACAAACGTTCAGATTGGGACACACAGTTACACCACGCTGTTTGGGCATATCGAGTGGCCTACAAGACCCTACTCAATGCAACTCCCTTTCAGATGGTTTTTGGTCAGAATGCTGTGCTTCCTTTGGACTTCTTGATACCAACACTTAAGGTTGCACAAGAACATCAGTGGACCGGCCATGAATTATCAGCGAGAATAATGGACTTGGAACGATTAGGAGAAACCAGGCTGAAAGCAGCAGCAGGAATATACGCAGCGAAGAAGCGACAGAAAGCATATTTTGATGCACATGTGAAAGATAAAGGCTTAAAAGAAGGAGACTTAGTTCTAGTATATACGCTGAAACAGCACGCACAGAAGTTAGAAAAGCGAGGTTATGGACCTATGATCATTAACAGACTTTCAACTAGTGGAGCAGTACAGTTAGCCACCTTAGAAGGAGATATAATGCCTAATTACATTAGTGGCTGTAGAGTCAAGCTATATCAGGAACCTCTTACGGAGGATATGCTTAGACGACTCACATTGGCAAAGAAGCGTAAGGAGGAAGAAAATAGAATACGAGCTGAAGCTCAGGCAGAAGCCATAGAACGCATTAAGCGCATGAAGCTAAAAAGACAAGGACTAGGGAGAGAACATTATAACCATCTGGAAACATCACCCAGATATCCCATGGCCATGTGTCAAGTAAAGTCAACCACTCATCCTAGCATAGTGGACAGGAGACCATTCATTACAGTTAGGCTAGGGCACGGCAACCCTTGCCAAGAACTCAGGGCTTTAATTGACTCAGGTGCTGCGACTAGTGCGATTAGATGGTCCCACTATAAGGATTCAGGAATAGAAATGTGGCCAATTGAGGCATACCTCATAGGCCTAGGAGGCATGGAAACCCCTTGCATGGGTGAGGTGGACCTTCCTATCCTCATTAAGGATGTGACCATGACAGCGAAGCTACTAGTGTGCCATGATGACGACCTGATAGAACCCCTAATCCTTGGCCAAGATTGGCTATACGATCACTCAGTGGACCTAAATCTTAGACAAGGCTCCTTACAGATTGGAACCTTAGAGCAGAAGCGAGTGATACCGCTTGACTTCCCTAACGGCATTCCGCCTGACGGTTGTAACCCTAGACCCTATGAAACGCATGCGACGGAAGACCGGAAGATCTTTAATCAGACCAGTCACGCTACGTCTACACCAACCCACTCGGGCTTGGCAATAGACAGTTGTCAATCAGAAGGACGACAGGAGATCTTCCCTGGGACTTCCTGCAAACTAGAAGAGGCAGTTACCCAACCGCAAGGGCAGATGGACACAATCAGCGGTCAGGTGGGTTGCATCAGCGGCCAAATGAGCACGACACCCTGCGGTGCTCATCCTTCCAAACTTGTTGCGGACTGGCCTAGATTAAAGTTAAAGAACGCATCACTTCCTAATGGGCAGGTCACGCAAGTGTTGGATCTCCCTTCTTTTCCAAAGCAGAGTGTCCATCCGACCTCTCAACCTCAACAACAACAGAGTCAACCACGACGAAGGAACCCAGACCGACGGCAGTATCAGAAGACACAACAAGGAAAGCAGTTTGGGCCACCCAAAGGAAGCGGCACCAGACAAATATGGGTGCCAAAAGGACAAAAAGCACCGAAGAACTCCAACCAAGCAGAGATCGACAAGAAAAAGGCAGAACAGAAACAGAATCAGTATCCACCATCCCCTCGACCTCCTTCTACAGGTCCGAGCATTCGACAAATTTGGATCGCCAAGAAATACCTTACCCATAGACCCACACCCACAAAGATTTGGGTACCCAAACCATGTATCATAGCTCAACCCTTAAGCCATGTAATATATACCCTTCACAAATCTTTCCATCCCTCAATACCACCACACCCGATACTACCTTTTGCCCCTCAGCAGAAACCCACCACCCCCTCAAAGACTCTTAGGAAATGGATACCGAAGAGTGTCCAACCGGCTTCCCCTAACCCATTGTCTAACAAAACTACCCCCCCGACTAACATACAACCTTGTACTAAATCACTAACCTTTAAACCTTGTAAAAATTCACCCACAATCATCACACATCACTCATAATCTCATCTCATCAAGAAATGTATGCTTAATCTGAAACGTGTAGGTGTCTAGAGACCTGCACTAGTGCTGCAAGAAGCATTGCATCCATCACATCACAGCACTTGGCTACACGGGTTACGCATCAGTTATGGAAAAGGATTGCGGTCTCACTTTAATGGGATCATAATTAATTTCCATGCTAATGTGTTAATCTTTTGTAGCAGATCTTTCTCATTAGCGCACCAGTCATCATGCAAACTGACGAAGGACCATCAGGAGCAGGCCCCAGTGTAGCGGCAGTGCCCCTCAACATTTTACGAGCAGAATCCCACCCGACTGCTCCACCACCAGAATTCCAAGGATTTCCAGGGCCCATGCCGATCGACAACCCACCTATGGGCTACACAGAAAAGATACACCGTAACTCTCACTGGTTTCAAGGACTTGCAGGACCCTTAGCGGACGCGGATTTTATATTTGAATCTAATTTGACGTTTGATGACCGCACTTGGGGAAAATACCAATTCTTCTCCAGAGAGTTCGAAGCCCTACAGAACACCCAGGACTTAACTCACGTTTGGGCCAGAGCCAGCTTCACGGAGTATTTCAGTGATCCTCTGCCCAAACCTGACTTTTACAGGTGTTATTATTTAATCACTACTTTGCTGGCCTCAGAGAATAAGGATATCCTAGGAACTTTTATTTTGCCTTCTTTAGTGGATGATCCACCCTACAAAAGGTTTTATCTTTCGAAGGATTTAATCAGAGCTGCCATCAAAATTCATGGAACCCACACGCCCACAGATCGAGAAAGATTAATTCCAGACCCTATGAAACATGGGGATGTTACTAAGTGGGAGGAGATCTCAGCAATTACACCTGAGCTGTCAAAGCCGCTACGAATATGCATGCAACATTTTGCATTCCCTGCTCAGGACAGATTCACCATGCCACATAAAAGAATATGGTTTGGATTGTACTTAGCCTGTACTGGACCTCAGACTGTCGATCTGGCGAGCTGGATCATTGATCAAATGTATTTGGCACAACACAGATGGGAACGAAAGAAAGTGCTTAATGGATGTTGTGCGCTGACAAGAATTGTTTATATGTGCTTGGCTTATGACTTGCCAATTGAACGTGCATTAACAGGAGAAGAGCTGAAGGCATTCAAAGGAACGACGAAGAAAGCCAGGAAGCCCAGCAGAGCACGGGCAGGTAAGCGCATGAGAGGCACTATTCCTTGAAGTGTCATAGCAACCAGCCCAATCAGAGTCAGAAGAAGCATGCAAATCTGGCAGTAGTGATCCCCCCTTGGGATAAAACAACCCAAGTAGCCGAGTACCACTCAAGTAGCGAAAGATGCGCTTAACCGCCTGCCAATGCTTGACTCCTAGGCAATGCATAAACCTGCTCATCTCTGAGACAACAATATGAATATCTGGTTGAGTAATATTTAAGTAAATCAAACATCTAACATCGTGTTGATAGAGAACAACATCAAATGCATCTCCAGCATCATGAAGACTCAATCGTAAACCTGTCTCCATAGGAGTGGCAATAGGTTTAGAGTCTTCAAGGTCAAAATGTTGCAATAATTTGTCAATATTTAGGTAGTGATGTGTGTGAACACACTAGGACTGTCGGGGCACTTTTTTCCCTCTTTAGGAGGTTTTTTTTCCCCATCTTGTATATACGCCTATTGCCCTAACGGGCTACATATCTTTGTACATTCTCTAGTAATATATTCAGTATTGTTTGTTGTGCTCCAAGCTTCTTCTTCTTCCTTGTGTTGTTCGCGTGCTTCTGTAGACGTCTAACTCCAACAATTGGTATCAGAGCAGATCACCGCTTCATCTAGGGCGTCATCGACACTCCTCCGTTTGCAGTCTCAAAATTGCACGAATTTTGGTGAGCATACTCAGCGTGTTTTCGAGATCAAAACTGCTTTGCTATGTGGTGTCGAAATCGCAATCTGAGCTCGTTTCAGCCTCCGAATGCACTATCGCAGTGCTTGTGCAGGCTATTTTGTCTTTTTGTGCCAAAGGTATATACTAGTTTTGGTTTGCGAGTATAAGTGTCTCAAAGTCTCCTATAGGTCTAGCAAAATTTGTTTGAGCAGTTCTATTCAACTTTTTGAGATACAATCAATTTTCTGCATCAAGGTATTTTAGTCACTGGCCATGGCTGAAAGTAGTGATGTATTCCGTATGTTGGTTGTTGAGGACAAGTTGGATGGTACCACCTACCCATTATGGTCTTATATGATGCGACATGTATTGGTTGCAAAAGCACTATGGAACATTGTGTAAGGTGTTGAAAAACGTCCTATCACACTTGCAATTGTTACAACTACAGTTATTGAAGCTGATGCAGAAGGTGTCGAAGATGATGATATTCTGCATATTCCTATTCGTGTTGCGATTTCTCTTGCACCTACTATAGAGAAAATTCGTTGGGATGGCAGAGATGCCCAAGCACATGCATTGATAGCTTTGTCTGTCAAACATGCCATTATTCCTCTTATACTCTCTTGCAGAACAACTAAGGATGCTTGGGATACACTTACCACATTGTGCCAAGCTAGAACAATTGATTTCTGCTGATGAGGTTATACCAAAGAGCTCACTTGTGCAGACCATTCTGAATGGTCTTCTTGATTCATATCAGAGTTTTGCTTCTACTCTTCGGTTGATGATGAAAGGCAATCCAATTGCCTTGTCATTTGAGGAGTCAATCTTTGTTCTGTTGCAAGAAGATCATTCCAGGCAGAATAGGTCCATTATGCGTGTTGCAGATCAAGATTTCTTGGCTAGTCAGAAGGGCAAAGGAAAATGGAGCTCTTCAACTAGTAAGCAGAAATATGCTAATTCTACACAATCGAAGAGGAAAGACAAAGATGAAAAGAAATCAGAAAAGTAGAAATTGTTTTGCAAGTACTATAAAGGAAATGATCATATCATAAAGAACTGTCCAAAGCTGGCTGCTAAAGAGGCAAAGAAGAAAGAGGCTAGAAAGGTTGTTGTAGAGGTCTCTACACCAAAAACATAATCTTGTGCAGGAAGAAGAATGGGTGTTTACTATTGTTTGCAATTTTGACCCATCTTCTCGTGAGCAGTGCATGTCTGCAGTAGACTCAGATGTTTGGTACTTTGACAGTGGGGTGACCAAACATAAATCTGAAATGGTGTCCTCTTTGCCCAAACTTGAGGCACCTGAAAAACATGTTTGTGAAGGCTGTATTTTGGGCAAAATGCAGCGTTCCTCCTTTCCAAAAGATGGTTAATTTTGGGCTACTCAGAAATTGCAGCTTGTACATAGTGATGTTTGTGGTCCTATGCAGACACCTTCTTTTCGAAATTATCTTTACTTCGTGACTTTTATTGATGATTTTTCCAGGCATGCATGGGTATATCCATTGAAAGCAAAGTCCAAAGTGTTCATGTGCTTCAAATGGTTTTTGGTTTTGGCTGAAAATCTGTCAGCATGTAAAATGGGCACCCTCCGTTCTGATCGAGGGGGGGAATATATGTCTTCTAATTTGAATGCATTTCTGGCTAAACGTGAGATAAAACACCAGTGTACAGTGCCGTATATACCTCAACAGAATGGAGTTGTTGAATAGAAGGAAAGGTCACTCATGGAGATGGCGAGGTGTATGATTAAGAGTCAGGCTTTACCACATAGTTTTTGGCTTGAGGCTGTCATGTGTGCAACATATGTACTTAACTGGTGTCCCACTAAAGCACTATAGTCTATCACTCCATATGAGGCTTGGCATGATCGCAAGCCATCTATTGCTCATCTGCGTGTTTTTGGTTGTTTGGCATATGCATTAGTTCATGAACAACATCGCAGAAAATTGGATGATAAAGCAGTAAAATGTATTTTTGTTGGGTACAGTTCTGAAAGTAAAGGCTATCGTATGTATCATCCACATACTAAGCACATTCTGGTTAGCCGTGATGTTGTTTTTGTGGAAGATGCTATTCAGCCATTGCTTTCATGTACTAAGGAGACATCTGTTAGCTCCAAAGACATGTATGATACTTTGTTGCCTCTTTTTATAGGTGGAGAGTCTAGTGCTTGTCCTAATGAGGCAACTTCTCAACCTTTGCACGTTTCATGTGATGATGCAAATCATCCCATTTCTGATGCAGATTTACAGGATGCACTTGTTGATGAGAGAGCCGATATTAAAGAGGCAAAAACTATGCCAAAATGGCTGGTGCAGACAATGAGTGATGGCAAATTAGATGCACCTCTGTCATGTCGTACTCGATCAAGCTCTCATAGTGCCTCTTTTGCATCAAATTACTATGTTATGGCTGCAACTAATCTCTGTGATGAGACTAAACTTGTTTCGGTTGATGAAGCACAAAATTCAGAAAATTGGATGGCTGCTATGCAATATGAATATGATGCTATAATGAAGAATGGTACTTGGTCTTTATGTGACTTGCCTCCTGGCAAGAAGGCCATTGGCACTAAGTGGGTATACAAGCTGAAGCGTAAACTTTGATGGTACAATTGAGAGGCATAAGGCTAGGCTTTTTGCAAAGGGTTATGCACAGGAAAGAGGCATTGATTTTGATGAAACCTTTGCTCCTACTTGTCGAATGACTACTGTTCGTAGCATCTGTGCACTTGCAACTCATCATGGTTGGAATGTACATCAGTTGGACATTAAAACAACATTTTTGAATGGTGACTTGCATAAAGAAGTGTATGTTTTTCAGCCCCGTGGCTTTGTGCAGAAAGGGCATGAAAACCAGGGGTTAAAGAAGGCATTATATGGTTTAAAGCAGGCACCATGTGCTTGGTATGAAAAGATACATGCCTATCTAATTGCACATGGTTTTGAGAACAGTCCAACTAAAAGCACCTTATATGTCAAGCGTGCTAATGATGTACTTCTAATCATTGTGGTGTATGTTGATGACATGCTACTCACTGGTCTTCGTGAGAAGCATATTGCTGATTTCAAGGCTGATTTACATGCCTCATTTGAGATGTCTGATTTGGGGCATCTGCATCATTATTTGGGCATTCAATTTATGCATGTTGATGGTGGAATTGCTTTGTGTCAAACGAGGTTGATATCTTTTGGTAGTGATGTATGTGGATAGAATTTGAATCATTGGGGCATTTTTATCCCTCTTTAGGAGGTTCTCCCTTGGTTTTTATATATGCCTATAACCCTAATGGACCACTTATCGTTGTACATTCACTTGGTAATACATTCAATGTTGTGTTGTTCTCCGAGATCCTTCTTCTTCATTGTGTTATTCCTGTGTGTCTACATACCTCGGAATCCAACAATTGGTATCAGAACATGTCATTGCTTTCTCTAAGGCATCTTCAACACCCTCCAATAATAATCTTAGAGTTGCATGAAAATTTTGTGAGCATACTTGATGATGATAATGAGTTCAAAATTAATTCACTTTGTGGCATCGAAATTTTGATTTTAACTCATTTTGGCCTTCGAATGCATTATCGCAGCAATTGCATAGGCGATTTTTCTTTTTGTGCCAAGCATATATATATATATATATATATATATATAGTTTTTAGTTCACGAGTACAAGCATCTCAAAGGCTACTCTCATTTGGGTATTTCTATTCAATTTTTTGAAATACAGTCAATTTTTTGCACCAAGGTATTTAGTCACTAGCGATGGTTGAAAGCAATGATGTATTCCATATGTTGGCTTTTGAGAATAAGTTGGATGGTACTTTTTCATATTATGGGTGTTGCATGGTAACACCTTGTTGGGTTGTAGGGTATGCACACATCCTCAATTGTGCATGGGAACCCTCCCTAGACCATAAGAATAAGTCTTTTTGTATCTACTTAAAATTTCACATAAAAACACCCTCTTAGGACACTTTTTGATATTTCCCTTATACTAAGGTAGTGAAGTCTTGTAAATAAGCCAACTCTCTTGAGAGAATACACATGAAAATCCCACACCTCCAAATCTTGGGATTTGTTTGTTAGAAAAGGAATATTTTCCAAGATATGCTAGTTACACACATGCTCCCTTTTTTATTTTTCAAAGGAGCACATGGGGAATAGAGCTTAGCCTATATATAGAAGCTCATTTTTGTAAAGGGGGAGCTTTTGGTCAACGTGCTCTCATGTAATATCTCTTATTAATGGAAGAAGGCTCTCTTTTACTCCAAGACTATTTACATTTACATGTATTGTGTCTTTGTGAGTGTGTGAGAGTGGTGTGTGTGTGCCTATGCATGTCTCTCCTTTGTGTGAGTAGAGTACTTGCATTTGCTTGTATTATCCTCATGGACTAGGATCCTTGACTCCCTATTCTCCTTGTTTTCAAGCGTGTGGCATAGCATGTGTCTGATGCCAATGGCTTAAACATGTGGGAGGTAGGGGTGGATGAGAGGAGAGTCACTCTTGAGCTTTCCTTCTTGCTTCCATGTAAGGTGGTGAGGGTTTTTGCTCTTTCCTTGCTATAACCCCAACACTTTTTGGCGTCGTTGTCGGGGATGGTCGGCCTTTCATCACTTGGAGAGCTCAAGAACATGTGGTAAAGTATTGTGTTGCAATTTCTTTGCTCAATTGCGTAGGATTTGAGTTCTTGCATGGCATTTTCACCCTTCCATTGGGCCATTTGCTCCCATTTTCTTGTTTTTAGTAGATATTTTTAGTTCATTTCTGTTTGATGCACAAAAACACCCCCTACCCCCCCCTTCTCTCTCTCACTCTCACATATACACACTCCCACACACTCATAATGGCATCACACTCCATCTCTATCATTTCTTGCTTTGAGTGTCTACCTTCAAAAGGGGGATGGGTAGTCCTTTATTGTCCCTCCCTCTCTTCAGTCACAAGAAGGATCAAAAGATTTAATTTTTCCTTCCATAAATTTTTTATTACCACCTGGAATTGTGTTCATAACCTCCTTGGGGGTATGAGGGGGCTTGGAGAAATTCTTTGGATGCCAGGAATTGAGTTGGAATTGCACAGTACCATCTCCTTACGTCAAAGAATATGGTCGGTTGGGGGAGTCATCCTGCTCCTCTCTCTTTCTTTAAAACCTCATGGGTAGGTGGAAATGTCAAGGACTATTCCTTGTCTTCTTCAATGCAGCCCTCTTTAATGCTACCTGAGGCACGTTCCGATGCATGAATGCATGGGGGGAAAAAAGGTTTCCTCTCTCCCTCTTTTCTTTTCTGCAATATCTCCAGGTTGAGCTCCCCGTGCAGGCGGCCTCATCGGCCTTTTGATGGTTGCCTAAGGCTTCCATGCCTTCGCTGAGCTTTCTGTTCCCTTCTCCTAGGTGCTTCTCAACCTATGCGGCACTTCTCAACCTATGCGGCACTTCTCAGAGGCATTCTCTACTATATGCTTGGTGGCATCACACCTGCCATACTGCTTGGGATTGAGTTCTCCGTGAGATCCCCTCTACACACATTGCTTGCTATTGTCAGTACCAAAGCATGCGCTACTTCTCATTAAGGGTTAAGCTTGGCCTCGCTTTACCATCTCCTCTCTCTGACACTCTGCTGTTTGTGTTCAAACTACCTGGTTAATCTACTCTCGTCATGACCAGGTGGCTATGGCGAAGTGGAGCTTTCTGACTTCCCTCTTATGCTGCAGGTGGGTCTTTGTGGCTCTTCAGATTGTACCTGTGTAAAGCTTGGATTGAGCCTTGTCTTCTCTTGCATGTACTGCATGATTGAGCACTGCTCCTACAGGGACGCGACAGAGTGATCTTTGCTCTATGTTTACCTATTAAGTGTTATGCTAGGTCATTTTTTGGTCGAGTAAGGCTCCTGTAGGTAAATCCATGGCTTGATCCTCGCCTTTTCCGCTCGTTTCCGGGCTGACGGGGGTGGAACTTACATGCTCCCCATTTTTCTTATGAATGGTGATGTTGGAATCATGTGTTTGCTTTTGCTCAGTCTCTTGCTCTGGCTTGTTCATCCATTGCCCAGGGAAGCGTATCTATGCTTGACTATAAGATTGCATTTTCACTGACTTGGCTTCTCCAGTGTTGTCAAGTGTTACTAGCTCCTCATTTCATTCCCTGATGTTGTGCCCAGAATTGAGTGTGCTTCTTGATCCTTGGCCATGTGGCATCGAGCTTCATTCTGGTTTCTCATCACATGTTCTATTTGGCTTTGCATTAAGCTCTGGGTATCCATTTGATTTCCATTTTCAAAGCTTCCTTGTTATTTGGACATGTTACCGAGACTCACCTATGGGCTTCCCAACTTTGGTGGTTCCCATTTTTCCCATGCTTGGGCTTCGTATGAATATGTTCCTCTAGTCTTTTGGCATTTACTCTCTTCTTTAAACATTGTTCGGAATCCACTAGGATTGGATACGCGTACTATACACTTTTGTGTTAAAAAATTATCCTAGTTCCACCACGTACATCTTGTATTGTCTGTTTCGACTTGACTGCTTGGGCGAGTGATGATGCATTGTCTCATTCTACACAAAAGTTCTATCTCAATTTTGGGCATGTTGTTGGAATGGGTCTTTGCTATGGCATGCCATAATGTCTTTCGTATGGGCAATGTTGGAGCTTGTATATGAGATAGTAGGGAATCAAAATTGTACACTGCTTTGTTGAAGGGGGTGCTAGCTTGGAGCCTCTCTGACTCGAGGTCTAGAAAGGTTCCCCAATTTTCTCGCCTTATACATCTCGAGCTGGGGATATTCTATTTGATAATCATAGGACTCCTGCAAAACTATGATTGAGGTGTTGTTTCCCTATTTGTGTGAAATATAAAGAACAATTTACATGCAAATTTTTGAGTTCTTGTAGAATATATTCCTATGCAGCTCTCTTTCCTGGACACTGGCAACATGGTGGGAATATTTCTAATATCCTCTTCTTTCAAGAAGTGTCCCTTTTGCACATCATACTCGTGAAATTCACAAATCTTAGAATGTTTTTGGGATGGGGTGGTTTGTGTAAAATTGCTTGTATTACGGATTGTATCAAAACTCCACATGACCTATGCAGACATCTTTCTTGTTATTACTAAAATATTGCCTATGACATTTTTAAGGTATATTCCTGTTTGTATGCATGTGGTTGAACTCGTTGTCATAGTCATTATTCATAGCCCCGGTATTTCCTTTGTTATATGGATTAAAGTTGGTAGATTGGTATTGTTATTAAGGTTCTTGGCAGTAAGATGTTGATATCATTACCACAAAGATATTCATGTGTGGATATCTTGAATGCCATTCAACTGTTTGATTCTTACCAGTAGAGACCCAAGAGAAGAACTGAGCATGCTTGTGAAACTAACTGCATACGGACATGGCTTGTAGAAAGTTCACTTTGTGCTCTAGCAAGGGATAAGTTCAAAGTTGCATATGGTGACTCTTGTATCAACAACTAGATTACAAGGACTACTTCATCTCTATGCATTATGTATGACTTGTTGTAAAGGGATAACCCACACTAGAGATAGATGAGAAGTACACATTTCATGTTCATTTGCTTCTTGTTGTCCTAGATTGATGTCTATAACTCTTACACATGTGCTCATTGGCTATTTCATTGTGGACTTGGTTTTGTGATAAGATGCTTTGTGACTTGTTATGTGGAGATGTCAACTACAGAAGGATTTTAATGGAGGAAGATGGCCTACAGATAGTTGATGCTAATCTTCGTTGGTAATGATAACCTGGGTTCCACTACCCATGCCTAGGAGATGGCCACTTTCTACTTCACATTCATTGGAAAAGCAACACATGAGGTAATTACTCACACAAGTGCTATCTCTATGGAGGCATCGGAGGCCTCCTTGCACTTATTTGGTGCATCAGGTGACAAAAGTGCAACCATGAAGTTGGGTATGTTTTGGTTTATGGGTAACAACTCTGACTGATCCTAGGGTTGTAGAATCTCACCTAGCCTGCTAACAAAAGGTGTTAGTGTGATAGGCTAAATCATGGTTTTACTACTCCCGACTCTCAGGAAACTAAGCAACGAGTATCTGTGATTTTTGAATAGGTTGCCAGTGCTCCCACTCCTGTATTTTCTCTGAATTTTAGGATGAATTGCCTTGATTGAAGGATTGGAAGACACTGTAACTATTCTCCTTAGGAATGGGTCAAACATGGTGATCCTAACCATGGAAAGAGTAGTTGGAAGTATTGGTTTCTTCTATAATGTTGAATCTCTTCATTGTTGAAGGCTTGCAGGAAGGCTGATGGAGGCTCCTAGGTATCATGTTATATTGCTGCCATACTACCAGATGACTCCCTAATATGGATCTTGCAGGATCAAAGATGAAGACATGCACCCACACTAACTAAACTTTGGACATTGAAAAATTTTGGCAGGGACCACTACCATAACTATTGACCAAAGGAACTCTATTTCTGATAATGGTCCATGCCCATATGATAAATGTTCTGTTTTCACTTCTATATAGTCATTATGTCGGGGTACTGTGTCTTTTTAGACTACAATATGTTGACTCACTTGGCTACACATGTTATTCCAAAGTATAAGTGTTCACACCATTTGGGCTCTCAGTTTGAAGATTCTAACTGTCATTTGCATTGCAAGTGTATGCTTTATAATTTCAGAAAAGAATTTGACAAAATTTCTAGAAACTACCTGGTTCATCTTGCATATCTTTTAATATTTTAGACAAAGAATCTGAAGATTGTCTTGAGGATATCTTGTTCAGAAGGAGACACTGTGTGGATTCAACCCTGTTCTGAAAGTCACAAAGAACCGAGTGATTGTTTTAGAACTTCAGCATTGATCCTTCTTGGCTCCTATAGATGATGTGATTTGCAGGAATAGCTTTGGATAACCTATTTGAATTTCATAGATTCTTAAAGAATGATAAGAGTGTGGGTTCCGTTACATCACTTTTATACAGTCCTTATGGATGGAGGACATTGTTCTTACTCACATGTTAAGTGGTCACAACACTTGGGGCCCTCTGTTTGCCGATTCCAACCGTCCTTTGCATCAAATTTCTAGATTGTTCATTTCACTTCTTGAACTCCTATGCACACTCATTAGAGATATTAATAGAGCATTGTTTATCTCGTGCGTTTCAATGTTTCGTGTCACACATGCACTTGTGTTGTTGGAGATTCACTCACTAGTTAGACATAAAGACATGAAGACAAAGAAAGACGAAGAGAAGCAGACACAAAGCAGTCAGAAAATCAAGCCTTAGTGAAGGGACAAATTCACGACTGTAATATAGTTCATAGAAACTTCCAGAATTACGAATCTCGGATCAAAGATGTATATAAGTGAGTTGAGAGAGTGATAAAATAAGTACATGTAGTAGACGCAACGTATGTAAGATGAATAATAGAACCTGAAATGTCGGGTATTCATCTGAGAAAGAGATGTAAGGAAGAACTACTCAATATAGGAGAGTTTTCCATGGCTATGAGCGAAGTGAGGCCAAGCCATTCTGTATACATCTTCTCTAATAGAAAACACATACTTATGTGGAAAGATCTGAGCACAATCTTCTTGTGTGAAGAAATCTAAGTGATTTCATGTTACTATGAAAGTTGGTTAACAGTTACAGTTTTCTCAGTAAACATTTTCCGGTACTTCTGCAAGTTAGATCTCGCAGTATAGTGTAAAGTTTTTCATAAATGATAGCTTAATGTGAAGCTAGTAGTCTCAACTACAAACTGATCAAAGAGTTTTGTAAAACGGGACATGTACACTCAGTCTAAGTTTGACCGTAAAGACATCCAGAACTGGTGAAGTTTTTTCTTCAAACTTTAGATAAAGTTTATTCATTGAAGGAAGCTCAGGTATTACTTCCTTACTTCAATTACAAACATTTGAAGTAATTACAAAGAGAATTACATTTGATTCCGGTGACATTTCAGTGAGATTACGGTGACAGTCCAGTAACATTCCGGTGATATTCTGGTGAGTTCAAAACACTGTTTTTGGTAAATTTAAGTGATGAGAAGAAGATCTAACAGTAAGCAAACAAAGAATTGGAGAAACTGAAGTAAATCAGATCAGAATTGAAGCCTGTAGGAAGGCAAAGGTTTCTGTTAAGTGAATTTTTGGAGTTCACTAAATACAGTTATAAAGTTTTTCAGTTTTCAGAAGGTTGCTAAGCTATTGATGATTATAGAGGTGTTCTAACATCATTTTAGCTTAGTTCTTGTGGTGTGACGAATTCCGCAGCTAAGTTCAGCTTTCGTCGCATCAACAAGTGGTATCAGAGCAAAAAGATTCTGAAGAGCAGAAAAGGTCCTCAAAGAGCAAACGGAAGTAAAGATACAAGAGAAAGTGAAGAATTCTTCTTAAGAAAGGTGAAATTGAGGAGATCAACAACAAATAGCATCAGAGAAGCATTCGGAAGTCATTCTCAAGGGTAAAGGTTTACAAAAGGTAAAATCTTTTAACGTTATATTCACCGGTAGTAACAGAAACAAGAAGATTATGGCAGATCACATTTCTATTGACAAATTGGACAGAGATAACTATCCCGCATGGGTAATGCAAATGGAAGCCTTACTTATGAGTAAGGACTTAATGATATATGTGACAGGAGAAGAAAAGAAGCCTACTTTTGAAGATGACAGTCAACCGAAGAAAGAAGAGTTAGAAGCTTTGAAGCTCTGGCAGAAGAAAGATGCAACAACAAGAGCATATATATACAATACCGTTACAGATCATCTACTACCACACATTAGAGGTCTTGAGAAAGCGGAAGACATATGGAGTGCATTGGAAGATCATTTCCAAAACACTACTAAAGCTAAGAAGGCTAGCTTATGGTCAGAGTTTACAACGTTCAAGAAAAAGCAAAGTCAAAGCATTAGTGATTATGTCACTAAGATGAAAGACTTGGCGGACAATCTTGGATCTATTGATGAAGATATCGAAGATCACAAGTTGATAGCACAAGTGCTTGCAGGACTGAGAGGAGATGAAAGGTGGAAACCTTTCGTACTCTCAACTGAACTTTCTTTAAATCATTTTGTACCATATTTAAATCAGTTGCTTGGACTAATGTTAACATTTGAGCAAGATTGAAGATAGATGGAGATAAAGGACATAGTTCTGCTATGTACGCAAAGAGTAAGAAGAAAGGTGACAAAGGAAAAGAAAAAGATGAAGAAGAGATGACTACTCAAGCAAATTATGCAAAAGGAAGAGGTAATTTCAGAAGTAAAAGTAGAGGTAATACAAAAGGAAGAGGTAATCAGAATAACAACAAGAAGTCTTGTTGGATCTGTGGATTAAGCAATCATTTGGCTCATGATTGCTGGCATAATTCTCAAGGATCAAGTCAGAATCAGAACAATAATAGTAGAGGCAGAAGTGAAAGATATCAAAGAGGTAGACAAAGTCAAAGAGGCGGATATGGTAGAGGTGGAACAAGAAGTTGGGGACAGAATCAGTCTCACAACACTACCTACTACAACTATGCGAATGATACGCAGAATGACAGTCATACAACGTTGATGATGAATTCGATAAGTGTGTCAAAAAATGAAGATCTCAAGGTATTCTATATTGACTCTGGTTGTTCAAATCATTTGTCAGGAAATATAGAATTGTTATCAGAACTTGAAGGAGGTATTTCAAATCATACAGTACAAACAAGTGATAACACAAAACATAATGTAAAGTCAATTGGAAAAGTAAAATGTAAGAATGGAGCTGACCTGTTAACGAATGTTTTGTATGTTCCAACAATCCCAAAGAATCTGATTAGTGTGGGACAGATAGTAGAAAAAGGTTTTCAAGTCAAGTTTACAAATGAAGGAGTATTTGTTGAAGATCCAGAGAATGGATATAATCAAATTGTCCATGGTAAAAAGGAAGGTAGGCTTTTTACTCTTAAAGTACAAGGGAATGTTGGTCAAGCTTTGATCACACATGGTGATAAAGCATTTACAGAATTAGACCTTTGGCATAAAAGGTTAGGACACTTTAATGAAAAAGGAATCAAAACTATGGTGGAGAAACAATCCATGAGAGGATTACCATGTTGATATATTTAGGTAGTGATGTGTGTGAACACTCTAGGACCGCCGGGGCACTTTTTTCCATCTTTAGGAGGTTTTTTTCCCCCGGCTTGTATATACGCCTATTGCCCTAATGGGCTACTTATCTTTGTACATTCTCTAGTAATACATTCAGTATTGTGTTTTTGTGCTCCAAGCTTCTTCTTCTTCCTTGTGCTGTTTGCGTGCTTCCGCAGACGTCTATCTCCAACAATTGGTATCAGAGCAGGTCGTCGCTTCTTCTAGGGTGCCGTCGACACTCCTCCGTTTGCAGTCTCAGATTCGCACGAATTTGGTGAGCATACTTAGGGTGTTTCCGAGATCAAAACAGCTTCGCATTGTGGTGCCGAAATCGCGATCTGAGCTCGTTTCGGCCTCCAAACGCACTATCGTAGCGCTTATGCAGGCTATTTCGTCCTTTTGTGCCAAAGGTATATACCAGTTTCTGTTCGCCAGTATAAGCGTCTCGAAGTCTGCTACAGGTCTAGCAGAACTTGTCTGGGCAGTTCTGTTCAACTTTTTGAGATACAGTCAATTTTCTGCATCAAGGTATTTTAGTCACCGTCCATGGCTGAAAGCAGTGATGTATTCCGTATGTTGGCTGTTGAGGATAAGGTGGATGGTACCAACTACCCATTATGGGCTTATATGATGCGACATGTACTGGTTGCAAAAGGATTGTGGAACATTGTGCAGGGTGTTGAAAGACGTGCTGTTACACCTGTAACGACAGGTACTGCAAATACAGGTGTTGGAGCTGATGAAGATGGTGTCGAAGATGATATTCCGTAGATTCCTGTTCGTGCTGCTGTTTTTGTTGCACCTACTGCAGAGCAGATTCGTTGGGATGGCAGAGATGCCCAGGCACATGCATTGATAGCTTTGTCTGTCAAACGTGCCATTATTCCTCACATTCGCTCTTGCAGAACAACAAAGGATGCTTGGGATACACTTACCACTTTGTACCAGGCTAGGAATGAGGCTCGTGTTGCTTACCTCTGAAAACAGTTGGAGAGTGAGCACATGAATGAAGGTGATTCTATGGACAGTTTTCTTACAAAGATCAAAGACCTGAAGGAACAATTGATTTCTGCTGATGAGGTTATACCAGATAGCTCACTTGTGCAGACCGTTCTGAATGGTCTTCCTGATTCATATCAGAGTTTTGCCTCTACTCTTCGGTTGATGATGAAAGGCAATCTGAATGCCTTGTCATTTGAGGAATTAGTCTCTGTTCTATTGCAGGAAGATCAGTCCAGGCAGAACAGGTCCATTATGCGTGTTGCAGATCAAGCTTTCCTGGCTAGTCAGAAGGGCAAAGGAAAATGGAGCTCTTCTACTAGTAAGCAGAAATCTGCAAATGCTGCACAATCGAAGAACCAGGATAAAGATGAGAAGAAATCAGAAAAGCAGATATTGTTCTGCAAGTACTGTAAACGAAATGATCATATTATAAAGAACTGTCCAAAACTGGCTGCTAAAGAGGCAAAGAAGAAAGAGGCTGGAATGGTTGTTGCAGAGGCCTCTACACCAAAAACAGAGTCTGCAAATCTTGTGCAGGAAGAAGAATGGGCATTTACTATTGTCTGCAGTTTTGACCCATCTTCTCATGATCAGTGCATGTCTGCAGTAGACTCAGATGTTTGGTACTTTGACAGTGGGGCGACCAAACATATTACCTCGCAGCGCAGTTTCTTCTCTTCACTCGAGCTTGCCCCTACAGGGAATACTGTCACATGCACCAATAACTCCTCTTATCCTGTTATAGGAGTTGGTAAGATCATTCTGACTACTGCTGATGGTAGTTCTTTCACTTTGTCAGATGCTTTATTTGTGCCAGGGATCAAAAAGAACCTGTTATCAGTTTCTGCATTAGCCAAGATTGGCTTGGTTGTGAAATTTGTTGATGACAGGTGTACAGTCCATGATCTCTAAATGGCGATGTGATTATTGCTTCTGGCATTTTATGTCATGGGCTGTATAAGCTCATAGACTATTAAAGATCTGTGAATGATTCGGCATGTGAAGTTCATGATTCTCAGGCTATGTCAGATGCAAAGCTTTGGCATGCACGCTTTGGTCATCTGAATTTTGCTAGTTTGTTACGCCTGCAGAAATCTGAAATGGTGTCCTCTTTGCCCAAACTTGAGGCACCTAGAAAACATGTTTGTGAAGGCTGTATTTTGGGCAAAATGCAGCGTTCTTCCTTTCCAAAAGATGGTTCAGTTCGGGCTACGCAGAAATTGCAGCTTGTACATAGTGATGTCTGTGGTCCTATGCAGACACCCTCTTTTGGAAATTACCTTTACTTCGTGACTTTCATTGATGATTTTTCCAGTCATGCATGGGTATATCCACTCAAAGCAAAGTCCGAAGTGTTCATGTGCTTCAAACAGTTTTTGGTTTTGGCTGAAAATCTGTCAGCATGTAAAATGGGCACCCTCCGTTCTGATCGAGGGGGGGAATATATGTCTTCAGATTTTAATGCATTTCTGGCTGAACGTGGGATAAAACACCAGTGTACAGTGTCGTATACACCTCAACAGAATGGAGTTGCTGAACGAAAGAACATGTCACTCATGGAGATGGCGAGGTGCATGGTCAAAAGTCAGGCTTTACCACATAGTTTCTGGCTTGAGGCTGTCATGTGTGCAACATATGTACTGAACAGGTGTCCCACTAAAGCGTTGCAGTCTATCACTCCATATGAGGCTTGGCATGACCGCAAGCCATCTGTTGCTCATCTACGTGTTTTTGGTTGTTTGGCATATGCATTAGTGCCTGAACAACATCGCAGAAAATTGGATGATAAGGCAGTAAAATGTATTTTTGTTGGGTACAATTCTGAAAGTAAAGGCTATCGTCTATATCATCCACAGACTAAACGCATTCTGGTTAGCCGTGATGTTGTCTTTGTGGAAGATGCTATTCAGCCATTGCTTTCATGTACTAAGGAGACATCTGTTAGCTCCTAAGACATGCATGATACTTTGATGCCTCTTTTTACAGGTGGACAGGCTAGTGCTGGTCCTAATGAGGCAACTTCTCAGCCTTTGCAGGTTTCATATGATGATGTAGATCATTCCATTTCTGATGCAAATTTACATGATGCACTTGTTGATGAGAGAGCTGATATTGAGCAGGCAAAAACTATGCCAAAATGGCTGGTGCAGACTTTGCGTGACAGCAAATTAGATGCACCTTTGTCATATCGTACTCGTTCAGGCTCTCATAGTGCCTCCTTTGCATCAGATTGCTATGCTATGGCTGCATCTAGTCTCTGTGATGAGAATGAGCCTGTTTCTTTTGATGAAGCACAAAATTCAGAAAATTGGATGGCTGCTATGCAATCTGAATATGATGCTATAATGAAGAATGGTCTTTTATGTGACTTGCCTCCTGGCAAGAAGGCCATTCGCACTAAGTGGGTATACAAGCTGAAGCGTAAACCTGATGGTACAGTTGACAGGTATAAGGCTAGGCTTGTTGCAAAGGGTTATGCACAGGAAAGAGGCATTGATTTTGATGAGACCTTTGCACCTACATGCCGTATGACTACTGTTCGGAGCATTTGTGCACTTCTAGCCCATCATGGTTGGAATGTACATCAGTTGGACATTAAAACAGCATTTCTGAATGGTGACTTGCATGAAGAAGTGTATGTTTTTCAGCCCCGTGGCTTTGTGCAGAAAGGGCATGAAAACCAGGTTTGCAGGTTAAAGAAGGCATTATATGGTTTAAAGAAAGCACCACGTGCTTGGTATGAGAAGATACATGCCTATCTGATTGCACATGGTTTTGAGAACAGTCCAACTGAAAGCACCTTATATGTTAAACGTGCTAATGATGTGCTTCTGATCATTGTTGTCTATGTTGATGATATGTTGCTCACTGGTCCTATTGAGACACATATTGCTGATTTTAAGGCTGATTTGCATGCCTCATTTGAGATGTCTGATTTGGGGCATTTGCATCACTATTTGGGCATTCAGTTTATGCACGTTGATGGTGGAATGGCTTTGTGTCAAACGAAATATATTGACACATTATTGCAGCGTTTTGGCCTTGAAGACTGTAAGCCTATTGCCACTCCTATGGAGACAGGTTTACGATTGAGTCTTCATGATGCTGGAGATGCATTTGATGCTGTTCTCTATTAGCAGGCTGTTGGATGCTTGATTTACTTATGCATTACTCGGCCAGATATTCAGTTTGCTGTCTCACAGATGAGCAGGTTTATGCATTGCCCAGGAGTCACGCATTGGAAAGCGGTTAAGCGCATCTTTCGCTACTTGAGTGGTACTCGGCTACTTGGGTTGTTTTATCCCAAGGGGGGATCACTACCGCCAGATTTGCATGCTTTTTCTGACTCAGATTGGGCTGGTTGCTATGACACTCGTGTGTCCACCAGTGGTTTTTGCTTCATGCTTGGTAGCTCATGTATATCTTGGTTGAGCAAGAAGCAGCCTACTGTGGCCACTTCCAGTTGTGAGGCTGAGTATAGGGCAGCTTTCACAGCGACTGTTGAGTGTGTGTGGCTCAGATGCCTTATGGCTGATTTGGGTGTTGGCCAGTCTTCTGCCACCACCATCTTCACTGACAGTCAGAGCGCATTGGCAGTTGCAAGGAACCCTGTGTTCCATGCTCGCACTAAGCACATTGAGGTGCATTATCACTATGTCAGGGAGAGGTTCTCTGCTGGGGAGATCAGCTTGGCATATGTGCCCACGCAGGAGAACATTGCAGACCTTTTCACGAAGGCTCTGCCTAGGGAGAAGTTTGAAGCTTTCCGCAAAGCTTTGGGCTTACTTCCTTTTGTGGAGTGATTTCCACATAGCTTGGCACTTCCTTATACATGAGTGCCAACTCCTTGTTCACCGCATCACTCCCAGGGGGGATTTGTTGATATATTTAGGTAGTGATGTGTGTGAACACTCTAGGACTGCCGGGGCACTTTTTTCCCTCTTTAGGAGGTTTTTTTCCCCCAGCTTGTATATACGCCTATTGCCCTAATGGGCTACTTATCTTTGTACATTCTCTAGTAATACATTCAGTATTGTGTTTTTGTGCTCCAAGCTTCTTCTTCTTCCTTGTGCTGTTCGCGTGCTTCCGCATACGTCTATCTCCAACATACCAAATATGAAAAATCAACATATGATTCACAAATGTGAAGCCTGTCAGATGGGAAAAGCCCACAGGTTACCATTTTCAGAAAAATGGTTATAAACACGATGGTGTGCTAGAGCTCATACATATAGATGTATGGGGACCAACAAAAGAAGGATCTATCAGTGGCTCAAGGTACTACGTTCTTTTTATTGATGATGCAACAAGATGGATAACTCTTTATGTTTTGAAAGAGAAGTCAGAAGTGTTTGGAGCTTTCAAGCATTTTCATGCATATGCTGAAAGACTTACAAGACAAAAACTCAAAAGACTAAGGTCTGATGGAGAAGGAGAATATTTTTCTCAAGAATTCAATGATTATCTGTGGAATGCAGGTATCAAAAGAGAAATAACTTGCAGGTATACACCACAACAAAATGGAGTAGCAAAAAGGAGAAACCGAACTCTAGTTGAGTTTGCAAGAGCAATGTTAAAGGAGAAGAATTGTCCAAACTATCTTTGGGCTGAGGCTGTAAATACAACCACATATCTTGTAAACAGATTACCATGTACAACTTTAAATGGAATGACCCCTTATGAAGCTTGGTGGGGTAAGAAACCAACACTTGATCATTGTAAAGTGTTTGGATCAGTTGCTTATGCTTATGTACCATCACAACTGAGACATAAGCTTGAACCAAAAGCTGAAAAATACGTGTTCATCGGATATGATGAAAAGTAGATGGGTTATAGACTATGGAGTCCTTTAACCAAACAGTTTACTGTTTCTAGAGATGTGACATTTGATGAAGGAAAGAGCTGGTATGCAGATAAAGAGTATAATGATGAAACAATTGAAGAAGAGATAAGAAGGAATGAAAAAGGTAAATCACATATGTAGGTAAATGGAGATGAAGATCATATGTAGGCAAGTACGTCTAGGATCGGATCAGGTATGAGAAATGAAGATGGACCGAGATTTGATGAAGATGTGTATTCAGATACACATGAAGAATATGAACCAAGAAGGTCAAATAGAGTAAGGAAACAACCAACAAGGTATTGCTATGATACTTCTTATTTGACTCAGAAAAACTATGCTTACTTAGTAAAGGAAGATGAAGAACCTTAGAATTACAGTGAAGCAAAAGGTAAGGAACAATGGGAAGAAGCAATGAAGGAGGAGTTCAATGCACTTGAGGAGAACAAGACTTGGGAACATGTTCCAACCAAATGGTAAGAAAGTGATTGGAAATAAATGGGCTTACAAAGTTAAGAAACTTGCAGATGGAAGGATAGCCAGATACAAAGCTAGACTGGTGGTCAAAGGCTATGCTCAGATGCATGGCATAGACTATGATGAGACATTTAGTCCGGTGGCAAAGATGTCAACCATAAGGACAGTGATTGCTATAGCAACATCAAAAGGATGGAAGCTAAGTCCATTGGATATCAAGAATGCATTTCTGAATGGATATATATCAGATGAAGTTTACATGGAACAACCTGAAGGGTTTGTAAGTTCCAGTTACCCAAATCATGTTTGCAGATTAAGAAGAGCACTCTATGGATTGAAGCAAGCTCCAAGAGCTTGGAATTATAGACTTGTGAAGTATCTCAATGGTCTTGGATACCAAAGTTCAAAGGCAGATGCAAGTCTACTCATTAAGAGAACAGAAGAAGGTATGATCTACATTTGTATTTATGTAGATGACATTATAATCACAGGTACCTGAGATGAAGGAATCAAGGAGGTAAAGAGATTGCTTGAAAAAGAGTTCAAGATCAGTGATCTAGGAAAGTTATCATACTTTCTTGGAATGGAAGTCACATATACAGATCATGGTGTATATGTTTCACAAGAAAGGTATCTCCTAAACTTACTGAAGAAGTTTAACATGGAGAATTGCAGAGAAGCTTTAACACCGCTTGAAGTCAATCATAAACTCAGCAAATATGATGGTGTAGAGTTTAAAGATATGAGAAAGTATCAATCTTTAGTGGGAAGCTTGATTTATGCTACGCTAACAAGAGCAGATCTTAGTTATGCAGTAGGAGTTCTCTCACAGTTTATGCATTGTCCGAGGGATCAACATTGGGTTGCAGGACAAAGAGTTCTTAGATATATCAAAAGAACTATAAAAGAAGGATTATATTATCCTTTTACATCAGATATAAAGCTGAGAGCATACAGTGACTCAGATTGGGCAGGAAGTCAAGATGACAGAAGGTCAACACATGGGTATATGATATACCTAGGAGATAAGCTTGTAAGCTGGTGTTCAAAGAAGCAGCATACAGTGGCTTTATCGTCAACAGAAGCTGAATATAAAGGACTTGTGGAAGTAGCTAAAGAAGTGATATGGATGCATACCTTGTTCAAAAGCACGAGTATTGATCAAGGTATACCTATCATACATGGAGATAATATGAGTTCGTTGTATCTTGCATCAAATCCAGTATTTCATGCAAGAACAAAGCATATAGAGATTCAATATCATTTCCTGAGGGAAAAGGTAATTGAAAAGGAGATTGAAATAGTATACACTCCTAAGAAAGATCAGATTGCAAATATTCTGACAAAGACCTTGGATGGAGTAAAGACAAGCAGATTCAAAGAAATGGCAGGAATAAAAGAAAAGAAGAATATATGAAAGATCACAGAATGTTAATTAGTGATTGAGGGGGAGCTGTTGGAGATTCACTCACTAATTAGACATAAAGACATGAAGACAAAGAAAGACGAAGAGAAGCAGACACAAAGCAGTCAGAAAATCAAGCCTTAGTGAAGGGACAAATTCACGATTGTAATATAGTTCATAGAAACTTCTAGAATTACGAATCTCGGATCAAAGATGTATATAAGTGAGTTGAGAGAGATAAAATAAGTACATGTAGTAGACGCAAGTGTGCGTATGTAAAGATGAATAATAGAACCTGAAATGTCGGGTATTCATCTGAGAGAGAGATGGTAAGGAAGAACTACTCAGTATAGGAGAGTTTTCCATGGCTATGAGCGAAGTGAGGCCAAGCCATTCTGTATACATCTTCTCTAATAGAAAACACATACTTATGTGGAAAGATCTAAGCGCATTCTTCTTGTGTGAAGAAATCTAAGTGATTTCATGTTATTGTGAAAGTTAGTTAACAGTTACAGTTTTCTCAGTAAACATTTTCCGGTACTTCTGCAAGTTAGATCTCGCAGTATAGTGTAAAATTTCATAAATGATAGCTTAATGTGAAGCTAGTAGTCTCAACTACAATATGATCAAAGAGTTTTGTAAAACGGGACATGTACACTCAGTACTAAGTCTGACCGTAAAGACATCCAGAACTGGTGAAGTTTTTTGATATTTCCCTTATATTAAGGTAGTGAAGCCTTGTAAATAAGCCAACTCTCTTGAGAGAATACACGTGAAAATCCCACGCCTCCAAATCTAGGGATTTGTTTGTTAGAAAAGGAATATTTTCCAAGATATGGTAGTTACACACATGCTCCCTTTTTTACTTTTCAAAGGAGCACATGGGGAATAGAGCTTATCCTATATATAGAAGCTCATTTTTGTAAAGGGGGAGCTTTTGGTCGATGTGCTCTCATGTAATATCTCTTATTAATGGAAGAAGGCTCTCTTTTACTCCAAGACTATTTACATTTACATGTATTGTGTCTTTGTGAGTGTGTGAGAGTGGTGTGTGTGTGCCTATACATGTCTCTCCTTTGTGTGAGTAGAGTAGTTGCATTTGCTTGTATTTTCCTCATGGACTAGGACCTTGACTCCCTATTCTCCTTGTTTTCAAGCATGTGGCATAGCATGTGTCTCATGCCAATGGCTTGAACATGTGGGAGGTAGGGGTGGATGAGAGGAGAGTCACTCTTGAGCTTTCCTTCTTGCTTCCATGCAAGGTGGTGAGGGTTTTTGCTCTTTCCTTGCTACAACCCCAACACACCTCTTAGATGAGGTGGCATGCTTTGCCACATGGCATTGTGTAGATGAATTCCCTTAGTGGGAAGGTAGAAGGGAGAGTGAAAAAACTCATGAGAGACTTGCGTGAGAAAAAGAACAGCTTGGCAGTTGGGAGGAGAACCAAACATTCATTTTTCTCTATGTGTGTTGCCCGCGAAGTCTTCTAGCAAGCATAGATCAATAGGAAAATATTTAATATTGGTATTACATCTCATTATGGTCCTCTTTTGGAATAGATCACAAAGCTAAGGAGGAGGACTTAAACCCTCACCACTCCTTTGACAAGCAAGCAGCTTATCCCAAGCACCATGCATGATTTCATGGTGAAATTGATGGCAAAAGAAATATATTATACAAATTTAGCAATTACAAGGCGGTCAAAGCTTGCGAACTCGTGGGGGAAGAGAGATAGAAAGTAAGCTCTCTTCTATTCCTTCATCTATAAGTCATATACGAAGAGTACAAGGGCACTCCTGGTTGGACTATAGAGGTATGTGAATTTCTTTAAATTATTTATAAACCTCCCATTCGAACACATAAAGTAGAGGTTATATGTGAGAATTGAGGGACATAAATTAGTCATATAGATAATGGAGTCTATACTTCTATGTTCAATAAAAAATTCCACATGATAGAGGAATAGAAGCTTATGGCTTTCCCAACACCCTCCAACCCTATTTTTTTAATGAGAATTTCAAGAGCCAAATTTGATAAACCCTCTTTTTGAGAGAAGGACAAGGAAGGGTTATGGGCCAAGCTTTTAGAGACAGATCATGTGTATGGGGAATATAAGGTATATACTCTCATATTGAATCAATGAATCCCTCAAATTGCAAGAACTATAAGCTTTAGGTTGCTCCAAACTAGCCTTTTGGCATGATTTTCACATAAATTTCAGGAACTATTTTGATAAGTAGCCATTTTGGGAAAGGGAAATGAAGAGGGTTTTTCCATAAATTGACAGGATGCATGCATACAGTATAGTGCATAGACTTCCATATAGAATCAAGAAATAAAAAAATTGGCTCATTATGATGGGACTTTGAAGCTCCACAAAACCCCCTTCCATCACTACTCGATAAAAAATTCCAACACCTAAATTTAATAAATCCCCTTTTTGGAGGAGGCAAAAAGAGGTGCATTAGTTATGAATGGATGGGGAAAAGTATAGATACTGAGAGTATGTCCTATGGAATTTACAATGGAATCATTAGATTCATGATAAGCATAATTTAAGGAGGAATTTTACATGCTAAAAAACCCCCTTTCCACACTTTTTGGAAAAAAATTCAGGTGCTAATTTTAGCAAATTTTGGGAGCAAGAAAAGAGCTAATTTAAGAGGCTTCCCATGGATTAATGCATACATACATGAAGTATGGTATATATGCTACCATAGGGAATTAGAAAATCCAAGAAAAAGCCATATTAAGAGTGGATTAGAAGCTTGCTAAAATCTCCCATCTAACTTTTTACAAGAAAGTAGAAATCTTGATTTATGCCTCTTTTGGCGAACAAATTATCATGCATGAATGGAGGATTTGGAAAGGTGAAAATATGAAAAAGCATCTTCATAGATTACTCTCTGAGATTATGGAGAGAAATACCTTGATGGAAGAATGCCTTTGGGCACTTCAAAAATTACATTTTCATACTTTTTCCAGCTTTCCCACCAGTCCACTAGTTTGACATGTCACACTTGGAGAGGCCATAACTTGGGCTACAAACTCCAAATTGGAGATGTTCCAGCTGTTTTC
This sequence comes from Ceratopteris richardii, assembly GCA_020310875.1. Taxonomy (NCBI): domain Eukaryota; kingdom Viridiplantae; phylum Streptophyta; class Polypodiopsida; order Polypodiales; family Pteridaceae; genus Ceratopteris; species Ceratopteris richardii. Next base: position 101,696,784 of record CM035439.1, read on the forward strand.
AAACAGCACAAGATCTACTTTCAATTTATAAAAAGAATTTTTGGAAATTTTGTACTTTTTTAGCATTTTATAGGTTTACAAAGTCTGAATAATTTTCGATAACTACCTTCCAGGAGCCATATCTTGTAAATGGGGAAGGAGATTGAAGTAATTTCACCTCAAGGAACTTACACATGATCTATATTTTATTTTATGATCATTTGCAGATCCTAGAAATGTTTTTGAAGGTTTATATATGGATTACACATCCATTTTTTTGGCATATTTATATTAATTTTGGTAACCATTTGACTTTACATGAGGTTTTGGGAAGTGATCTGATGCTTTTGGAAACTTCAATGCTTGTTTTAGGACCTAAAGAGGAAGGTGCATAGGTCTAGAAGCTCATAAAAAAGGATTAGATGCATGCAATTCCAATATCAAACCATTCAAGGATGCATGGTTTACATTTTTCGGCATTTTACTTTATGTTTTGGCATGTTCTATATGCATATGCATGGATTGGAATGCATACATCAAATTTGATAATGGTTTTAATTCTAAGAGTGTGGATCAACTTTTTACACGTACACTTTTGATGGTTTCCATGATAGATGATTGCAAGAAGTACAAGGCTATGCAAGCAAGATGTGCTTGCTAGCATTTTAAATTTTGCAGGTTATGGAGTTCATGTATGAGTATATGGCATGCATGCGATGGGCTTGCCAATCCCTCTGTTATAGTGAATGGCCTATGTGCCATTGGCCTGCAAGGCCTTATACTTGAGTTTATGGTTAAATTTTTTTGGGACACCATTTTTATGGGGAAATATTGTCGAAATTTTTCGAATCTCATGGTGTTATATATGCACTTACCTTTAGATAAGAATTGTATGGCATGGTAACATGCCTTCTTTGCAAACATTAATAACGTGTAGACATGCTTATACACATGTAATTGATGGACTTGGGATCATCAAAACATTATAGATAAGGTGACTTCTTTAGTAATAAGATCCCTATACATAATCCTTGTGGATTTGTACCATAGGATTGCTAAGGGGAAGGAGCTATACCTTCACCATTAGGAATGTGCACAAGCAATCCTATAGGTTTTAGGAAGTTGCATACGGGCACGGGAGATACATTTATGATAGTCTCCAATGTACTGAATATTTACTTTATCTTCAAAAGAGTATCACAAGATGATTAGGAGACTATGGGGTATCATGAGAAATATCCAAAGGGTGACTACTTTCACTCTTTCACATCACTTAAGTAAGTAGTAAAGCATTTTTTGCTATACTATTAAGGAAACCAATTAGGTGGGATCATAAAGATGGGTTTCATGAGAGAACATCGACGGGTGCTTATGTGATTCAAGTGATGGTTAGGAAGGCCATGCTATATGGCTTAGAGCATAGATCCCTTAGTGAGGAATATTTGGGGTACCCAATACATATATGTGTATTGGGATCTAGAGAGAGGTACTCAAACCTAGTCTTGGGCTTAGGAAAAAGTTAGTTTGGAATAGAAAGGGATATCCATTGTCAGATATTGACTAGAACCAAACTAACTAGTTCAAGGATATGGGATTCATTAGAAGTCCACGCCATGAAGTGGAAGAAGGTCCCACTGGTATGGGACGGTGGAAACGACTTCCCTTTGAGCACTCTCCTTCTATGGCTAGGGAGAAAAGGACTTATCATTCATGGCGGTATATCTCAAAGGAGAGCTCTTAGTAGACATTTCCTTAGTATTGAGAATTATCTTTCATAGTTTAGGGAAGATTTATTCTTCCAATAGAGAATATGATAAGTGATTTTATCACCATTGGTATCACATACTTATTTTGTGGTTTTCAAGAAGGATAATTCCATTAGTTTGATTGGATCATATAGATCCATGCAAAGAGGGTGGTTGGCAAAGATAGCTCTTAGGTATGGATACACGTGTGTTTATGGTATCATGTCATATCTGTTGATATATTTAGGTAGTGATGTGTGTGAACACATTAGGACTCCCGCGATATTTTTTTCCCTCTTTTGGGGGTTCCCCCCCAGCTTGTATATATGTGTATAACCCTAATGGGTAACTAATCTTTGTACATTCTTATGGTAATACATTCAGTATTGTGTGTTGTGCTCCTATCTTCTTCTTCCATATGCTGTTCACGTGCTTTTGCAGACCTCAACCTCCAACAATTGGTCCAGTCACTGTCTCAGAATCACACGAAATTTGGTGAGCATACTCAAAATGATTAGGAGTTCAAAACTGCTTCGCTTTGTGGTGGCCAAATCATGATCTGAGCTCGTTTTGGCCTCCAAATGCACTATCATAGTTCCTGCCATGGCAAAAAGCAGTGATGTACTCCATATGTTGGATGTTGAGGATAAGTTGGATGGTACCAATTACCTATTATGGGCTTATATGATGCACCATGTATTGGTTGCAAAAGAACTGTGGAGTATTGTGCAGGGTGTTGAAAAACATCCTATTACACTTGCAAATACAGTTACTGAAGGTGATGTAGATGGCATTGAAGATGGCGATATTCTTCATTTTCCTCTTTGTGCTTCGATTCTTGCTGCACCTACTGTCGAACAAATTTGTTGGGATGGTAGAGATGCTCAAGCACATGCATTGATAGCCTTGTCTGTCAAATGTGCCATTAGTCCTCACATTCACTCTTGCAAAACAACAAAGGATGCTTGGGATACACTTGCCACTTTATACCAAGCAAGGAGTGAGGCTCGTGTTGCTTACCTCCGAAAACAGTTGGAGAGTGAGCACATGAATGAAGGAGATTCCAGGATATTTTTTTGACAAAGATCAAAGGGAGCAATTGATTTTTGTTGATGACGTCTTGCCTGATAGTTCACTTGCACATACATTCTAAACAGTCTTCCAAATTCATATCAAAGTTTTGCTTCTACTCTTTGATTGATGATAAAAGGCAATCCAAATGCCTTTACATTTGAGGAGTTAGACTTTGTTCTGTTACAAGAAGATCAGTCTAGGTAGAATAGGTCCATTATCCTTGTTGCCGATCAAGCTTTCCTGGCTAGTTAGAAGGGAAAAGGTAAATGGAGCTCTTCTACTAGTAAGCAGAAATCTGCAAAGAAGCACGACAGAGACGAGAAGAAAACAGAAAAGTGAAAATTGTTTTGCAAACACTATAAAGGAAAGTATCATCTCGTAAAGAGTGGGCTACAAAAGAGGCAAAGAAGAAAGAGGCTGGAATGGTTGTTGCAGAGGCCTCCACACCCAAAATAGAGTCTGCTAATCTTGTGCAAAATGAAGATTAGGCATTTACTACTATTTGTAGTTATGGCCCATCTTCACATGAACAATGTATGTCTGCATTAGACTCAGATATTTGGTACTTCGATAGTGGGGCAACCAAAAATATTACCTCGTAGCATAGTTTCTTCACTTCACTTGAGTTTGAACATACAAAACCATGCCTATGTGAAGGGACAAATTCACACATGTAATATATATTTCTAATTCGAATCTAGTCTGCCCCTATAGGAATACAGTCACATGCACCAACAAATCCTCTTATCCTATTATGGGAGTTAGTAAGATCATTTTGACTATTGCTTGGTAGTTCTTTTACATTTTCAGATGCTTTATTTGTGCCAGGGATCAAGAAAAATTTGTTATCAGTTTCGGCATTAGGAAAGATTTGCTTGCTCATGAATTTTGTTGATGATAAATGTACAGTTCATGATATGTTAAATGGTGACATCATTATTGCTTCTGACATTTTATCTCTTGGGTTGTATAAGCTCATAGATTATGCAAAATCTGTGAATGATTCAATATGTGTAGTTTAAGATTCTCAAGCTATGCCAGATGCAAAGCTTTGGCATGCACCCTTTGGTCATTGAATTTTGCTAGTTTGCTACACTTGCAAAAATCTGAAATGGTGTCCTCTTTGCCCAAACTTGAGGTACCTCATAAACATGTATGTGAAGGCTGTATTTTTGGCAAAATGCAGTGTTCCTCCTTCCCAAAAGATGGTTCAATTCGAGCTACTAAGAAATTATGGCTTGTTCATAGTCACATATATGGTCCTATGCAGACACCTTCTTTTGGGAACTATCTTTAATTCATGAATTTCATCGATGCTTTTTCTAGGCATCCATGGGTATATCCATTGAAAGCAAAGTCCGAAGTCTTTATGTGCTTCAAATAGTTTCTAGTTTTGGCTGAAAATCTATCAGCATGTAAAATGGGCACCCTCTATTTTGATCGAGGGGGGAATATATGTCTTCTGATTTTAATGCATTTCTAGCTGAATGTGGGATAAAACATCAGTGCACAATGCCATATACACCTCAAAAAAATGGAGTTGTTGAAAAGAAGAATAGGTCACTCAGGCGAGGTGTATGGTTAAGAGTCAGGCTTTGCCACATAGTTTTGTCTTGAGGCTATTATGTGTGCATCATATGTACTTAACACATGTCCCACTAAAGCATTGAAGTCTATCACTCTATATGAGGCTTGGCATGGTTGTAAGCCATCTATTGCTCACCTGCATGTTTTGGTTGTCTAGCATATGCATTAGTGCCTGAACAACAATGCAGGAAATTTGATGATAAAGTGGTGAAATGTATTTTCATTGGGTACAATTCTAAAAGCAAAGGCTATTGTCTGTATCATCCATAGACTATACACATTTTGGTTAGCCATGATGTTGTTTTTGTGGAAGATGCTATTCAACCATTACTTTCATGTACTAAGGAGACATGAGTTAGCTCCAAAGACATGTATGGCACTTTGCTGCCTCTTTTTACAGGTGGACAGACTAGTGCTGGTCCGAATGAGGCAACTTCTCAACCTTTATAGGTTTCATGTGGTGATGCAGATCATTCCATTTCTGATGCAGATTTACATGATGCACTTGTCGATGAGAGAGCTGATATTGAGGAGGCAAAAACTATGCCAAAATGGTTGGTGCAAACTTTGTGTGATAGCAAATTAGATGCACCATTGTAATATTATACTTGTTCAGGCTCTCATAGTGTTTTTGTTGCATCAGATTGCTATGCTATGGCTTCCTTGAGTCTTTGTGATGAGAATGAGCTAGTTTCATTTGATGAAGCACAAATTCAATAAATTGGATGCTGTTATGCAATCAGAATATGATGTTATCATGAAAAATGGTACCTAGTCTTTATGTGAATTGCCTCCTGGCAAGAAGGCCATTTGCACTAAGTGGCTATACAAGTTGAAGTGTAAGCCTGATGGAGCAGTTGACAGGTATAAGCCTAGGCTTGTTGCAAAGGGTTATGCATAGGAAAGAGGCATTGATTTTGTTGAAACCTTTGCTCCTACTTACTGAATGACTATTGTTCATAGCATCTGTGCACTTGAAGCTCATCATGGCTAGAATGTACATCAATTGGACATTAAAACTTCATTTCTGAATGGTGACTTGCATGAAGAAGTGTATTTCTTTCAGCCCTGTGACTTTGTGCAAAAAGGGCATGAAAACCAAGTGTGCATGTTGAGAAAGACATTATATAGTTTGAAGCAAGAACCACATGCTTGGTTTACAAAATACATGCCTACTTGATTGCACATGGTTTTGAGAACAGTCCAAGTGAGAGCACCTTATATGTTAAGCATGGAAATGATGTGCTTTTGATCGTTGTTGTCTATGTTGATGGCATGCTACTCATTGGTCCTCATGAAAAGCATATTGCTGATTTTTAGGCTGATTTGCATGCCTCATTTGCAGATTTGGGGCATTTACATCATTATTTGGGCATTCAGTTTATGCAAGTTGATGGCGGAATAGCTTTGTGTCAAAGCAACATTTTGGGCTTGAAGACTGTAAACCTATTGCCACTCCTATGGAGACATGTTTACAAGTTGAGTCTTCACGATGCTAGAGATGCATTTGATGTTGTTCTCTATCAGCAAGTTGTTGGATGCTTGATTTACTTATGCATTACTTGACCAGATATTCATTTTGCTATCTCATAGATGAGCAGGTCTATGCATTGCCCAGGTTTCAAGCATTGGCAAGCAGTTAAGCGCATCTTTCGCTACTTGAGTGGCACCCGACTACTTGGATTGTTTTATCCCAAGGGGGGATCACTACCGCTAGATTTACATGTTTTTTTTTTACTTTGATTGGGCTGGTTGCTATGACACTTGTGTGTCCACTAGTGGCTTTTGCTTCATGCTTGGTAGCTCGTGTATATCTTGGTTGAGCAAGAAGCAGCCTATTGTGGCCACTTCCAGTTGTGAGGCTGAGTATAGGGCAACTTTCACAGCGACTATTGAGTGTGCATGGCTCAAACGCCTTATGGCTGATTTGGGTGTTGGTCAGTCTTCTGCCACCACCATCTTCACTAACAGTCAGAGTGCATTGGCAATTGTGAGGAACCATGTGTTCCATGCTCACACTAAGCACATTGAGGTGCACTATCATTATGTCAAGGAGAGGTTCTCTGCTAGAGAGATTCGTTTGGCATATATGCCCACATAGGAGAACACTGCATACATTTTCACAAAGGCTCTTCCTAGTGAGAAGTTTGAAGCTTTTTGCAAAGCTTTGGGCTTACTTCCTTTTGTGGATTGATTCCACATAGCTTGGCACTTCCTTATACATGAATGCTAGCTCCTCGTTCACCGCATCACTCCCGGGGAGATTTGTTGATATATTTAGGTAGAGATGTGTGTGAACACACTAGGACTATCGGGGCACTTTTTTCCCTCTCTAGGAGGTTTTTCCCCCCAGATTTTATATATACCTATAACCCTAATGGGTAACTTATCTTTGTACATTCTCTTGGTAATACATTTAGTATTGTGTGTTGTGCTCCAAGCTTCTTCTTCTTCCTTATGTTTTTTGCATGCTTTTGCAGACCTCAAACTCCAACAATATCATTGCTGACCATTTTGGTAGAGGGCTTTGGCCCTTATAAGGAATTTATTTTCTCCACTCTTCACTTTATGCATCTTCATTATTATGGGAGATTTGTTGTGCATTTTCATAGGAGTGTATGTAATGAGGGATTATATATTAGTTTATGGAAGAGAGGAGCAAAAAAATTCATAGATCTCTCTTGTAAGGAAAAGAGAAAGTTGGAATTAACTTAGAGATCGAGGAGAGATCTCACTTTAGCTCAGAAGTCTCACTTTATCTTCTGTTCTTTGAAAGAGATGGAAAAGGAAAAGAAAACATCATTTCTTCATAGGAAAAGAATAGAGTATGTTTTCCACTAGAGAGAAGAGATGTTTAGAAACCATCCCTTAGTTTATATTTCAAAAGGAATTCTTTACTCTTATTTTCTGTATAAGTTTTCCTTCACATGGGAGTTTGATACTCTACTATTTTGGGAGGAAAAATATGAACTTATGTACTTTTTGTCATTCATGGATGACTAGAGTAATTGGATTCCGTGGAATCTCTTTCAAAGGGAAAGGAAAAGTGCAATAGATTCCACTAGTAGAGCTCTTTTCCTTAGATGAGATTAGAGAGAGAGAGAGATAGTTTCACTTTTTCATGTTTACATTGTCTAATAGGGGTGGCACTCTTCTATTAAAGACAAAAGGGAGATTAGTTAATCATGATGGTTAGATCGAGTCTACATGGAGACTCTAGAGAGAAGCAGTTATGTTTATTTCTAGTGATGGTCCTTGACTATATGAGATGATTCAGTTCTTCACATTAGTGAGACTGGGAATAGAGTTATGACTCCTCTCTTTAGGGTTTCTAGGATATAGGGATAGATCTAACCTATTGAGGCACTGAACTCTTAGTTGGTGTTACATCATGAGGATGATGTGTGAACATCAATTAGGAGGATAAGTACTTAGGAATTATCTGAATCTCAAAAGGAGTGCTTTTTGCATTCATATGGCAAACTACAGGGAAGATAAATATTAGAGTTTGCACTAGTGCCAAAGTCCAAAGGAAATGGATAACAAACCAAAGATTTCTTGGTTGGTGGAATGTAGTGATTGTATTTACTACCAAGAAATTCTTAAGTATTATGAAGAAAAATCTATCATGTAGCCCTACATGGGTTTACAGGTCACTTTTTATGGGACTTTGTTCTATATTTTACAGGATTCTATGGTTTATTATCTCCATTATGCTATGGTCAAGCCTATAAGCTTGTCACCTTACACTTTATTATATACTATTACTCCATAGAGGGTACATCATCTGAACTTAGGTCATTCTGATGATCTTATATGTCATTGGAGTGATAGTTTGGAAGTTGAGTGTACATGGGAGATAGTAGGCACCACTCAGATGATTTCCCACCTTTGAGATGATCTCGTACGAGGCTTCTTAAGGGGAAGGATATGAGGAAACAACACAGAGAGATGACCATGTACGTAAAGTACATCGGGTTCAGGGGAGTTTGAGCGCCTTCTTCTACCATTACAAACATTTCATCTACATTTTTGAGGACAAAAATGCTCCTAAGGGGAAGGAAATGTCATATTCAATCACACTTGGTACATCAAATCAAGAGTTTGTGAGTCTTGATTTTCCATGTGTAGATCAAAATTTTTAGTTTATAAATACTCGCAAGGTTTGTGAGTCTCGATTTTCCTCTTTGAATGTTCTCTATTCTCTGAGTGTTCAAATGGCTTCTATTTCATGTTGTCCTTCCAATCGCGTAATCTCATGCCAAGCTTACAACAAAAGAGAGGATTCCTTATGGAAGCCTCTTTTTGCACAGATAAATGATTGGGTGACTATCCTACCTAGTTGTAGAGGTGCCCATAAAGTGAAAGGAGTTAAAAGAGATGACAAAAAGAATCATTCGAAAGGTTGTATTCTTGGTTTCAAATTAAGAAGACATGGATGGTTTGAAAGAGTTCAACATGTGTACAATGCTAATGATCTTGTGCTAAACAATCATCTACATTTTCCATCATACTATAAGTGAAGTTTTACAATGAAGATCTTAGTTGTTTTTGTTTTTCAAGATATTTGTTTTTGTATTGCATATATTTTCCTTCCAATGCTCTAGAGTGGCAACCTATTGAATGTTTAATAGGAACATTCAAAAGTTGTTCAAAAGGACTATGTAGAAGTAATGTATGAAGACAAATCTGTTACATTTTTCAATAGCATGCAATTATTTGTCTATTTTTCAAAATATCATGTACCATCAGAGAGGAATGCATATGGAGATCTTGTAGATTTGCTAGCTCCTACCATTTATTTCTTCATTAGATTGGGAGTCTCCTAATCAATGGACAGTTTCAAGTTTTCTATGCAAGATGAAAGATGAGATTCAAAGGGCAATGTCACCAGCCCGAATTTCTTTAAGGATTAAGATTCAATGGTTTTTGGCTCTTCATGTTTTTGTGGCATGTTATTATAGAAAACAAAAACAATGTGGTTGAATAGGAGAGATTCAATTTTAGAGATTGATGATGTTTTAGGTAAGGAATTGAATAGCAAAGAAATTCCTAATATAGTGGACATCATTTTATGTAAAGGTAGTCCCAATTCTCCTTCAATTTCATATTAGATATCTTGATAATCTCTAGTGTTAGGATATCAATACAGAAAGTGGAAGAAAAAGCTTGGAGACTGGATACCCTTGGATTTAGAAGAGAACTATCTTGAATTCGAATTAGAATTAATGATGCATCCAAAATTTCAACCTAGGAAAATAGTTTTCACTACAAATTAGAAACTCAAAAATGTTAGAGAGCTTTGAGAGTACCTTGATGAGGTTTCACCATAATTTAGTTTCTCAATTGATGGTGCAATGATAAACATTAGATCAGAGAAAACATTATCTTGCATTACTTGCCTACCACCTTAAGTTCCAGCCTTTAACAATGTAACAATCACCCTTGCCCTTTTTTTTTCTCCATAAAAAGTTGTAATGTTTCATCTTGAATGAAAACATAGAAATTCAGTGCTAAATAGTTTTGCTACTTTTTTTTGGGGGGCATTCAATGATTGCTATGTTCAAGTTCATAGTGGCTCTTTTATGCTTTACATCATTGGTCTTGGTTATTTTTTATTGTTCACATAGTTTCTCCCATACAATAACATTGGTAAAAACTAATGTATATGGGTAGATGAAGATCAAGGATAAACATAAAATGAAGAGTTTCTCCATTTCAGTGATTAACAAGTCTAGATACAACATGAGGGAAAAAATATACCAAAATGGTAAAATATGAAGGAAATACAAGAGACAAACAATTCAAGCGATAAGGGCTAGTGGAGGTTCTTTGATTCCCTCTCTCCTCCAAAAAAAGCTTATATTGGCCATATAATATAGGTAAGAGGAAAATAGATGAAGATATAGCATTTGAGGGAAGAAACATATCAGAATGACAAATCTTGGAGGCAATACAAGACACGACCAATTCAATCCATATTAAGGCCATCAAAAGGTCTCCAATTGCTCTGTTTTCTTGAATTGTTTGTGTCTTTTCCCTTTACAAAAAATACTTTATACAGACCACATGCTACAAGTAAGAGAAAAATAGATGAAGATAAAGCATTTGAGGGAAGAAGCACATCAGAATGATAAATCCTGAATGCGATACAAGACACAAACAATTTGAGCGATTAGGGCCATTGAAAGTTCTCCGACTATTGTATTGGCTTGAATTTGTCATGTATTTTTCTTTACAAAATAATAGTTTATACAGGCTACATACTACAATTAGAGATAAACAAATTATTGGAGGTTGAGGTCTGCAAAAGCATGCAATCAGCACAAGGAAGAAGAAGAAGCTTGGAGCACAACAAAAAAGTGAATGAATTACCAAGTGAATGTACAAAGATAAGTAACCCATTAGGGTTATAGGTGTATACTCAAGTCGTGGGAAAAAACATCCTAAAGAGGGAAAAAAAGTGCCCCAATGGGCCTAAGTGTGTTCACACAAATCACTATCAAAATACATCAAGAAATCCATCTTGGGAGTGATGGGGTGAACAAGGAGCTGGCACACATGTACAAGGAAGTGCCAAGCTATGTGGAAAGAGATCAATCCACAAAAGGAAGTAAGCCCAAAGCTTTGCGGTAAGCTTCAAACTTCTCACTAAGCAAAGCCTTTGTGAAAAGGTATGCAATGTTATCATGTGTGGGCACATATGCCAAATTGATCTCTCCACCAGTGAACCTCTCCTTGACATAATGATAGTGCACCTCAATGTGGTTTGTGTGAGCATGGAACATAGGGTTCCTTGCAACTGTCAATGCACTCTGAGTGTTAGTGAAGATGGTGGTGGCAGAAGATTAACCAGCACCCAAATTAGCTAAGAGGTGTCTTAGCCACACACACTCAAAAATCATTGTGAAAGCTCCCTATACTCAGCCTCACAACTAGAAGTGGCCATAGTAGGCTTCTTCTTGCTCAACCAAGATATGCATGAGCTACCAAGCATGAAGCAAAGACCATTGCTAGACATACCAATGTCATAGCAACCAATCGAGTCCGAGTTAGAAAAAGGATGTAAATCTAGTAGTAGTTATTCCCCCTCTGGATAAAACAATCCAAGTAGTTGAGTACAAGTCAAGTAGTGAAAGATGGGATTAATCACTACCAATGCTTGACACCTAGGCAATGCATAAATCTACTCATCAGAGAGACAACAAACTCAATAGCTTATGCGATGCTCGTTGGAAGTATTGTTGCATAAGCGACACCCTTGTTTTTTTTTAATTGGGGGCATTGCTATGCCCCCATTTTTCTTGTAGTGATTCTAATTATAGCTTCCAATGAATTGAGAATCCATAATTGACTACCAATTATAGGCTTTGAACAAGTTGAGAATCCATCATTGAAACAACCCTAGATGATTAAAAAAATAAGATTTAAGAAAAAAAACTAGATCCAATTTTGAGCATCTTGATTGCAATCACAAATTAAGGACCATAGAGCTTGGCCTCTTCAACAAATGAACACACATTTCCCTTCATGCTTAAACTAATAGTCATAAGAAATGAAAACATATGAATAGCCTTTTCCTTGCATACCATCATACATTTAACACTAGGTCAAATTGGGGCAGCTATGCTATTTTAAACTCTAATATACCCTCATAGAATCGGATCTCAGGAGGAAGCCTAGCAATGCATCGTCTTCAAGTTTATGTTCTTTTTTTCATGAAACATCTTTACCACAACTGTAATATGGACACATAAAATCTAGACATAGCTATAGAATGAGTAAAAAAGCAAATTACATTATAAGTAGAATCTTTGTCAAAGAGCACGATCATGTTAGTGTATTTTGGTAATGATGTGTGTGAATGTGCTTAAAAACATTGGGAATTTTTTCCCCTCAGAAATTCTCCACTAGCTAGTCTATATGCTCACAATCTTAACCAAATACTTATATTTGTACGTTCCACATTTAGTAATACATCTTGTGTTGTGTTTCCAAGATTTTTTTTATTCCTCAAAGTTCATTGACAAGTAGATGTTTCAAAATAGCAACATCCCAATGATTGTAGAGATGAGAAGATGAAGACATTTGGGATTATCAAAGTAATATAAAGATGGATCTTCAAACATCAAATCTCTAATACTTAAATTTATTGATTTGGGCACCAATTTGCAGTTATTGCTTTCGGAGTCAAGATATTGCTACCAACAACCCGTGGGAGAAAAATGGAAGAGGAAAGAAGAAAAATGGAGTAGTGGATGCACAATCACGTAGCGATGAAAGTGTGTCGCATCAATCGTCGCTATGTGACCATATTCCTTGTAGTGAATGATCAAATGCTTCTAAATAAGTACATGTAGAGTTCTAAGACTTCTTTATACATGAGTTATGTTTTAGTTGTCCCTTTCGTAGGAAAATAACGCATCATATACAATCTGTGTCGTGATTTTTTAGAGAAAATGAGCTTTGCTTTCATGTGTAGACATTCTATACTAAGACGAAATCTATTATGACATCATGACCTTGTCTTTTGTTTTATTAGCTACAAGCCATATATAATGTTATGAAAGAAACCTCCATCTTTAGAAATGTGAGGTACACTTTATCTTCTATGTCCGTCATATTTCTCTCTCTCTCTCTCTATCCATCTCTTTTTCTTATCCCCATCTCATATTCAATTTCCTTCAATTACTTTTTTATAGTAGCTTTATAATTAGTATCATAGCATCTGAGGAAATTGTGTGTACCATGGTAATGTCCAATTGCTATGAACTCTCTATGCTCTCATGTGACAATCAGTGTTTCTCATCTGCATATCACACAACCACAATAGTGGTATGATAGTGATCTCGTATCAGAAATCAGCTTCTCATGATATATTGCAGATGCAACAAGGATTAAATGAAGTTTCATGCTAGATATTGTTTAAATCATTATATATGCGTGCAACAAGTTTGTGCTAAATGATGTCCAACTTTGGTGCAAAATAATGCTTCGGTGATTGATAATGCAAAGATTTTAGCTATTCTATGGAGGAACTTGCATTTATGACCCATGTCACCATCATATGAGTTCACCAGAAAAAGTAACCTTCTATCAATTGAATATGAAAATCGCATATATTTTGTCTTAGCTTTATGGTCTAGAAGATATTTAGCATGGCTTCTAATGAACTAGTTTCACGAATGAAGTTTCCACAATGGTGCCTCATGGTTTAGATGTAGAAACTTTCTAGAATTAAAAGTTCAATATAGATTGAGATATTAGGGCCATTTTAAATAGACTTCTTTGTTTTCTTGCGTTGGAGTTAGACATTACCCTCATTTTTTCGTGGTAAGATCTTCATTTCAATAAAATATCCATATTTTTGGTAAGGAGTTAGGCACTCCCAAGGTATTGTCCCTCTAGTAAGACTTCTCCATCGTAGACACACTATGTCGGAAAAACCCCTTGATAAATTCAATAATCAAGCTTTCATGCTTGCCAAATGAAGATCAAGTGCTATGTCATGACAAAGTGAATATGGTCTTTCAAAAAGTTCTTATCACCAAATCAAATGCCATAAACTCAAGGGAAGTTACCAAAACTCACTAGAGAGATGAACAAGCACTTGGATGCTCATCACTTCATTAGATGAAAATTATGTGCAAATTATTAAATGATCGCACACCACACATCAAGCTTGGCTCACCAACATAATAAGGCAAAATTTCCAAAATCACACTCAAAATGCCCATACTGAAATTAGGGCCAAGTATCTTTGCTCTCATAAGTTTCCATAGTTTTACCAAATTGTAAGTGTTCTCAAAGGGCTTGATGATGTCAATAACTCCATGCAACAACCTGAATGCAACATCAAAACTCATAACGATTTTATACAAATTCTATAGTTGTAAAAGGAACATGATATTTAGTTTTCTATCTCTCATATGAGCAAATTTATGCATAGCCCATGAGTTAAAATTTGGCAAGAAACTAAGTGTATCTTTTGTTATCCATTTGGTACACATTAGCTTGGATTGTTTTATCCCAAGAAGTGATTAGTACCGCCATATTTACATGTTGTTTCTTAGTAAAAGTTGGTTGGTTATTATGCACTCATGTGTCCAACTAGTGATATTTGCTTCATGGTTGATAAATCATGCATATCTTGGTTCAGAAAGAATAAACCTATTGTGGCCACTTCTAGTTTTGAGGGTGATTTTAGGGCATCTTTCATAATTACTATTGAGTGTGTGTGGATCAGATGCCTTATGGATGAATCGCATGTTGGTCAAACCTCTAATGTTGATATATTTAGGTAGTGATGTGTGTGAACACACTAGGACTACCAAGGCACTTTTTTCCCTCTTTAGGAGGTTTTCACTTGTGCAAGCTATTTCGTCTTTTTGTGCCAAAGATATATACATGTTTTGGTTCACCAATATAAGCATCTCAAAGTCTACTACATGTTTAGCAGAACTTGTCAGGGTAGTTATGTTTTCAGCTTTTTTAGATACAATCATTTTTCTACATCGGGTATTTTAGTTAGTGGCCATGGATGAAAATAGTGATGTATTCCGTATGTTGGCTGTTGAGGATAAGTTGGATGGTACCAATTACCCATTGTGGGCTTATATGATGCGACATGTATTGGCTGCAAAATGAATGTGGAACATTATGCAACGTGTTGAAAAACATCCTATTACACCTGCAAATATAGGTATTGAAGCTGATGCAGATGGCGTTGAAGATGCTGATATTCTTCAGATTCCTCTTTGCGATACAGTTTTTGTTGCACCTACTATAGAGCAAATTTGTTGGGATGGCAGAGATGCTCAGGCACATGCATTGATAGTCTTGTCTGTCAAACGTGCCATTATTCGTCACATTCGCTCTTGCAGAACAACTAAGGATGCTTGGGATACACTTACCACATTGTACTTGGTTAGGAATGAGGCTCGTTTTTCTTACCTCCGAAAACAATTGGAGAGTGAGCATATGAATGAAGGTGACTCTATGGACAATTTTCTAACAAAGATCAAAGATTTGAAGGAACAATTGATTACTGCTGATAAAGTTATACCAGATAGTTCACTTGTGCAGACCGTTCTTAATGGTCTTCTCGATTCATATCAGAGTTTTGCTTCTACTCTTTGTTTGATGATGAAAAGCAATCCAAATGCCTTGTCATTTGAGGAGTTAGTCTCTGTCTTGTTGCCAGGAGATTAGTCTAGGTAGAACAAGTCCATTATGCGTGTTGCAGATCAAGATTTCTTGGCTAGTCAGAAGGGCAAAGGTAAATGGAGCTCTACTAGTAAGCAAAAATCTGTAAATGCTACACATTTGAAGAAGGAAGACAAACATGAGAAGAAAAGGAAACAATCATGTCATAAAGAACTGTCCAAAATTGGCTACAAAAGAAGCAAAGAAAAAAGAGGCTTGAATGGTTGTTGCAAAGGCCTCTATGTTGATATATTTAGGTAGTGATGTGTGTGAACACACTAGAACCACCAGGGCACTTTTTTCCCTCTTTAGGAGGTCCCCCCCGGCTTGTATATATGCCTATTGCCCTAACGAGCTACTTATCTTTGTACATTCTAGTGGTAATACATTCAGTATTGTGTGTTGTGCTCCAAGATTCTTCTTCTTCCTTGTGTTGTTCGCGTGCTTTCGCAGACGTCTAACTCCAACAATTGGTATCAGAGTAGGTCGCCGCTTCATCTAGGGCATCATTGACACCTCTTCGATTGTAGTCTCAAAATCGCACAAATCTAAGTCTCGTTTCAACCTCCGAATGCACTATCACAACGCTTGTGCAGGCTATCTTTGTACATTCGAGTGGTAATACATTTAGTATTGTGTGTTGTGCTCCAAGCTTCTTCTTCTTCCTTGTGTTGTTTGCATGCTTCCACAGACATCTAACTCCAACAATTGGTATTAGAGTAGGTCGCCGCTTCATCTAGGGCGTCATTGACACCTCTCCAGTTGTAGTCTTAGAATCGCACGAATCTAAGTCTCGTTTCGACCTCCGAATGCACTATCGCAACGCTTGTGCAGGCTATTTCATCTTTTTGTTCCAAAGGTATATACCACGAATAGAGGAGTCTTACGGATATAGTCATGGGTTGACTGCACTATTGCAGGACTTGGAGGGACGCGGTGCGGTAGTTTCATGGGAGCATTTGCGATGAGGTAATTAATTTATATACTTGGTTTTTACTACTTGTTTGTAATTTTCATGTGAATTCATCTCATTCCATTAATGTTCTTTGCTGCAGGACTGTTGATATGGAACGTTCTTTGCATGTGTATGGCAGTGGAAGACCAATATTTTGTATTTGATTTCCATATGGCAATACATTGCTTTGCCACATTTTGTAAAAGCGTCATTTATGACAGTGGTTTGCCACACTCTTGTACATGCTTCATTATTGAAATATATAACTTCTTTTGTACATGGTTCATTGTTCATTCTGATTATCTCTTTTGTGTCCAATAATACTCTGTTTCATGAAAGCATATTTTGGTTGTCATTAGAGTACACATCTCATGTACTCGGTTTTTTTTGGGCAGAGTGTATTGTTTTTTGTTAAGCAACATCATGGTAATGTTGCTGTACCAAAAGACAAAACACTCTGCCCAAAAAAAATTTTGCACGTATGGTCGTCGGTATACGCGACGGTACTCCCAGTAGTGTCATCGGAATAACCATCGGTACACCCAGCAGGCGACGGTATCTCCAGCAGAAGCCTCGGTATTGGCATCGATATTAGCGAGGCATATACCGATGCCTATACCGACGCATATACTGATGCTTATACTGACGCTTTGGTACCGACACGCACACCGACCTTTACACCGGCGTCACGGCAAATTAAGCCGCGTTCATTTTCCTCGGTAAAAACCTCGGTATACCATCGATTTGTTGTAGTGGATGCAAAGCTTTGGCATGCATGTTTTGGTCATCTGAATTTTGCTAGTTTGCTACGTCTGTAGAAATCTAAAATGTTGTCCTCTTTGCCCAAACTTGAGGCACCTAGAAAACATGTTTGTGAAGGCTGTATTTTGGGCAAAATGCAGTGTTTCTCCTTTCCAAAAGATGGTTCAGTTTGGGCTACTAAAAAATTGAAGCTTGTATATAGTGATGTCTGTGGTCCTATGCAGACACCTTCTTTTGGAAATTATCTTTACTTCATGACTTTCATTGATGATTTTTCCAAGCATGCATGGGTATATCCATTGAAGGAAAAGTCCAAAGTGTTTATGTGCTTCAAACAATTTTCGGTTTTGCCTGAAAATCTGTCAGCATGTAAAATGGGCACCCTTCATTCTGATCAAGGGGGGGAATATATGTCTTCTGATTTTAATGCATTTCTAGCTAAACGTGGGATAAAACACCAGTGTATAGTTCTGTATAGTCCTTAAGAGAATGGAGTTGCTAAACGAAAGAACATATCACTCATGGAGATGGCGAGGTGTATGGTCAAGAGTCAGGCTTTACGACATAGTTTCTAGCTTGAGGCTATCATGTGTCCAACACTTGTACTTAACACGTGTGCCACTAAAGCGCTGTAGTCTATCACTCCATATAAGGCTTGGCATGATCCCAAGCCATCTGTTGCTCATCTGTGTGTTTTTGGTCGTTTGACATATGCATTAGCGCCTGAACAACATCGTAGAAAATTGGATGATAAAGCAGTAAAATGTATTCTTGTTGGGTACAATTCTAAAAGTAAAGGTTATCGTCTGTATCATCTACATACTAAACACATTCTGGTTAACCATGATGTTGTTTTTGTGGAGCTATTCAGCCATTGCTTTCATGTACTAAGGAGACATCTGTTACCTCCATAGACATGTATGATACTTTGCTGCCTCCTTTTACAGGTGGATAGTCTAGTGCTAGTCCTAATGAGGTAACTTCTCAGCCTTTGTAGGTTTCATGTGATGATGTAGATCATCCAATTTCTGATGCAAATTTACATGATGCACTTGTTGATGAGAGAGCTGATATTGAGGAGGCAAAAATTATGCCAAAACTGCTAGTGCAGACTTTGCGTGACAACAAATTAGATGCACCTCTGTCATATCGTACTCGATCAAGCTCTCATAGTGCCTCTATTGCATCAGATTGCTATGCTATGGCTACATCTAGTCTATGTGATGAGACTGAGCCTGTTTTGTTTGATGAAGCACAAAATTCAGAAAATTGGATGGCTGCTATGCAATATGAATATGATGCTATAATGAAGAATGATACTTGGTCTTTATGTGACTTGCCTCCTGGCAATAAGGCCATTGGCATTAAGTGGGTATACAAGCTGAAGTGTAAACCTCATGGTATAGTTGACAAGTATAAGGCTAGGCTTGTTGCAAAGGGTTATGCGCAGGAAAGAGGCATTGATTTTGATGAAACCTTTGCTCCTACTTGCCGAATGACTACTGTTCGTAGCATTTGTGCACTTGCAACTCATCATGGTTGGAATGTACATAATTGGACACTAAAACAACATTTTTGAATGGTGACTTGCATGAAGAAGTGTATGTTTTTCAGCCCTGTTGCTTTGTGTAGAAACGGCATGAAAACCAGGTGTGCAGGTTAAAGATCATATGGTTTGAAGCAAGCACCACGTGCTTGGTTTGAAAAAATACATGCCTATCTGATTGCACATGGTTTTGAGAATAGTCCAACTGAAAGCACCTTATATGTCAAGCGTGCTAATGATGTACTTCTGATCATTGTGGTGTATGTTGATGATATGCTACTCACTGGTCCTCATGAGAAGCATATTGCTGATATCAAGGTTGATTTACATGCCTCATTTGAGATGTCTAATTTGGGGCATTTGCATCATTATTTGGGGATTCAATTTATGCACGTTGATGGTGGAATGGCTTTGTATCAAACGAAATATATTGACACATTATTGCAGCGTTTTGGCCTTGAAGACTATAAACCTATTGCTACTCCTATGGAGACAAGTTTACGACTGAGTCTTCATGATGTTGGTGATGCATTTGATGCTCTTCTCTATCAACAGGCTATTGGATGCTTGATATACTTATGCATTACTCCGCCAGACATTCAATTTGCTATCTCACAGATGAGCAGGTTTATGCATTTCCTAGGAGTCAAGCATTGGCAGGCGATTAAGCGCATCTTTTGCTACTTGAGTGGTAATCGGCTACTTGGGTTTTTTTATCCCAAGGGGGATCACTACTGCAAGATTTGGATGCTTTTTTTGACTCTGATTGGGCTGGTTGCTATGGCACTCGTGTGTTCACTAGTGGCGTTTGCTTCATGCTTGGTAGCTCATGTATATCTTGGTTGAGCAAGAAGCAACCTACTATAGCAGTTCTAGTTGTGAGGCTGAGTATAGGGTAGCTTTCACAGCGACTGCTGAGTGTGTGTGACAAAGATGCCTTATGGCTGATTTGGGTGTTGGTCAGTCTTCTGCCACCACCATCTTCACTGATAGTCAGAGCGGATTGGCAGTTGCGAGGAACCCTGTGTATCATGCTCGCACTAAGCACATTGAGGTGCATTATCATTATGTCAAGGAGAGGTTCTCTACTGGGGAGATCAGCTTGGCATATGTGCCCATGCAGGAGAACATTGCAGACCTTTTCATGAAGCCTCTACCTAGGGAGAAGTTTGAAGCTTTCCGCAAAGCTTTGGGCTTACTTCCTTTTGTGGAGTGATTCCCACATAGCTTGGCACTTCGTTATATATGAGTGCCAACTCCTTGTTCAGCGCATCACTCCCAGGGGGGATTTGTTGCTATATTTAGGTAGTGACATGTGTGAACACACTAGGACTATCGGGGTACTTTTTCCCCTCTTTAGGAGGTTTTTTCCCCCGGCTTGTATATACACCTATTGCCCTAACGGGCTACTTATTTTTGTACCTTCTGGTGGTAAGACATTCAATATTATGTGTTGTGCTCCAAGATTCTTCTTCTTCCTTGTGCTGTTCACGTGCTTTCGCAGACATCTAACTCCAACACTCTATACCAAAAACAGAGTCTGCTAATCTTGTGCAGAATGAAGAATGGGCTTTTACTAATGTTTGCAGTTTTGACCCATCTTCTCTTGAACAATGTATGTATGCAGTAGACTCAAAGGTCTGGTACTTTGATAGTGGGGCAACCAAACATATTACCTCATAGCTCAGTTTCTTCACTTCACTCGAGCCTAGCCCTACAGCGAATACTGTCACATGCGCCAACAACTCCTCTTATCCTGTCATGGGAGTTGGTAAGATCATTTTGACTACGACTAATGGTAGTTCTTTCACTTTGTTGGATGCTTTCTTTGTGCCAGGGATCAAGAAAAATCTGTTATTAGTTTTTGCATTAGCCAAGATTGGCTTGGTTATGAAATTTGTTGATGACAAATGTACGGTTCATGATCTGTCAAATGGCGACATGATTATTGCTTTTGGCATTTTATGTCATGGGCTGTATAAGCTCATCAACTATGAAAGATTTGTGAATGATTTGGCATCTGTAGTACATGATTCTCAGGCTATGTCAGATGCAAAGCTTTGGCATGCATACTTTGGTCATCTGAATTTTGCTAGTTTGCTACACTTGCATAAATATGAAATGGTGTCCTCTTTGCTGAAACTCGAGGCACCCAGAAAACATGTCTGTGAAGGCTCTATTTTTGGCAAAATGCAATGTTCCTCCTTTCCAAAAGATGATTTAGTTTGAGCTACTTAGAAATTGCTACTTGTACATAGTGATGTCTGTGGTCCTATGCAGATACCTTCTTTTGGAAACTATCTTTACTTCGTGACTTTCATTGATGATTTTTCTAGGCATGCATGGGTATATCCACTCAAAGCAAAGTCTGAAGTGTTTGTGTACTTCAAACCATTTTTGGTCTTGGCCAAAAATCTGTCACCATGTAAAATGGGCACCCTCGGTTTGGATCGAAGGGGGGATATATGTCTTCTGACTTTAATGCATTTTTGGTTGAACATGGGATAAAACATCAGTGTATAGTGCCATATACACCTCAAAAGAATGGATTTGCTAAACGGAAGAACAAGTCACTCATGTAGATGGTGAGGTGTATGGTCAAGAGTTAGGCTTTACCACATAGTTTCTAGCTTGAGGCTATCATGTGTGCAACACATGTACTTAACGGGCATCCTAGTAAAGCTCTGTAGTCTATCACTCCATATGAGGCTTGGCATGGTCACAAGCCATCTGTTGCTCATCTGCATGTTTTTGGTTGTCTGGCTTACGCGTTAGTGCCTGAACAACGTTGTAGGAAATTGAATGATAAAGCAGTAAAATCTATTTTTGTTGGGTACAGTTCTGAAAGCAAAGGCTACCGTCTGTATCATCCATAGACTAAACACATTTTGGTTAGCTATGATGTTGTTTTTGTGGAAGATGCTATTCAACCTTTACTTTCATGTACGAAAGA
The DNA here is from genome assembly GCA_020310875.1 of Ceratopteris richardii. NCBI lineage: Eukaryota > Viridiplantae > Streptophyta > Polypodiopsida > Polypodiales > Pteridaceae > Ceratopteris > Ceratopteris richardii. The sequence goes on from CM035439.1 coordinate 101,718,590, forward strand.
GACATCTATTAGCTCCAAAGACATGTATGATACTTTGCTGCTTCTTTTTACAGGTGGATAGTCTAGTGCTGCCTAATGAGGCAACTTCTTAGCCTTTATAGATTTCATGTGATGATGCACATCATTCTATTTCTGATGCATATTTACACGATGCACTTGCTGATGAGAGAGCTGATATTGAGGAGGTAAAAACTATGCAAAAATGACTGGTGCAGACTTTGCATGACAACAAATTAGATGCACCTCTATCATATTGTACTTGCTTAGGCTCCCATAGTGCCTCTTTTGCATCAGATTGCTATGCTATGGCTACCCCTAGTCTCTTGATGAGAGTTAGCCTGTTTCATTTGATGAAGCACAAAATTCAGCACGCTATTGGATGCTTGATTTACTTATGCATTACTCGGCCAGATATTCAATTTGTTGTCTCACAGATGGGCAGGTTTATGCATTGCCCAGGTGTCAAGCATTGGCAGGTGGTTAAGCACATCTTTCACTACTTGAGTGGTACCCAACACTTGGGTTGTTTTATCCCAAGGGGGATCACTATCGCCAGATTTGCATGCTTTTTCTAACTTCGATTGGGCTGGCTGTTATGACACTCATGTATCCGCTAATGGCTTTTGCTTCATGCTTGGTAGCTCATGTATATCTTGGTTGAGTAAGAAGTATCCTACTATGGCCACTTCCAATTGTGAGGCTGAGTATAAGGCAGCTTTCACATCGACTGTTGAGTGTGTGGCTCACATGCCTTATGGCTGATTTGGGTGTTGGAGAGTCTTTTGCTACCATCATCTTCACTCACAATCAGAGCACATTGATAGTTGCAAGGAACCTTGTGTTCCATGCTCGCACTAAGCACATTGAGGTGCATTATCATTATGTCAGGGAGAGGTTCTCTACTGGAGAGATTAGCTTGGCATATGTGCCCATGCAGGAGAACATTGTAGACCTTTTCATGAAGCCTCTACCTAGGAAGAAGTTTGAAGCTTTCCACAACACTTTGGGCTTACTTCCTTTTGTGGATTGATTCCACATAGCTTGGAACTTCCTTATACATGAGTGGAAGCTCCTTGTTCATTGCACACTCCCAGGGGGGATTTGTTGATATATTTAGGTAATGATGTGTGTGAACACACTAGGACTATTGGGGCACTTTTTTCCCTCTAGGAGGTTTTTTTCCCCCGGCTTGTATATATGCCTATAGCCCTAACGGGTTACTTATCTTTGTACATTCTAGTGGTAATACATTCAGTATTGTGTGTTGTGCTCCAAGTTTCTTCTTCTTCCTTGTGCTATTGCATGCTTCCGTAGACGTCTAACTCCAACATCTACTACCACCATATTTATTGATCGTCAAAGCAAATTGGCAATTATGAGGAATCCAGGCTTCCATGCTTGCACTAATCACATTGAGATGCATTGGCATATGTGCCCACATAAGATAATGTTGTAGACCTTTTTACAAAGGCTCTACCTCGTGAGAAGTTTGAAGTGTTTCACAAAGCTTCAGATTACTCCCTTTTGTGGATTGGCCTTAGTCCACATTGGTTGACACTTCATGATACATGAGTGTCAACCCCTTATTCACCACATCACTCGTAGGGGAGGTTTTGTTAGTATATTTTGGTAGTGATAGTGATGATGTGTGTAAACACTCTTAGGATTGTAGAGGCATACTTTAAGTGAAGAAGTTGAGTTTGATTATTATTACAATATGGAATTGTGTGAGGTCTTTGTCGCTCGGATACTATAAACCAACACGAGTTATACAGTTTGGATGAACACAATTTATTCAATTTACATAATCCACGATAATAACGTGTAAAATCATAACCATAACCATACTTTGAACCCTCACAAGCTATATAACTCACAAAAACATACCCCCAAACATCATAAGCTACATAATGTAAGGCATAAACATAAGTTTCACAATCATAAAGATGGAAATGAGAATAAGTTCCACATTAATGAGAATCATGTGTGTGTATATATACATGAATTAAATAAAATATACAAAGAAATTAGAACGTACTGAGTTCCGCATCTTTTAGATAAGAATGTTCACTAATCTCATGAATCTTATCCAAATGCATGGGATAAGTTGTTAGTATGATTTTTTAGTGATGATTCAACAAATTTAGGTATATTTGGAACAATTTATTTTCCTTTTTTCTGAAGGCTCACCTCCCTTCGCTCGAGCTTTTATACATGTCCATAACATTAATGGGATAGTTGTCTTTGTCTATTACACACTCATTAATGTCATTGTGTGTGTTGGATTCCCACACTCCAACAATTTCAAGTAAATCATTGTTTCCTGAAACAATCAATCAGAATTGTGTAAACGTTTTCTCTAATTTCTATAAAATTTGGTGAACGTTTTTAGGCTGATAGATGAACTAAGTAGTGTTGAAGATGTTGAAGTCATTAGATCTTTCATTTGTGCATCCTTGCATTTCTTCACATTATCACGGCTAGTTAACCATTTCTTGCAAACAATTAAATCTTCTTGCATTAAGTTATAGTCATTGGCAATGGTTGAAAACAATGATGTATTATATGTGTTGGCTATCGAGGATATGTTCGATGGTTCCTAATATCCTTGATAGGCATATATGATGCGTCATGTAATGGTAGCAAAGGACATGTGGAACATTTTGCAAGGTGTTGAAATATGTTTTATTGCAACTACTAGAAGGACCACAATTATAGCTAAATGTGGCTTGTATTGAGGATATTGCAAGTTTTATTTTTGGTTTTGTTCTAGTTTCAACTATTTAAGGTGGAGCATTACCATCCCCAAACACTATATAGCACTTTGATGGGTAGGAGAGCTACACAGACACATGCCTTGATTGCATTTCTACCAAGAATGCCATTATCCTACACATTTTCGCATGTTAAAATAGCTAGGGATGCTTGGATATTCTTGGCACATTATATTATACTAGAAATGAGACTCATGTTCCTTATCTTCAAATATGATCAGGGATTGAGCATGAATCACTACAACATATCGAGGGAATACCGACAGTCAGCATACCGATGGTCAGGTGTCGGCGTCGGTATGACCCTCGGACAATTTGGGAAAGCCGCTTAGCCTCGGAAACAATGCGTCGGTATAAGCAGCGGTATAAGCACTGGTAATTTACTGAAATTACCGACGCTTTTACCGACGGTATTTTTTTAACCGGGCCCGAAACCAAAATTCGTCATTCTGAGCGTTTTGAATATACATCTTCTATTGTCGACTTTGCACGCGTGAACAACAGATCTCTGTTTTTCACTCTTTCTATCTTTCTCTCTCTCTCTCCCTCCCTCCCTCTCTCTCACTCTCTCCCTCTCTCTCCCTCCCTCTCTCTCTCTCTAAGAAGACCTCTATCTTTCTAGATCTGAAGTTTTGGTAAGTAGATCGCACATATTGTAGCACTCTTTTTTCTTTCTTTATGCTTTTTCTTTTCTAATATGTTCTCTGTTTAGTTTTGCAAGAGATTTTGGGATCAAATCTTTGGAAATTTGACGAAGGAGAACTTCAAGTGGATTTTGACGACCTTGATTCAAACAATTCTCTCTCTCTCTATCTCCCTCCCTCTCTCTCTCTCTAAGCACACCTCTATTTTTATAGATATGAAGTTTTGGTAAGTAGATCGCACATATTGTAGCACTCTTTTTTCTTTCTTTATGTTTTTGCTTTTCTAATATCTTCTCTCTTTAGTTTTGCAAGAGATTTTGGGATCAAATCTTTGGAAATTCGACGAAGGAGAACTTCAAGTGGATTTTGATGACCTTGATTCAAACAATTACATCGATGTAAGTGATTGTTTTGTTTTCGATTGACATAGATAGATAGAGAGAGAGAGAGAGAGAGAGAGAGAGAGAGAGAGAGAGAGAGAGAGAGAGAGAGAGAGAGAGAGAGAGAGAGAGAGAGAGAGAGAGAGAGAGAGAGAGAGAGAGAGAGAGAGAGAGAGAGAGAGTGTGTTAACCCACAAAATGGTTGGTTTTTATGCACTAATGTGGGTTTATTTGGCAGGAAAATACGTTTGATTTCAGGTACTTGAAGAGTGGAATTGATGATGGATGAGAAGTAGTTGGAGTGTGTAGAGCCCCGCCTACGGACATGAGGCCTGGGGGATATTTGGTGTGGGCTGCTACACCGGTGTATTGGACAGATGATGAGGACGTAGAAATCTGGAAAGGAATGGAGAAATTGACCCGTTCGATCTGTTGGAAGCTTATGGCAAAGTTTGTCGATGAGTCCATAGGCAATAAATGGTTGGTTTTGGTGCACTAACATGCTTCTATTTTGCAGATTATATGGTGATTGCAGGTATCCTTTTGGGGTTTATTGAGGAGGACTTTGCAGGTTAGAAAGGAAAGGATCATCATCTATGCGGACATGTTGAGAATGCTCTACATTTGCTTAACAGATACAAGGGGAGTGCTCCAGATTAGCATGGAATGCTTTAATCACAGGTTTTGTGGAACATGGCCCAAACAATACAGCGATTATGTACTTTGACAAGATGCAACTTGAACGCATCTTCCCAAGTGGTGCAACATACATTTGGACGTTGAAGGCATGTGGTGATATGGGGAATATAGAGAAATTGAGAGGCATCCATGCAGAGATTGATAGACGAGGGATACTGGAGGCTGATCTTGTAGTTGGAAGCACACTAGTTGACATGTATGGAAAATGATATGTTGAATGTGCACTATATGAGCAAGCGATTAAGCATTTTGATCAAATGCAAGATACAAGAATTTCTCCTAAGGCTGCCACATATGTGTGTGTCTAAAAAGCTTAGTCCCAGGATTCCGCTATCTGGGAAAGGGACGAGTGCTGGAGAATGATGCTCTTATCAAAAAAGAGATAAGGGGCGCCTCATCTTATCTTATCCACGGAGGGAAGTCGACTTGTTTTCTTTATTATTTTTTTGCTGGTTCTTGTGGTGGCAGGTGGTTCTTCATGTGCGGGCGAAAGGGGTTGAAGAGCGTGCGGAGCTGAGGGGTTTGCTTACAGTCGAGGGGAGGCAGACCTGGAGGTGTATTCGATTGGGGGGAAGCCTCTCGTGGCAGAAGAGATTCGAAGAAAGGGAGGGCTGCTGGGCTAAAAAGGCTTAGGGAGAGAGCCTCGATCAGAGTGGAAAAAGGGGAGAAGAAGCAGACGATATGACTACAGAGGGAGGAGGAGTTTTTTTCGCCTTGTAGCACATCGGCTCTGACATCTTGAGCATTGGGGACACTGGGGGTCGATTGCATGGACCATCGAAGGAGATCCTGAGCATACCAGAGGACTCGCCATGTATGGAGAAGGGGAGAAGTGAAGTTATCTTCGAAAGAAAGAGAAAAGTGGAAGTGCTGAGAAGATCAATTGGGATTGCACAGAAGTCCATCACATGCAGGTCGACAAGGGAAGTAGAGATCTCTGGAGCACCTGAATCTGACAATGATTGATGTACTTGAGATGAAGCAGAAATGAAGAAAGTATGATAAGTTGTGACAGGTGAAGAAGGGGGACTTCCTCGAGCGGCAAGTTCAGATATTTTGTGGTGAAGACACCATGATGCAGAGGACTTCCAGGGATGAGAGGGTAATAAGGGGTATTGCGCTCGCTCTCTTGCAGATAGGCGACAACAGCCAGAAGGGTTTCCTTTTGACCTTGTTGGGTGTCGAAGAAAGCTGAACATCACGCACGGGGGGGGAAGGGGCATCCTGGTCAAGAGCAACTTCAGAGGAGGAAATGGAGAATCTCTCTATTGTAGAGGGAGTGGTGGTGAAGTCAGCAGGGAACAGGGGATGCTAAGTGGCTGCACATTGGGGGAAGTTTTCGCCCAAGAAGGAAGGGAGGTTTGCTCCTTGGACTGGCATAGTCATGGGCAAATAAATCGAGTTGGCAGAGGATTGAGGATGGTACCCCAGTGCTCAGGGGCGTATGAGGAGCTTGAACTTCCCCCACCTTTTATCAATGTGTACTAATCTCGTCAGCTACCCGAATAGTCATCCGACATGAGCTTTGTACTCGATGCACGTCGACCAAAGTCCCAACACATTTCGTCATGTCCATCGTGCTCTCTGATGACACAAGGTGGATGCTGGTCTGGTTGAAAACACTTGTTGTAGCTACAAAGAAAGGAATGAATATGTTGCTATAATCTCTACAAGGTCTTTATTCAGAAAGGCAACATCTGAGCTTTACTTCACTTGGGAAACACTTGTGTAGAGATACTGAGGTAGTGAGTGCTAGAAATGGATGTTTAAAGAAAGGCAATAGGCCACAAGATAATTTTGAAGGTTGCAGCAAGAGCAAGGGCAGCTATCAATTATGCAAAGAATGGACGTTGGAGGCTGAGCAAAGTATGGGAGTATTGAAGTCTCATGAGGATGGTACCTGTAAGTGCCTTGATGAACAAGCCCAATGCTCACAGATTTGACAGGGCGTCAGCTAGGGGAAGTTCTCTCTCACTTCGTTTTTGGTCTACAGAGGCTCCCTCCTCTTCCTCTTTTTTGGCTGTGGGGATTGTTCTTGCGGGTGATCTTAAGCATAACTGATCGATTTTGGATGATGGGAGGAGCTCCCGAGGATGACAAAGTCAAATGTGTCCCCTAGCTCATAGACGTGCATATTGCACTCTTCAACTACGGTGATGACCTCGATTTGCATCAACTTGACATGATCTAGTCGAGAGGGTTATCGAGGGAGAATGACAAAGGAAGTTTGGGGGGAGGGCAGTCATTTGATGGCAGGCAGAAGTCGACGGGAGCTGGAACAGAGGAGAAAGAGAGATGAGTGCTGTTAGACAGGGACAACGACATCCCTTCAACAAGAGGTTGTTGTCCAGGAAAAGGGATTTGGAAAGTGAGGAACGTTGCTGAGTAGAGTCTCGCGTGATTCACTTATGGTGATCTTCAACCATCTCTAGGTGGAAGAGCGAATTCAGGTCATACCGTGTTGGTGCAGACATTGGGCATGTGTCTTCCGGGATGCTGCTTGTTGGTGATACATATATTTGTCATCATACCTATAGCTTCGAGAGGAGCAAAATTGGTGTGTCTGCCGAGATTTTTGCAGGCACTGCTGGCTCTGTCATAGAGGAAATTTTCATGAAAAAGATTAGCATGGATCTTATGCAAGTGTCTTCATGGAGTGCAACCAAGGTCAAAGGCCGATTACGATGCTCATGAAGAGCAGCTATCGGGTGTTTCTCCTTCACAAGTACAAGTGAGCATACAAATTACATAGGAATGAATGAAACACACAAGGGAAGGCTGCTGTGAGAAGGCGAAGGTAGGAACTCGGGGCATAAGAGAAAGGTGTCAGATCCCCAAAACCATGGTGCACGCGTTAACTTAAGGCATCAAGTTTCACAGAAGCTTTCGAGGATGTTGAACCATTCGAGAAGGGAAGCTTCAGAGTCCAGCAGACATTTCCTACTCGGTGTGATACCTTGGTTGATGTAACTCCATCGTTCAGAGTGATCTGCATATTTCCCATCCAGAAGTAAAGAAGAGAGCAATGGGTACTATTTGTTCTCATCTATCTTAGCTGAGTGCTTCCCTGATAGTCTTCGGTTGTTTCCTAAAGAGAAGGAGTGAAAGAGTGTAGATGTGTAAGGCTGGATGCATGTGAGCATGTCGGTGTATGCATGATGGTGTAAATTGATTTGGGATATATCAAAATGTGGATGTGCTGGTATATGTGTGGCTCTATGTGTTTGTGTATGTGACTTGCGAGTGGCTAAACTTGTACGAGTGTTGGCACACTTTTGTGATTAAAATGGGTGTGTAAACAACTAGAGAGATAATAAAGAAGGTGTATGTGAATATCTTATTGTGAGTACATATGAGGGGTGAAGGCCTCTTTGGCAAGACGGTTGGAATGCGTGGGTCCGAGCATGTGCATAAGTAAAAAATGTGAAGGTGTATGAGCAAGCATTAGTGAGCGTGTATTGGGGGAGTGTGTACGTATGAGAGCAGGTGTGTGAAAAGCGTGAGGAGGAAATGTGTGCTCGCTAGAGCATGTGAGTGTGTAGTTGAGTAAGTGAGATTAAGTAAGTGCAGGTGAGAATGCTTGATTGTTTGAGTGCTTGATTGTTTGAGTGCTTGGTTGTGAGGGTCTGATTGGTTTGCTTGAATGCGAGTGATTGATCACATGAGCATGTGTGTTTGAGTGCGTGCATGAGTGAAAGGTAGGTGGGTATATGAGTGCACGAGAGGTAAAGGGAAGAGTGGGAGTAAGAGTGAGTGCGTGAGAGTAAGAGGACTTGAGAGAGCAATAGTGCGTACGTACAAGTGTGTTTGAAGGTAAATTAGGGGCTCAAGAAATGCAAATCAATTAGGTTGAGGTGATTTGAGCACACCATAAGCATTTGTGGAAATCTTTTCCCTTGGACCACAAGAGCTAATCAGAGAGAGAGAGGGAGAGATACATATACATACACACTCACATATGTATAAACACACACATACATATGCATACAAACATGCATATGCATACACACATACACAATGCATATGCATACACACATGCATATGCATACACATACACATGCATATGCATACACATACACATGCATATGCATACACATACACATGCATATGCATACACATACACATGCATATGCATACAAACATGCATATGGATACAAACATGCATATGCATACAAACATGCATATGCATACAAACATGCATGTGCATACAAACATGCATATGCATACACATACACATATGCATACACACATGCATATACATACACACATGCATATGCATATACACATGCATATGCATATACACATGCATATGCATACACATACACATGCATATGCATACACACAAGCATGCATACAAGCATGCATATACATACAAGCATGCATACAAGCATGCATATACATACAAGCATGCATATGCATACAAGCATGCATATGCATACAAGCATGCATATGCATACAAGCATGCATATGCATACAAGCATGCATATGCATACAAGCATGCATATGCATACAAGCATGCATATGCATACAAGCATGCATATGCATACAAGCATGCATATGCATACAAGCATGCATATGCATACACATATGCATACAAGCATGCATATGCATACACACAAGCATGCATATGCATACAAGCATGCATATGCATACACACATACATGCATATGCATACAAGCATGCATATGCATACAAACATACATGCATATGCATACAAGCATGCATATGCATAGACACAAGCATGCATATGCATACAAGCATGCATATGCATACAAGCATGCATATGCATACAAGCATGCATATGCATACACACATACATGCATATGCATACACACATACATGCATATGCATACACACATACATGCATATGCATACACAAATGCATATGCATACACACAAATGCATATGCATACACACATGCCTACACAATCATATGCATACAGACATGCATATGCATTCACACATGCATGCATATGCATACACACATGCATACACACAATCATATGCATACAAACATACATATGCATACACACATGCATATGCATACACACATACATATGCATACACACATATATATGCATACACACATGCATATACATACACACATGCATATGCATACACACATACACACATACACACATACACACATACACACATACACACATACACACATACACACATACACACATACACACATACACACATACACACATACACACATACACAATGCATATGCATATGCATACACATATGCATATGCATATGCATACACATATGCATATGCATACACATATGCATATGCATACACATATGCATATGCATACACACAAATGCATATGCATACAAACATGCATATGCATACGCACATGCATATACATACACACATGCATATGCATACACACATACACACATACACAATGCATATGCATATGCATACACAAATGCATATGCATATGCATACACAAATGCATATGCATACACACAAATGCATATGCATACACACAAATGCATATGCATACACACATGCATACACAATCATATGCATACAAACATGCATGCATATGCATACACACATGCATGCATATGCATACACACATGCATACACACAAATGCATATGCATACACACAAGCATATGCATACAAACATACATATGCATACACACATGCATATGCATACACACATACATATGCATACACACATACATATGCATACACACATATATATGCATACACACATGCATATGCATACACACATACACAAATGCATATGCATACACACAAATGCATATGCATACACACAATCATATGCATACACACAATCATATGCATACACACATGCATATGCATACACAATGCATATGCATACACAATGCATATGCATACACATATGCATATGCATACACATATGCATATGCATACACATATGCATATGCATACACATGCATATGCATACACATATGCATATGCATACACATATGCATATGCATATGCATACACATATGCATATGCATACACAATGCATATGCATACACATATGCATATGCATACACATATGCATATGCATACACATATGCATATGCATACACATATGCATATGCATACACATATGCATATGCATACACATATGCATATGCATACACATATGCATATGCATACACATATGCATATGCATACACATATGCATATGCATACACATATGCATATGCATACACACAAATGCATATGCATACAAACATGCATATGCATACACACATGCATATACATACACACATGCATATGCATACACACATACACACAAACACAATGCATATGCATATGCATACACAAATGCATATGCATACACAAATGCATATGCATATGCATACACAAATGCATATGCATACACACAAATGCATATGCATACACACAAATGCATATGCATACACACATGCATACACAATCATATGCATACAAACATGCATATGCATACACACATGCATGCATATGCATACACACATGCATACACACATGCATACAAGCATATGCATACAAACATACATATGCATACACACATGCATATGCATACACACATACATATGCATACACACATATATATGCATACACACATGCATATGCATACACACATACACAAATGCATATGCATACACACAAATGCATATGCATACACACAATCATATGCATACACACAATCATATGCATACACACATGCATATGCATACACAATGCATATGCATACACATATGCATATGCATACACATATGCATATGCATACACATATGCATATGCATACACATATGCATATGCATACACATATGCATATGCATACACATATGCATATGCATACACATATGCATATGCATACACAATGCATATGCATACACAATGCATATGCATACACAATGCATATGCATACACACATACACACATACACACATACACAATGCATATGCATACACATATGCATATGCATACACACAAATGCATATGCATACACAATGCATATGCATACACAATGCATATGCATACACAATGCATATGCATACACACATACACACATACACACATACACAATGCATATGCATATGCATACACACATACACACATACACACATACACACATACACAATGCATATGCATATGCATACACATATGCATATGCATACACATGCATATGCATACACACAAATGCATATGCATACACACAAATGCATATGCATACACACAATGCATATGCATACACACAATGCATATGCATACACACATATGCATATGCATACACATATGCATATGCATACACATATGCATATGCATACACAAATGCATATGCATACACACATTGGATCAGATGGGATCTTCACATTGGATCAGATGGGATCTCCACTTACACCTTGGGGAGCGCATGACCATGACGACTCCAAAATATATCACATATGTAATGGAGCTCCAGTCATGGATGCAGCCAAGAAGTCAATGCGTCAGCGCATTCGACAACTTTGCTCCATAGAATTTGGACATTCTGTAATTCTAAAATGGAGCGAACAGGATAGGGATTCTAAAAACAATATCACATAATCGATATATGAAGAGTACCGGCCAGCACCTGGGAATCCTATTGTGAGTTTGGAGTGGATTCAGCATACGACACGCGAGGTGATGTCTCATCGACGGTCGAAAGCTCATGATGCTTTTAGAGCAGGCTTACCGAAGCCTGTGTGGTTAGATTTTGAAGAGTGGGAATCGATTCAGGATGAGAAGCAACATACTCCTGATCGATATCATCAACAGAGAGATGCGGCGGCCACACGTTTGGATACAGTTGGAACGTCGCATTCAGGTAGCAGCGGATACGACAATATGCGCTACCAATTTGTAAGTATCATGTTAATTATTGAATTTGTTTGTGTTCAGCACATCATGTATGTGCATCTAACATTTTGCATATTTATTATAGGAGTTGGCAGTGGGTCGTCCTCCGATGAGAACCGAAGAATCTTTCGGATATCGTCATGGATTGACTGCACTGTTGCAAGATTTAGAGGGACAAGGTGCAATCATTTCATGGGAGAATATTCTATGATTAGGTAAACTTATAGCTTGGTTTCATATTTTTAGTTGTTGTTTATAAATTTCATGTCAATTTGTCTCATTTTACATATGCTTTGTTGCAGGATTGCAGGTGTAAATGTTTTGATCCCCTTATGTACGTGCTTTGCCACAATTTTGTATTACACTCCTATGTGGCAATGATGTACTATAATTTTGTATTCGATTCCTATATGGAAGTGCTTTTTCACATTGCCACAATTTTGTATTACACTCATATGTGGCAATGATGTACCATAATTTTGTATTCGATTCCTATATGGAAGTGCTTTGTCACACTCTTGTACATCTTTCATTTATGGAATATACAACTTTTTGTACATGATTCATGGTTCATTTTTGCTCATATAATATCATGTTTTGCTTGTCATTAGAGTACATAACACATGTACTTGGTTTAGAGTTGGGCAGAGTGTATTGTCTTTTGCTAAACAACATCATGCTGTAGCAATAGACAACACACTCTGCCCAAAAAAAATTTGTGTAGATATGGTCATCGGTACGCCCAGTAGAGTCGTCGGTATGGGCGTCGGTACGCCCAATAGAGTCGTCGGTATGAGCGTCGGTATAAACGTCGGTAATACCGATGCTCATACCGACATTTATACCGATGCTCATACCGACGTTTATACCGGTGACTATACCGGTGTTATCTTTCTGACGCCCATACCGACCCCAACACCGACGTTGCGGAGAAATTACGCCCGTTCAATTTCCTCGGTAGTAGCCTCGGTATACCCTCGATGTGTTGTAGTGAATGAAGGTGATTCTATGGAAAGTTGGCAAAGGTAAAGAACTTGAAAGAGTAATTGTTTGTTGCCTTTGAAGTTTCACCCAACAAATCACTAGACCTGATTGTTCTTATTGGGTTGCTTGATTATGACCAAATATTTTCTCTATTCTGTGTTCGGTATACAAAGGAAATCCCAATGCTTTATCATTTGAAGAGGTCGTTATTCCACTACTAGATCAATTGAAGGAAAACAATTCCATTTTGTTGTAGATCGGTGAAGGATAAAGTTGGATGTTTTTATATTAGTTAAAAACCCATCTTTCCTACATAGTTAAAAAAGAAGAAGACAAAGAAACATATAATTTGGGTAGAAAAAGAAAGCAGAGAAGAAACAATGTGAGGGGTCAACATTCCAAGTTTCTTAGCTGTGAAGCTTACATTTGTGCTTGTGGGATCAAATTCATCATCAATGGACACTACAAGCAAGGCGAGTCATGAGAATATCTCCATTTTTGGTCATCCTACTACATTTGTGGTCAGACAATCTCTATTTTTTCTCATCCCCTTTTGATCCTATGAATGTCATTGATGGCTCTTCATCCTCTACTTCCTTTTTACGATTGACTTGGTGGGGCATCGTGATGTCCCAAAGTTTAGGGTAATCGTTTTTTTTTTTGCTCATCTTTAAGTGTATTTTCCTCCTTGAGTTTGGCAAAATCGATGTGCTATCTTCCTTGACTTTGGCACAACAATTGATCTAGCAAACATTTGCTAGTAAGACTAGACATTTCAAAGTTCCTTCTCCTTGATTTTTTTAACATGCTTCTTCATAAGGCTAGCCATTTGAAGGTTGCTTCATCACACAATTGGGCATTGTGACTCTTGAGACGTGTCCTCTATGGAGGGCGATTGCTTAGTTTAGTGCATCAAATCCATAGGATGCGGTTTTCCTTCTTGGAACTCGAGTACTACATTATTTTCAATCCTCAACTTTCAAGCATGGTTTTTCCAAAGGCAACTTTGGTTGTTTCGCACGTAACTCATTTTTATTCTCCATTTTCCAATGCACCGAATGGAAGATGCATTTGTTTCAAGAAGGATTATACCCTACCCTTGGATCCTTCACTTCACAACAAGAGTGACTCACAAACCAAAAAGGCTTTCTACATTTTGTTGAGGAGAATTCCCTTTGAGGAAACATTATGTCGGAAGAGCCACATCTTAGAGGCCTTAAAGAACCCATGAACGTCTTATCAACATTAGATTTGATCAAGTTTAAAGAGCTGTAGAATCCGTTTGCAAACAACAACAAAGAACAAAAAACAACAAAGCCATCTTTTTGTGGCATATTCTCCATCATGGGATTTGGATCAACACTAGAGCCAACAAAATTTTTGGTGCCCCTCTATGGTGCAAAAGTTGTTACAGTGGGAGAGAAGACATTGGACATCTATTTATCCCATGTCTGATGAGTGTCTCAGTGTGGAAGCAAGTAAGAAGAATCCTTTTTGTTGGATCAACCCATCAACTAAAAACAAGATTTTCTTGACAAGGTAGTTGTCTATTCTATGAAGGCTTTTGGTGGGCTTAACAAGAGGATCAATGAGAAGATGGATAGAGAGAGAGATAGAGAGAGAGAGAGAGGAGAAGAGACATGCACACTTGCATGGGAGCCTCAAAACTCACAGAATGATCTTCATAGGCAACAATTTGTAAAATGTATATGTATATTGTTGAAGATAAATGTACAAGCTCATTTTCGTATGAGCTATGTTTGGATAAATTTACCAAATATAAAGATAAAGGAAAAGAAGAGAAAAGAAAAAAAAAAGAAAAGAAAAAGTCTAGTCAAAATTCATGATGAGTAAAAGATACATTATCTCCCTTGTAGTCAGTGGCATGTAGTGGGCAAAGTGGTGAGTTAAGAAGGAGGCACAAACTTCTTCACATGCTCATTGGTTATAAAAGTGGAGTGGGAGCACCTTCTAGACAAGGAGAGAAAGAGGCAAGAACTCCCAATAATCGGATTTAGTCATATTGTCATTTTGTCTTCCCTTAGACTCCTTCCAGCTGCACGTCATTTTGTACATAGCTCTATTGTGAAGCTCATATCGCAGTGTATATGTAACCATTTATTGCGTTTAAACACTCATTAAAAATCTTATCTTGTTTAATTTCTCTAGCTCAAATATCTACTTCAAAGCTTATATATTATGTGAGATATATTTCAAAAAGTGAAGTTCAGTTTTCTAGCATACCTATGTAGACAGGTAGTCTATTTTGGTCGGTTAAGCTTCCAACCAAAACATATCGAAATTGCTTGATTTTTGTCTTCTTGGAAATTGCACGTACCTTTTTTATCCCAAATATCTCATTCAAAGGATTTTTAGTCTGTGAGATATCTATCGGAGAGTGAAGTCTAGTTTTTCAATATACTTATATCCACAGGTGGTCTATTTTGATTAGTTGAGTTTCCTAATCAAAACTCATCCAAATTACTTGTTTTTTAGCTTTTTGGAAAGCTATTTGTGTCTACTTTCTGTATACCAAATATCTTTCTCATAAGATATGTATTCAGAGAGTTATCAGTCTGAGAGTGAAGTTCAGTTCTTCAGCATACTTGTGTGGACAATAAGCTATCTAAGGTGCAGCTATTTGTCCAAGTGCTGGACATACAAGGGTTCACTACACATTTCCGTTGCACATAGGAGAATTAGAGAAAACTTGGTGCTAAAGCTTCATCAACAGACTGGAGTTAAAGCAAAGCAAAAGAGGAGCTACAAAACAAGAGGGAGCTTCACAAATGCAAGAGCAAAGGACAATATAACTATTCGAGGTAACTCTCAAAGTCTTTAATAGTCTTCAATGGCTGAGTTCGATCAACAAGTAGAGCAACTGGATAAGGATAACTATCATGTGTGGAAGTTTAGAATGACCAACTACCTAATGGGCAAAGGCTTATGGGGTATTGTGAGCGACAATGATGCTCAACCTCAAATCAATCAAGCTATGGCCACCAAAGTCCAAAGGAAGCAAGAAAAAGAATGGGAAGAGAGGAATAGGAGAGTCATGTTCCTCATTTCACAAGTCATTACTAATGCTATGGTAGGGCATATTCAACATCTAGAGAAAGCTAAGGATGCTTGGGAAGCTCTTGAAAGGATGTATTCAACAAATACCAAAGCTAGGAAACTTCAACTCAAGAATGAGTTGAACACAATCAAGAAAAGTTCGAGTCAACCCATAGCTGAATATACTTTGAAGATTAAGGAGCTAAGTGATGCTTTAGTTTCTATTGGCACAACGGTTGAAGACGGAGATCTTGTGTCTTATATTCTCAATGGATTGAGAGAAGATGAAAGATGGAAGCCTTTTATAACTTCCATTAACTTGAAAGATGCATATCCATGTTTTGAACAACTAATCCCTCATCTTGTCACAGAAGAGCTTAGCTTTGGTGGTCCCAAAGGAAAGGACAACCACAACCAAATGTTATATGCAGGTCGAGGTAAAGGAAGGAACTCAAGAGGAGGCTCAAGAGGAAAAGGAAGAGGTCACAACAATTCCAACTACAATCAAAACAATTCGGAAGACAACAAGGATGCATCAAATGGCAACACACAAGGAAGAGGTCGAGGTAGAAGTAGAGGAAGAGGCCAAGGCTCCTACAATTCTCATAAAGGTATAACATGCTATCATTGTGGTAAAGTAGGACACTATGCTAGTGATTGTTGGCTGAAGAATGGAAGACCAAATGGAGGCAATGAAAGGAACCAAAGCAACTATGCAAGCACCTCAAGTGAAGGAAGCAAGGACACACTACTTGCAATGAGACATGAGTATAGAAGCTCTTGTGAAGATGACAAAAAATGGTACATTGATTCAAGTTGTAGCAACCATATGTCATGCCAAGGAAGTTTGTTCACTAATCTACAGGTACCAAGTGGAAAAGGATGTGTTGAAACAGGTGATGTACTCAACACATGATTGAACATATTGGAGATATAAGGCTTGGAGATACAAGTAGAGCAAAGGTACTATCTAATGTTCTTCATGTTCCTACAATTTCAAAGAACTTGATTTCAGTAGGACAAATGGTAGAGAAGGGTTATCATGTCATATTTAATGAGAATGGGTGCTTCATAAAGAATTCAAAGGAAGGTTTCAAGGTCATTGCTTGAGGTAGAAGAGAAGGAAGGATGTTCACTTTGGATGTCCAAAATCCACATGGAAAGGTCATGTACATTCAATGTGGGAACAAGAAGATTTCGGAGCTGGACTTATGGCACAAAAGAATAGGACACATCAACATTCCAAAGTTGAAGGACATGAACAAACATGAAGTGGTAAGAGGTCTTCCAAAATTTAATAGCATTGGACTACATGAGTTATGTGAAGCTTGTCAACAAGGAAAGGAAACGAGGCAGCCATTCAAGAGGAGAAATTATGTGGCCCCAAATGTCTTCGACTTTATACATACGGATGTATGGGGACCAACCCAAGAGGCATGAATGGCTAGTAGTAGATTTTTTGTCACCTTCATTGATGATCACTCAAGAAAGGTATGGTTGTTT
Organism: Ceratopteris richardii; assembly: GCA_020310875.1. NCBI lineage: Eukaryota > Viridiplantae > Streptophyta > Polypodiopsida > Polypodiales > Pteridaceae > Ceratopteris > Ceratopteris richardii. The sequence goes on from CM035439.1 coordinate 101,736,497, forward strand.
TGTATGAAGCAAAAATCAGAGGTGTTTTCTATATTCAAAAGATTCAAAATTGAAGCTGAAAAAGAAACAGGAAGGTCTATCAAAACCTTAAGGTCCAATGATGGAGGAGAATACTTCTCCAAAGAATTTTCAGATTTTCTACAAGAGAATGGGATCAAAAGGTAGTTCACTTGTAGGTATACACCACAATAAAATGGAGTAGCTGAGAGGAAAAATAGGCAAATTGCTGAAATTGCAAGATGCATGCTCAACGAGATGAAGGTACCATTGTACTATTGGGATGAAGCTACCACAACTGCCATTTACTTGATGAATAGGTCCACAACATCGGGAATACATCACTTGACCCTAGAGGAGGTATATTCCGATAAGAAGCCTGATCTTACACACCTCAAAGTGTTTGGATGTGTTTGCTTTGTTCACATTCCACAAGAAGTTAGAACAAAGATGGAACCAAGTTCAGAAAAATGCATTTTCATTGGCTACTCGACGGAGCAAAAAGGATACAAGTGTTACAACCCTAGAACAAAGGAATTAAGAGTCTCGCGATATGTGGTCTTTGATGAACTAAGACCATGGTATGAAGATAAAGGAAAGGAAAAGATTCTTGAAGAAGATTGTGATGATTATGCAAGAAAAAATCCAAGAGAAATTCAACAATCAAGCACAAATGTTTTAGGTCCAAAGGCATCTACATCAAATGATCATGGAGGGGAGTCATTCTGTGTCTCCAAATTCAGCTCATAGTAGAGTCGAAGAAGCAAGTGCTACTCCAAACAGTGAGATAGATGCAAGTGAAGAATAATAAGAAGAGGTAATCACTCCGATGATAAAGTTGAATATGTTAAAGAAGCAACTTTCTAAAGGTAATGAAAGAAGATCTTCAAGGACAAGGTATCAAACTCAAAGGTTGAGTTATGATATTTTCATGGCGACACATTTTACATACATGATGCAGGTTATCAAAGACAAAGAGCCTGAGACATATGAAGAAGCTTACACACAAAAGCAATGGAAGCAAGCTATGAAAGAGGAGATCAAAGCTCTCAAAGATAATCACACATGGGAGCTAGTGCCAAAGAAAGAAGGTATGAAGATTGTTCCAAACAAATGGGTGTTTAAAGTAAAAAGGAATGTTGATGGTTCACTAGCTAGATATAAAGGTAGATTAGTTGCCAACGGGTTAAAAAAAACACAAGTCATAGATTATGATGAAGTATTCAGGCCTGTTGCAAAGATGGGCACTATCAGAACATTATTAGCAATTGTTGCTTCAAGGACATGGCCATTATATCAACTCGACATCAAAAATCATTTTCTGAATGGAGAACTACAAGAAGAGGTATACATGAGTCAACCGGTTGGATTTGAAGATGAAAAGCATCCAGACTTTGTTTGCAGGTTGAAGAAGGCACTTTATGGCTTGAAGCAAGCACCAAGAGCATGGAATCAAAGATTGTTAGAATATCTAGCTAAGTGTGGATACAACCCAAGTAGTGCAGATCCTTCATTGTACATGAAGAAGGAAGAAAATAGAGAGGTATATATTTGCATATACATCGATGACCTCATCATAACAGGAAATGATGTTACAGAGATACATAAAGCATACAGTTAATCATGCTTTGTTTTACAGGTTTGATGAAGAATTGCAGGTCAAAGGCTTTAGCGATGCTGATTGGGCAGGTTCAAAGGAAGATAGAAGATCAACCTCAGGTTATGTGTTCATGATAGGAAGCAAACCTATCACATGGAGCTTAAAGAAACAACCTACCATTGCACTTTCATCCATGGAGGCGGAATATAGAGGATTAGCATTTTCCACATGTGAAGCAATGTGGATTAAAAAGATTTTGGCTGATCTTGAAGTGCAAGTTGGAACCATTCCTATATACGGTGATAACATATCAAGTATTTACTTGGCAAGCAATCCTATGTTTCATGCAAGGAGCAAGCACATAGAAGTCCACTACCAGTATGTAAGGGAGAAGGTATTGAGCAAAGATGTGGAGATAAAGCTCATCAGAACCAAAGAGCAGGTTGCATATATGTTTACAAAGTTCTTGGATGCTTCTAAACTCAAAGGTTTCAAGGATGTGATAAATTTGCAGGACATGGTTGAAGATAACTCCCAAATGAGCTTGAGGGGGAGTGTTGAAGATAAATGTACAAGCTCATTTTCATATGAGTTTATCATAACAACTCATACATCAGACTCCCAAATGCTAACAAAACATGTGCTATACTGGCTAACCTAACCACGTTAGCCATGCCTATATCCAAGGCATCCAAAGCACCATCATGAAGATCAACATGACATATCTATGACAACATATGGCATAAGTGAATCCAAGAATTATTGATTAACTGTAGACTCCTCAACATCCAAATCAACCATCCTATAAACCAAGGATGTGTCTAGTTGTGAATCTTGAGAGCTATTATACTCTACCACATAGTGTGTATCAAGTGTATCATCATGCTCCATATGAGCTACCTTCGCAATATCAACAACAAGGTCCATCTGATGACTAAGCTCTAATGGAGTGTCATCACAATGCTCTAACTAAGAATCCATATTGTGCTCTAAATGAGAATCCAATGAATCATACAAATTGAGCATTTATATGATTAATGAAATCATGCTCTATAAAAGCATCATGAGCATCCAAAGCATCCTCCCATGTGCATCCATTTATGCATCTAAATCATGCCATACATGTGCATAAAAAATTTCAATAGGCCTATATTTAGGTAGACAAAACGAGACATGACGAGTCTCATGTAGAGAGTACATGCGTGGAAGCAAAATGAAAAGAAGTGTGTACTCACAAAAGAAAGAGTGTGAGAGACTCAAAGTGAGTAGACCAAGAAATGGGTAAACTCACATGGATTAGAAATGAGCTTGCCAAGAGCATGAAGTAGGCTCCTCAAGCTTCTAGCAAAGTACAAATGGGGGAGAGGTCCTCCTTATATAGATTTGGGAGGGGCTCTCCAAATTACATCTCATGTGGGACAATTCTCCTCAAAGGACAATGAATACAATGGTAGAAGCAAATGGCAAGGTACCCAAATACAAAAGGGATACAATATAAAATGGAAATGGAGTGCCTCCTGGATATAAAATGGAGATGCACTCATGTGGATACAAATATCGATGATGTAGGAGCAATCATGTCATCAACACCCCCTCTGCAACTCCTTTTTGGAGTGGCTGAATGCTGTAGAGGTCCACCAAGCACTAGAGAAAAATTGGAGGTAGAGCCTTTGTGAACATGTCCGCCAGGTTCTCCTGAGAGGTACACTGCTCCAGAGTAATCTCCTGAGACACGAGCTTCTCACAGATGAAATGGTACTGGATCTCGACGTGCTTTGTTCGATCAAGGAACACTGGATTCTTGGCAATGGCCAAGGCTGAATAGCTGTCCATGCGGATGCATGTAGAAGTAACTTGCAAAATACCAATGTCAGATAATGAACGTCGAAGCCAGATGGCCTCACATGCTATGAAGCTGGATGCTCGATACTCGACCTCTGTTGATGATAGAGCAAATGTAGGCTTCTTCTTACTTGCCCAAGAGATAGGTCCTAAGCCAAGCAAGAATATGTACTTAGAAGTGGACCGTCGAGAATTAGGATCACCAGCCCAATCTGAATCTGAATATCCGACGAGTTCGATGCCCCCTCTGTACCAAAGACCATGATGTCGGGTGAGGGCAAGGTATCAAAGTAGTCTATGAGCAGCATCCCAATGAGTCTAATGAGGTTGATGAGCAAATTGAATGAGTATAGCAACTGCATAGGCAATATCTAGTCTATTGTTGGCAAGGTAGAGTAACGAGCCCACAAGCTATCGACAAGTATGCACATCCATAAGTGATGATGAATCCTCTAGTGTGAGCTTGATGTTTGGATCAAGGGGTGTAGATACTGAGCAACACTAGTCCATGTTATATCTGGAAAGAAGATCAGAGCAGTACTTCTTCTGTGATGGGAATATGCCTTCTTTTGTTTGCCAGACTTCCATACCCAAGAAGTAGTGAAGTAGACCAAGATCTGTCATAGAGTACTCAAGATGAAGCTGTGCGATGATGAATTGGATGCATTCTTCATCTGAGCCTATCAAGATCAATTCATCTACATAGAGGATGATGATGGACACTAAGGACTCGTTCTTATAGATGTATAAGTTTGCATCGACACTGCTGCTTTGAAATCCTTTATCTTTGAAGAACTTGTGAATCTTTTCATACCAGGCCCTGGGAGCTTGCTTAAGTCCATAAAGTGCTTTGTGAAGCTTGAACTTCCTTTTCTTTGATCTTGAATCCTTTAGGTTGGTCAACATATACATCTTCTTGAAGATCTCCATTGAGGAAGGCACTTTTGATGTCCAGTTGGTAGATGGGTCACTTGAAATGTGCACTTAGTGCTAGAATGGTCCTTATGGTGGTAAACCTTGTAGTAGGGGAAAAGGTTTCTTCATAGTATATGCCATGCTCTTGCTTATATCCTTTGGCTACAAGTCTTGCTTTGTACTTGTCTAATGTGCCATCTGATTTATACTTAACTTTATAAAGCCACTTAACTCCTATAACTTGATGATTTGTGGGCTTAGGAACAAGGTTCCAAGTCTTGTTCTTCTCGATTGCATCCATTTCCACTTGCATAGCTTCTTCCCACTTAGGTTCGCCTTGAGCTTCTTTGTAGTTGGAAGGCTCTAGAGTTTGTTGAATCTGATGCATCAATGCATAATTGACATAATGACTTGTTCTCGCTATTGCTTTTCAATAAGTCTTTTTGATCTTCTGGGTGGATGTGAAGTACTTGCCTCTGATGTATGCTTTGAAAAGACTGTGTCCCACTTTGAAGTGTAGATGGGCCGACCGAGACTTGTTTTTGGATCTTTGGTTGAGTATCTTGAAGCTTCATTAAAGATTACATCTTTTGAAATTGTGACGGAGTGGTTCTCAAGATCGTATAGTCGATATGCTTTTGATTGTTCACTATAGCTGATGAATATATGCTTATTAGACTTGGACTGTAACTTTTTGCAATCTTCTTTTGGTACATGGACAAATGCTTCACTTCCAAATACTCGAAAGTAATTGAGATTACGCTTTCTTCCATAGTAAGCTTCAAAGGGTGTCTTTTTGTGCAGTGCACTAATAAAGCCTTGATTGAGTATGTGCACGGTAGTGTGCACTGCTTCTGCCCAAAACTTGTAGGGTAATTCTTTTTTGTGAAGAATGGTTCATGCCATTTCCATCACATCTCAGATCTTTCTCTCAGCTACTCCATTCTGGGATGGAGTGTGAGGTTGAGTGACTTGTGTTTTTATCCCCTTTTGTGTTAAGAAATGATCAAAGTCGTGATTGATAAATTCACCATCATCATCTGATCAAATATTCTTGATTGTCTTTGAGGCTTTATTCTCAATTTGGTCGATCCATTCTCAAAACTTAGAGAAAGTGTCTGCCTTTGACTTCAAAAAATATACCCAAATGTATCAGGAGTGGTCATCTACTAAAAGAAAGAAGTAGAATGAACCACTAAGAGAAGGGGTATTCATAGGTCCATGAAGGTCTATGTGGACAAGGGCTAAAGGGTTCCTCGCTCTTGTGGAAGCCTCCTTGGCAACGAGAGCCCTGTGTTGCTTGCCTTGGGTGCAAGCTTGGCATACATCATTGACTTGCCCGAGCTTGGGAAATCCTCTAACTATATGAGATGAGGAAATCCTTTTGATTTCAAAGATTGGAAAGCAACTCCTTAAAAAAACAACAGGAGAGTTTGTATAATCCTTTTTCTTCGATGCCTTGTGCAATGATGTCTGTGGTTTCAGGGTCAATCACCTTAACTGAAGTGTTATCAAATAACACTTGTTTATCATGATCGGTGATGGCCTTGACTGATAGTAGGTTCATGCACAAGTTCCTAAATAAGACATTTGATAATGCTTTGCACTCCCCTTGGACATTGTGATTTGTACTTGCCTTTCCCTTTGATGGGTAGGCTCTTGTTGTTGCCTAGGTAAACTTCTCCAGTATGGTCCTCAATCTCTTGAGAAGAATCCCCATCCTTACACGTGTGATGTTGCTCCACTGTCAAAGATCCATTCCTGAGAAGAATTGGAAGTAATGAGGGCATTAACCTCTGTAGAAATAAACAAGTCTCACTAGAACAGCGACACCTATGTTGAGATGTTTTTTGAGGGGTTCTTGGAACTAAACGACTTTGATGTATGCTTCTTCTTATAGCAAAATTTTTCCAAGTGCCCTATTTTTCCATAGAAATCATAGCTAAATTTCTTCGACGAATGTTGGAGCCTTGCTTTGGTTCACTATTATTATGACTAGCATGTTTACCCTTGTGGAAGGGTCCTTTAGCCTTCATGGATATTTCTTGGGAGGAAGCTGACTTTGCTCGTGTTCATGGAGGAGACGGATCTCTTCCCAAGTTAGAACTTGACCTCTGTTATAGAGAGTGGTCACAAATGTTTCATAGGATCTAGGAAGATTGTTAAGTAACCTTATAGCCATGTCTTCACTCAAAATTTATCGTCCACACAATGCTAACTTACACTGATAATTGTTGAATTGGGCAATCACTTTTGTGATGGTGTTTTGTGGATGTATAGTGAGATTGTGGAGCTCGGCCTCTAGAGTATAAATTTTAGAAGGTGTTTTATCCTTATATAGGTTGGCTAGAGTATCCCAAGCTTCTTTGGAAGTCTTACATGTAGTGATGTGATCCTTTGTCAATTCATCACATGCGAGGAGAAGTGGGCCTAATGCTTGCTTGTCTTTTACATTCCATAAATTCCAAGCTCCTAGATTAGTTTTCTTATCGGGTTCCCATTCTATACCTTCAACGACCTCGTACAACAAGTTTGTATAGAGTTGGGCCCTAATTGTATCCTTCAATAGGTTGTAATTTGTGCCATTTAGCCTTTCATCTTTTGATATGAATATCGGCATAAAGGAGGGTAGATATAATTGAGTTGACGATGTGGTGTTTGAAATCATTGATATTTTTTCCATTGAAACAAAGTTACCACACTTGCGATAAAAATTGGTTCATAGAATTGAGTTGGGGTAGGGGTGGGGAGGGCTTAGAGTAGCCCTACACTTGCACCAAAATTGAAGTAGACACCTTGGAGAGGGGGGTCTTAGAATAGCTCATTGCACATAGAGACATTCACACTTGGGGGCTTAGAGTAGCCTCCCAAGGCATACACACACACACACACAATATCTTCTTTCCTTATATGTTTGATGGTACAAAGGTGGGGTACTTAGTGCCTAATGGTGTGCCAAGTATAAGGTTGGTATCCTTAAGAATATTACAAAAAGAGTGTTTAAATTGAAGGCCAAAACACCCTTGAAGATTTTATATGCACTTATAAAGTACCAAAAGTAACTCGTTCAAAGGGTGTGCAAACATGAGAATAAAAGACCTTTGGATATTACAAAGGAACCTAAAAGGAAAATGGTTATACCAGTCCAAATGATGCTTATCCTTTAGAAAAGATAAGGTGCCATAAAGAGTAATATGTAGTTCGACACGAGATAGCCAGATAGAGTTCGTAAAGGCCTTTAGTGCAAGTGATATTGTAAAGTGATTTTATGAGTCGTTTAGCTATAGTTGCCACATATATTTTCAAAGTGAGCCAAGTGAATCAGTGATGATATCTTTGTGAGTTTGAAACTTACATCAATCAAGAAGTCCACTTCTGAGTTCTAGATGCGCTTGCAATGAATGCTTACAGAAGCTAGGCGAATACCTGCTTCAGGATGTTCTCTCTCTCTCTCTCTCTCTCTCTCTCTCTCTCTCTCTCTCTCTCTCTCTCTCTCGGATAGAGAGTGTGGCACAGAACACATGCACTGCACTATATGCACAGATGCGTGAGAAGTTATGCTCTTTCTCTATGTGCAATCATCACGCATTCTTAGAGTGCAAGCAAGACATAGTAGTATACAAGCTGTAGATGTTGAATGCAAGACATAGTAGTATACAAACTGTAGATGTTGCTATAGATGTCGAGAAGAGCATTCATACATCTCTCTCCCTCGCTTGCTCTCTTTACCTTGCTGTATCTATGGAAGTGGAGGAGCTATCAATTTGACTAACAGATGGAGACAAGCTTAGAGTTTTTTCTTGCCCATATGCAAATGTAGAAGAGCTCTACCGTGTAAAACTCTTAGGCTTCACTAGCTACAAGGTCATAAAGAAGTGGCATGCTGCTAAGCAATGGTGATGATGGCCCCAGACCCGGCCCTGTAAGCATTTACCTCATATTGTATCCTTGAGTCGACACTCTATCAGAGCAGAACCTCCCATGTTAAAACTCTTCAAACACTTTTGGGCCCGTTTCTTCTGGTAGAGGACTTGTTGCATTTTTCCACTAGTAGCAGCAATGGATCAACTTCCTCAGTTGCACTGCAGAATGAAGTCGAGTTGGAGAAACCATACGACTTGAAGCTTCACAAGGGGCATGATGGGGGTGTATATATTGAAGTTGTCACGCAGACAACACAAAATAGATTAAACCGGCAGATAAAGTGCCTTACATAGCTTACACCCCTTGTATCTGTCAGAGACAAAGGCATTGTGATGGACAATTGATATTCAAATCAAAATAACCCATGAAAACCAGAGATAATTGAAAGGCTTATGCACTGATGGAGTTGGTAGGAGACTGAACTCTGAAGTCCTTAGATGCGATTATCAAAGTGAATGAGACCCGCACATTATCACAAAAATGAAGCCACGAGTGTTCATAAACACTACAAAGAAATGAAATACACTACAGAGGTATTAAAATGTCCACGAAAAACATATTATGAACTCTCAAGGGTGAGAGAGGGTGGGAAAGAGTATTGGAAAGAGGGTGGGAGAAAGGGGAAAAATGGCCATTAACATTCAAACATACTTTCAAAGCATAAAATGAATTATGAAAACAAATTCCACCACCAAAAGAATGCTGCCAAGACCTCCAAAAAACCACCAATATGTTCATATATTTAGGGAGTGATGTGTTTGAACACACTAGGACCACCGGGGCACTTTTTTCTCTCTTTAGGAGGTTTTTTTCCCCTGGCTTGTATATATGCCTATAGCCCTAATGGGTTACTTATCTTTGTACATTCTAGTGGTAATACATTCAGTTGTGTGTTCTGCTCGAAGCTTCTTCTTCTTCCTTGTGCTATTCGCATGCTTCCGCAAATGTCTAACCCAACAATTGCTATCAGAGCAGGTCAACGCTTCATCTAGGGCATCGTCGACACCCTCTGGTCACAGTCTCAGAATCATACGAAATTTGGTAAGCATACTCAGGGTGATTGGGAGATCAAAACAGCTTTGCTATGTGGTGCCAAAATCACGATCTGAGCTCATTTCGGCCTTCGAATGCACTATCACAACACTTGTGCAAGCTATTTCGTCTTTTTGTGCCAAAGATATATACAGGTTTTGGTTCGCTAGTATAAGCGTCTCAAAGTTTACTACAGGTCTAGTGGAACTTGTCAGGGTAGTTCTATTCAACTTTTTCATATACATTCACTTTTTTTGCATCAAGGTACTTTTGTCAGTGGCCATGGCTGAAAGCAGTGATGTATTCCGTATGTTGGCTATCGAGGATAAGTTGGATGGTACCAATTACCCATTGTGGGCTTATGTGATATGACATGTATTGGTTGCAAAAGGATTATGGAATGTTGTGCAAGGTGTTGAAAAACGTCCTATTACACCTGCAAATACAGGTATTGAAGCTAATGTAGATGGCATTGAAGATGCTGATATTCTTCAGATTCCTGTTCGTGCTGTGGTTTTCGATGCACCTACTGTAGAGCAAATTTGTTGGGATGGCAAAGGTGCTCAGGCACATGCATTGATAGTCTTGTCTGTCAAACGTGCCATTATTCCTCACATTCACTCTTGCAAAACAACTAAGGATGCTAGGTTGTACCAAGCTAGGAATGAGGCTCGTGTTTCTTACCTCTGAAAATAGTTGGAGAGTGAGCATATGAATGAAGGTGATTCTATGGACAATTTTCTAACAAAGATCAAGGATTTGAAGGAACAATTGATTTTGTTGATGAAGTTATACCAAATAGTTCACTTGTGCAGACCGTTCTTGAATGTTGATTCATATTAGACTTTTGCTTCTACTCTTTGTTTGATAATGAAAGGCAATCCAAATGCCCTGTCATTTGAAGAGTTAGTAGCAGTTGTGATGCAAGAAGATTAGTCTAGGCAGAACAGGTCCATTATGCATGTCGCAGATCAAGCTTTCCTAACTAGTCAGAAGGGCAAAGGTAAATGGAACTCATCTATTAGTAAGCAAAAATCTGCAAATGGTGCACATTCGAAGAAGGAAGATAAAGATGAGAAGAAATAAAAAAAGTAGAAATTGTTTTGCAAATATTGTAAAGCAAATGATAATGTGATTAAGAGCTGTCCAAAACCAGCTATTAAAGAGGCAAAGAAGAAAGAGGCTAGAATGGTTGTTGCAAAGGCCTCTACACCAAAAATAAAGTCTGCTAATCTTATGCAAAATGAAGAATGGGTGTTTACTATTGTTTGCAGTTCTGACACATCTTCTCATTAGCAGTGTATGTCTGTAGTAGACTCAGATGTTTGCTAGTATTTTGATAGTGGGGCAACCAAACATATTACCTCACAATGGAGTTTCTTCACTTCACTTGAGCCTGCCCCTATAGGGAATACTATCACATGTGCTAATAACTCTTCTTATCCTATCCTGGGAGTTTGTAAGATCATTCTAACTACTCCTGATGGTAGTTCTTCCACCTTGTCAGATGCTTTATTTGTGTTAGGGATCAAGAAAAATCTATTATCAGTTTCAACATTAGCCAAGATTGGCTTGGTTGTGAAATTTGTTGAATACAAACGTACATTTCATGATTTGCCAAATGGCAACATGATTATTGCTTCTGGCATTTTATGTCGTGGGTTGTATAAGCTCATAAACTATGAAAGATCTATGAATGATTCGTCATGTGCAGTACATGATTCTCAGGTTATGTCAGATGCAAAGCTTTGGCATGCACACTTTGTTCATCTGAATTTTGCTAGTTTGCTACGCGTGTAGAAATTTGAAATGGTGTCCTCTTTGCCTAAACTTGAGGCGCTCAGAAAACATGTCTATGAAGGCTGTATTTTGGGTAAAATGCAGTGTTCCTCCTTTCACAAAGATGGTTCAGTTCAGGCTACTCAGAAATTGCAGCTTGTACATAGTGATATCTGTGGTCCTATGCAGACACCTTCTTTTGGAAACTATCTTTACTTGGTGACTTTCATTGATGATTTTTCCAGGCATGCTTGGGTATATCCACTCAATGCAAAGTCCAAAGTGTTTATGTGCTTCAAATAGTTTTTGATTTTGGGGTAAAATCTATGACCATGTAAAAATGGGCACCCTCCGTTCTAATCGAGTGGGGGAATATATGTCTTCTAACTTTAATGCATGTCTGGTTGAACGTGGGATAAAACATCAATGTACAAGTCCGTATACACACCTCAATGGAATGGAGTTGCTGAACGGAAGAACATGTCACTCATGAAGATGGTGAGGTGTATGGTCAAGAGTTAGGCTTTACCACATAGTTTCTGGCTTGAGGTTGTCATGTGTGCAACATATGTACTTAATAGGTGTCCCACTAAAGCACTATAGTCTATCACTCCATATGAGGCTTGACATTGTTGCAAGCCATCTGTTGCTCATGTATGTGTTTTTGGTTGTCTGGCATATGCATTAGTGCCTAAACAACATCGCAAGAAATTGGATGAAAAGTAGTAAAATGTATTTTTGTTGGATACAGTTCTGAAAGCAAAGGCTATGGTCTATATCATCCACAAACTAAATGCATTTTGATTAGCCATGATGTTGTTTTTGTGGAAGATGCTATTCAGCCTTTACTTTCATGTACGAAGGAGACATCTGTTAGCTCCGAAGACATGTATGATACTTTGTTGCATCTTTTTACAAATTAGATGCACCTCTATCATACCGTACTCATTTAGGCTCTCATAGTGCCTCTTTTGCATCAGATTGCTATGCTATGGCTGCCTCTAGTCTGTATGATGAGATTGAGCCTGTTTCATTTGATGAAGCACAAAATTCTGAACATTGGATGGCTTCAATGCAATCTCAATATGATGCTATCATGAAAAATAGGACGTGGTCTTTATGTGACATGCCTCCTGGCAAGAAGGCAATTGGCACTAAGTGCGTATACAAACTGAAACGTAAACCACATGGAATAGTTGACATGTATAAGGCTAGGCTTGTTGCAAAGGGTTATGCATAGGAAAGAGGCATTGATTTTGATGAAACCTTTGCTCCTACTTGTCAAATGACTAATATTCGTAGCGTCTGTGCACTTGCGGCTCATCATGGTTGAAATGTACATCAATTGGACATTAAAACAACATTTCTGATTGGTGACTTGCATGAAGAAGTGTATGTTTTTCAGCCCCCTGGCTTTGTGCAGAAAGGGCATGAAAACCAGCTATGCAGGTTAAAGAAGGCATTATATGGTTTAAAGCAAGCACCACGTGCTTGGTATGAAAAGATACATGCCTATCTAATTGCACATGGTTTTGAGAACAGTCCAACTGAAAGCACCTTATATGTTAATGTGCTAATGATGTGCTTCCGATCATTGTGGTGTATGTTGATGACATGCTGCTCATTGATCCTCATGAGAAGCATATTGCTGATTTCAAGGTTGATTTACATGCCTCATTTGAGATGTCTGATTTGGGGCATTTGCATCATTATTTGGACATTCAATTTATGCATGCTGATCGTGGAATGGCTTTGTGTCAAATGAAATATATTGACACATTATTGCAATGTTTTGGCCTTGAAGACTGTAAACCTATCACCAGTCCTATGTAGATAGGTTTATGATTGAGTCTTCATGATGCTCGAGATGCATTTGATGATATTATCTATCAGTAGGTTGTTGGATGCTTGATTTACTTATGCATTACTTGGCCATATATTCAATTTGATGTCTCACAGATGAGTAGGTTTATGCATTGCCCAAGTGTCAAGCATGGGCAGGCGGTTAAGCGCATCTTTCGCTACTTGAGTGGTACCCGGGTACTTGGGTTTTTTTTATCCAAAGGGGGGGTCACTACCACTAGATTTGCATGTTTTTTCTGACTCTGACTGGGCTGGTTGCTATGACTCTCGTGTTTCCACTGGTGGTTTTTGCTTCATGCTTGGAAGCTCATGGCTGATTTGGGTGTTGGTCAGTCTTCTGCCACCACCATCTTCACTGACAGTTAGAGTGCATTGGAAATTGCAAGGAACCTTGTGTTCCATGCTCGCACTAAGCACATTGAGGTGCATTATTATTATGTCAGGGAGAGGTTCTCTGCTTGAGAGATCAACTTGGCATAAGTGCCTACACAGGAGAACATTGCATACCTTTTCACAAAGGCTCTGCCTAGGGAGAAGTTTGAAGCTTTTCGCAAAGCTTTGGGCTTAATTCCTTTTGTGAATTGATTCCACATAGCTTGGCACTTTGTTATACATGAGTTCTAGCTCCTTGTTCACCGCATCACTCCTAGGGGGATTTGTTGATATACTTAGGTAGTGATGTGTTTGAACACACTAGGACCACTAGGGCACTTTTTTCCCTCTTTAGGAGGTTTTTTCCCCTGGCTTGTATACTCACTTATAGCCCTAACGGGTTACTTATCTTTGTACATTCTAGTGGTAATACATTCAGTATTGTGTGTTGTGCTCCAAGATTCTTCTTCTTCCTTGTGTTGTCCGCAGACATCTAAGTCCAACACAATACCTCCACAATGACCACCAAAATTACCACCAAGACCTCCACCTAATGCTCTCATACCATGTAGAGAGTACACACACAGAAGAAAAATGAAAAGAAGAGTGTACTCACAAAAGAAAGAGTGTGAGAGACTCAAAGTGAGTAGACCAAGAAATGGGTAAACTCACATGAATTAGAAATGAGCTTGCCAAGAGCATGGAGTAGGCTCCTCAAGCTTCTAACCAAGTATAAATGGGGGGAGAGGCCCTCCTTATATAAAGTCAGGCGGGGCTCTCCAAAGTACATCTCATGTGGGATAATTATCCTCAAAGGAGAATGAGTACAATGGTAGAAGCAAATGGCAAGGTACCTGTTGCAGAGTAAAGAGGCACAGAAAAGGAAGCCCCAAAAATTTTCAAAGTATGGGCACAAATTTTCTTCTTCAAGTTTCTATAAAAACCTCATGAATCCATGTAAATGCACTAGAGGAGTCCTCTAGATGCATAAACTCCATTCATTGTAATATAATCCTTGTAACATAGTAGGAAATTAGTGTTTCTTCAATAAAAGTGCCGGTCTCTTGTGTGAAAGGACCAATTTTAGGGCACATGTATATAAATCACTTGGTGACCCTCGTAAAGGACTTTTTGCCATTGTGAGAATTGAGACACAATTTCAAATTTGCCTCTTGCTTGCTGATTATCTTCTTCTCCAAGGGCCGTTGTGTGTGATTCATGCTTGAAATGCATGTGTAGGACTATTGTCTACTCATTTCCATCACTTTTGAACTACTGTAGTGCGTGTATGTGTGCCTTGAGGAGTTGTGGACTAGGCATTGGTGTTTCCCTCCATTCACTATTTTGCTCATAACTTGAAGTTGGTTTGTTAGATTCAACTAAAAGTACTATCATTAGATGTGTCTTGTCAAGAGCTTCGAAATAAAGCCACTATTGACCATATTCAAGATTTGGACTTGAGAGAAAAGTTTGACTTTGTGCTTACTCCTGTAAATGGTATCGTGATGCACATTTTTAGAAAGTTAATGAGTTGAAGAGGTAGTTGAGACTAGTCACATGCATTGTAGCATTGATACTTCACTTACCATCATGTGTGCACATGTCTTCATACACTTGGTATGTCTAATTATTTGGATTGATAATTAAACATGTATTAATCCACCACTATATGCACTTGTGGGGCGATTGAGGTATAGTCTCATTGACACAAGTCCGTAAGACTTCATGATTTAGGTACACATGTTTTTTGGCGCCACTGTCAGGGAATAACCCAATTAAGATGCCTTCATGATGGTTATAGCTATGGTGTGAATGAATCATACTTGTGGAGGTGAATTCCCTCAGTGGCAAGTCATCAAGTATATCAACACTTGTTACATCACACTTTAGGAGTGTGTGTAATGAGCTTTTAGGTTTAGGTTTAGGAGTGAGGGAGTGAGGGAGTGATGAAAGAGTTAGGGTTTAAGGAAGAGAGAGGAGTAAGGATAGGAGAAGTAGGACACCTTGAAAAAATCCCAAAAATTTTTCTAGTTCAGTTCAGTTCAGGCACTTGGGCAGCCAAAGCCTTAAAACCCAAAAAATTTTCAGTCTTTAGTTACTTGTTTGAACAAGTATCATGCGAAGCAGCAATGATTGGTATTGTGGAAGTCATTTCTTGGGAAGCAAGCACTTTATGGAAATTGTGAGCACAAGGCTTAGACAAGGCAACCTTGAAGGTGAGCTCATTGACCCTGTAATCTTAGAAAATCAAAAACTCACTCACAGGCATGACTAAACATATAAGCGGTATCACAGGTTAGGACAGAAGGTTTGTAGTGAGATTTTGTGAGGTACACTTAGCTAGAGGGGAAGATGAGAGTAGTAGACATCCTTTGCACAAAAAAATTCTAAATTTTGATCACTTTTGGCTATAGTACCATGATCCGTTGAGTTTTGGTATCGTGATACCAAAATTCCCTAGTATCGCGATACTCGACTGGTATCGTATCGTGCATACCCCTTGAGGTATCGTGATATCATCATGGTATTGTGTATTGCCAAATGCAGGTATTACGATCGCAGTTAAAAGTGGTATTTTATCATGCACATCGTGGTATCATATCGCGATCCCCCTTAGAAGTATCGTATCGCATGTCATAGGGTATCATATCATATAGATCATAGTATCATATCATCTGAAAGACTGGTACCGTATCGTACACATTGTGGTATCATATTGCGGTTCACTACCAGGTATCATATCATTAGAATTGGTGTCGTCAGATATCCAATATCATATTGTCTTGAAACCGATATCGTATCATAAGGATAAGCAGGTATCGTATCGTGAACTAACATCGATATCGTATCGTCGATTCACAACGTATCATATCATGAGCAGATCTAGTATCGTATCCCCTGGCTCAACAATATCGTATCATGTGCACTTTCGGTATCGTATCATCATAGTAGAAGCATCGTATCATCATAGTAGCAGCATCGTATCATCAGAGTGGTATCATATTGTTGAGCCCATAAAAGTCACATTGGTCAAAGTCAACCACACTCAAAGTGAAAGGATCAAAGTCAAAGCGATGAAAGCCAACATGTTCAAGGTCAAAGTCAACATGGGTGAAGTCAAAGTGTTCAAAGTTTGGGTGCCAAGGTGCACAAGTAGTGCACAATTAATTGTCACAAAGGGTATAATTGCAAAAAGTTGGTTGCAAGTTGACGAGGTATTTCTATAATTTCTCTAAGGTTCAAAGTGTTTTTAAAGTGTTTTGGAAGGTTCAAGTGAACCCTCTCTTAGGTGCACATTTGAAGAATTAAAAGGCAAAATGTGAATGTATGTGAAGCGGCAGCATACACAGAAGTGAAAGTATGGCCCCCCAATTAAAATTTTTGTTTTACTCTAAAGTCACTACAGGACAAAACAGGGATTCGTTGGCTGCCCACTTTTGGAGACAATCTTGGGACATCAAACTGAGCACCAAGATGCTCTAGCAGTTAGGAGCGTATGTGAACCGAAACTCAAATCAAGGCAAGGCATTATTCTTTGTGGATTAAGCAAGGTGATCATAGTCTAGACTAAGCAAGAGAAGTGCAAGAGACATACAGAGTGTGCGATGCACAAAAGTGAAGTGCAAGGTGTGCATGATGAGTGACTAGAAGTGTACAGAGAAGTGCTAAGCATACAACCAAAAGGGACCTTAGAAGTTGTATGCGCGCCGACAGAAGGTGTCCATCCCTCCCCCTAGTGGAAGCTTGAGTGCAAGGTGTGCACAAGTGCAAGCTTGGAGAAGGTGGAGGTCTGGTGCAGAGAAGGTCGGCAACAACAAGAACTTTGGGTATTTTGTACTTTGTGATTGTGCACTCTTTAGGATTTTGCACAGAAAGCATTTGGGTTGTATTGTACATCACCATTGTACTTTCCTCCTTATAATCAATCTACAGAATCTTTCAGTGTCTGTATCTTTCTCCCTTCTCCTACAAACACTCAAATCCCTTTTTGCACAAGAATCCGCTAACAAAATTTGGCACGCACAGTGGACCACAAGGAGATTTGAGCATAGGAGAAGAAATATTGCAGTGTGGAGAAGCATTATTCAAGTGCCGATAGTACTACTTCATTGGGTTAAGAGGTAAACCTTCTTATTGATTATCTTAGCCTAAGAGGATTATGAACAGCTCATGACTGTAACCCGGTCTCAAACATTGAGGGTCAGTTGCAAAGCAACAAGAAGGAAGTCTATTAGAAGATCCTCTAGTCCACTATCATCGACTTCATCAGTAAAGAATATGGCAGGCCAGGTAGATTTGAAAACTTTACTTTCTAGATTGAATATAAAATTTCCATCTTTCAAAGGTTTAGCTCAGGAAGATCCGGACAAGCACATTAGGAGATTCTTAGCATTATGCAATACAAGAGGTTTGATGGGAAGAGGGGATGCCTTTTTGATCCTTTTTCTTGCCACGTTAGAAGGGTTAGTAGATAAATGGTTCAACCCATTTCCTGAAAACCATTTCACCACTTGGGATTTAATGAAAGATGCATTCAAAAGTCAATTCCAGCATGGGAATACTACAGAGATAATCATAGAGGAATTAGAAAACTTGAGACTAGGTCCTGGTGAAACATTTCCAGAGTTTGTAACTAGGGCCAAGGCACTAATGTCTAAGTTGCCAGATCCTCCACATGATTTCTTTATTAAGAAATGGTTAGCTAAACCACTTCCAGTGAGAGTGGTACACTTAGAAGAAATTGACTCCATGGTCATGCAGACAAGAAGCAAAGGGAAAATTCTAGAAGAAAAAAACCAGGGATCAAATTCTTTTGGAAGTGACAAAGATTAGAGGGCACATCAGAGAAAATCAGATATATGTGAAGATGCAAAACAAGAGAAAGGAAGTTCAACAAAATGTGAAGAGGTAACACGAAAAGAAGATTTTTTAGAAACTAACGATTTCATTGGGAATGCATACAGCTGGGCCCACAAGGAACTTGAGAAATCAAACAACAAAATTGATCTTAGGGAATCTGGAGCTTCAAGATTATTCAAGTGAATTAAAACAGAGGTTAGTATTCTTGAGTTGATAAACATGGATGCAAAATTTAGGTCTAAAGTACTGCAGTTGATTGATGAGGCTTCCTCATCCACCTTGGTGGCCAAGACTACTGCATTAGGCCAAGGGAAGGGTGTAGAAGAAGCACCTCTCATGGACTATAAGAATCCCATATTGACAGTAATAATTAAAGGATTAAAGCTACAAGGAGTCATTGTGGATGGTGGGTCTGGCATAAATTTGATGCCTGAGCATACCATGGAGAAGCTTGGCCTACGTCCATCCAAACCAGCCCATTTCACTGTTACTTTGGTAGATCAAAGCAAAGTAAGGCCAATGGGGGTGATCCCAAAAGTTCCACTGGAAGTACAAGGTAATCTCTTCATTTTGGATTTTGTGGTATTAAGACTCCCCAGGTAGAAGGGGGATTTCCCCTCTTGATTGGAAGACCATGGCTGAGGCATGCAAGTGTCATTCATGACTGGGGTAAAGACACTATGTGGGTACAAAAGAAAGGGCAAGAACTTACACAGATACATTTAGAGGAGGGCCCAGATCATCAAGGGAACACCAACATGATGCAATCAATTGGCATTTGCATGGAACAAGAAATGGAGGATCAACCACAATTAGAGTTCGAAGAGGAAGAAGATATTCTAAATTGGCTGCAAGCACGCAACTCTTCCTCTTGTTTTGGAGTTTTTTATAAATAATTCTTGCACAGATGCATGTTATGCTGAAAATGAGGATAAATTTCACGTTGATGGATTGGGAGAGCCCATCACGAACCACAGAAGGGGGAGGAAGGCACCCCTCAAGCACGACTTGGAGGAGGATGCAACAACAACAGAGAAGGAAGTTACTAAAGTTAAAGACAAGGTAAAAGATACTAGTGAGGAATGTTCTTTGGCTATTCAAGAAATCCGTGCAGGATGGATGCAGGACAAAGAGGAATACATTGAGATCCAGAATACTCTTGCTTATGCAATAATGAAAGACAAGCTATTGGAAGAAAACAAGTTTGGAGATGAGAATGTAGATACCATGGTAGAGAGAAACCCTGTCAAAGAAGTACAATTAGGCACTCAGGAAAATAATCGTCCAATTTTGGTGGTCACTTGGTTGTGGAGCCACCCAGAACTGCTTGAAAAGGTAAAATCTTTCTTGACACAATATGCACATGTTTTTGTGTGGCACTATAAAGATTTAGAAGGAGTGCCTGCCAATTATGGAGAGCATAGAATCCCTCTTGTTGATGGAGCCAAACCAATAAGAGGAAAGAGTTATAGACTTAACCCAAAATATGCTGAAGCTGTTTACGTGGAAATACAGAAGATGGAGGATGCAAGAATCATCATTCCGATGGAACACTCAGAATGGCTTTCACCAATGGTTACAATACCACAGAAGAATACCAACAAAATCAGGATTTGTGTTGACTTTAGAGCACTCAACAAGGTGACCATTCTAGATGGATTCCCCATGCCTTTTGCAGAGCAAGTCATTGAAGAAGTGGCTAGACACGCATTATATAGCGTTATGGATGGCTTTAGTGGTTGTAACCAAATTTCCATCCAGCCAAAGTATCATGAAAAGATTGCTTTTATCACACCTTGGGGCACATATGTGTATGTAAAAATGCCATTTGGACTCAGAAATGCTCCAGCCACCTTTAATAGGACTGTCAACCTCATTTTTGGACCCTTATTGCTAGAAACACTCAAAATTTTCATGGATGAGTTTTCTTCATTTTTAGGATCTCAAAAAGAGACCCCTTTGGATTGCTTGGACCATCATTTGAGATAGCTGCAGAATGTTTTTAAAAGATGTAGGGAGACTAAACTAAAGCTAAACCCAAATAAATGTCATTTCCTTGTCACAGAAGGAACCCTCTTGGGACATGTGGTATCTGCTAAAGGTATGGCTCCAGATCCTGATAAAATTATTTCTATACTAAAGTTACCTAAACCCAAATCTCCTAAAGAGATCCAAAGCTTTTTGGGGCATACTGGGTACTATAGAAGATTTATCAAAATGTATGCAGAGATAGCCAGGCCACCAGCTAGACTTACAGGTAAAGCATTACCCTTTAAATGGGAAGAAGAAGAAGAGAATGCTTATCAAACATCAAGGTCTAAATTGGTGGCTGCACCAATTCTTATCACACCAGATTGGTCAAAACCTTTTCATGTACATGTAGATGCTAGTGCATATGCAGTGGGTGCAGTTTTGACCCAACACAGTGAAGAATACAAACTTGATAGACCTATTCAGTATGCTAGTCGAATTTTGACTAAGGATGAAAAAAATTATAGCACTACAAAAAGGGAGGCCCTAGCAATGTTTTTCACTGTACAAAAGTTTCGTCATTATTTGCTAGGTGTGAAATTTGTTATCATCACTGATCATCAACCACTCAGGTACTTCTTGAACAAGCCACAAGCGACTCGGAGGATATGGAGGTGGCTACTTTTGTTCCAAGAATTTGATTTTTTTGTAGTCCATAGACCAGGTAAAGAAAATGTCATGGAAGACCACCTATCTAGGATCAACATGATGGATCAAGCAATTGGATTCAATGATGATTTTCTAGATGCTAATATGTTTGCTGTACAAGCTCAAGGTTGGTATGATGATATAAGAATTTTATTAAAACTGGATTGTATTCAGAGAAGGCAAGTGCTGTGCAAAGAAAGAGATTGCTAATCAAGAGGAGACCTTTTACCTTCATTGAGGGAAAATTATATAGACAGGGAAAAGATAACAGGTTTAGAAAGTGCATGGAAGAAGAAGAAGAAGTGAGGGAAATCCTTAAATCTGCACATGAAGGAACATGTGGTGGTCACCTTCCAAGACACATTATGAGTCAAAGAATCCTTGATGCTGGCCTATGGTGGCCTACATTATTCAAAGATGTAGAGGAATGGGGAAAAGCATGTGATGTCTGTCAGAGGTGTGGACCCAAGCCAACAAAGCAGAGGCACAACCCCTTGATTATTTCCACTTCTTGGCAACCATTTGAGAAGTGAGGGCTAAATTTCGTAGGGCCCATCTACCCTCCATCGATTCCAAAGAGAGAAAAAAAACGAGCCATGGCAGCTGATTTTTCTTTGCCAGTAAATTATAAACCCCCCTGTGCCCCCCTGTGCCCCCCCACCCACCCCCCACCGCCCCCCCCGCCCCCCCCCCACCCCCCCACCCCCCACCTATCCCCCCTCCCCACCCCCCACCCCCCACCCACCCCCCACCACCCCCCCCTCCCCCACCCACCACCCCCCCCCACACACCCCCCACTGCCCCCCCCCCCCTCCCACCCCCCCCCCCCCCCACTCCCCACCTCCCACCCACCCCCCCCCCCCCCCAACCCACCCCCTACCGCCCACCCACGCCCCACCACCCACCAACGTCCCACCACCCACTCACCCAACCCTGCACAAATTGGAAGAGATACGTCTACATGCCGCAAAACAATTGGTAGAGACTCAAATGAAGAGGAAGGAGGCACGTGATCAAAATCTATGGACCAATAACTTACAAACAGGCATGTTAGTTCTTCTCCATAGACCTCAAATCCACACACAAGTAAGGGGAAAATGGCTTCCACAATGGGAAGGACCTTATCAAATTAAGGTGATGCTGAATTGGGGTGCAATGGAGTTAGAGACTCTAAAAGGAGAGGTCCTACCATTGGTCAGCATATCAAGGCTCAAGGCCTATCATCAACACAACTGAAGTTTTCCGGATCACCTGGAAATTGCAAAATCTGTCTAGGTTGTACATAGCCTTCTCATTATCTTTTTGCTCAAGTTTTAGTACTTTTTATCCATTTTTATGCTTGTTCCTTGTGTTTTTTTTAAGCAACTTAGAAGTCATTTCTCAAACTTCGCATAAACAAAATTTTAGGATTTTGGGGAATTTTTAAGGCATTTTTAGAAATTTTCTAGCATTCTTTTTCCTTTTTTAATGTCATTCTCTTACTAAAAATGGAAGAATAAAGGAAGCTCCTTGTGGTTTTGAGTGAGAAAATGGCCTAGAAATGTCTGAAAATTTTTTGAGAATTTTGTGAAATTTTTTGCAATTTAAAATTTTTTTTTTTGGATTCTATAGTATTTTTATCTACTTTCAAGGTATTTTTTTCAAAAAAAAAAAAACGGGCCCTAGCGGCTGATTTTGCTTTTCTAGTAAATTATAACCCCCCCCCCCCTGGTGCCTCCCTGCCCCCCCTCCCACTGCCCCCCCACCCACCCCTCATCGCCCCCCCCCCCTCCCCACCCCCCACCCACCCACCCCCCCTCCCCACTCCCCCCCACCCCCCCCCCCCCCCCCCCCCCCCCACCCCCAACACCCACCCCCCACCACTGCCCCCCCCCCCCACTGCCCCCCACCCCCCCTCGTACGCTTATTTTTCATTATTCTTTTTATTTTCATTATTATTATTATTATCTTCATTATTTTATTGTTTAGTTTTCTTTTATTTTTTCTTTATTCTTCTTTTATTTAAGCTCCACCCCACGTGCGTTAAAAAAAAACCTATATATATATATATATATATATATATATATATATATATATATATATATATATATATATATATATATATATATATATATATATATATATATATATATATATATATATATATATATATATATATATATATATATATATATATCATTACTTAAAAAATATATATTTTAAATTTTCTATAGTGTAAGTCAAGGATGTGATAAATTTGCAGGACATGGTTGAAGATAACTCCCAAATGAGCTTTAGGGGGAGTGTTGAAGATAAATGTACAAGCTCATTTTCATATGAGCTATGCTTGGATAAATTTACCAAATATAAAGATAACGGAAAAGAAGAGAAAAAAGAAAAAAATAAAAGAAAAAATTCTAGTCAAAATTCATGATGAGTAAAACTTTGTACATAGCTCTATTGTGGAGCTCATATCTCAGTGTATATGTAACCATTTCTTGTGTTTAAACACTCATTGGAAAGATTATCTTGTGTACTTTTGGCATATCAAATATCTTTTTCAGATCTTATATATTATATGAGATATCAGTGAAAGAGTGAAGTCAAGTTTTTTAGTATAGTTGTGAAGACAGGTAGTCTATTTTGGTTGGTTATGTTTCCCAACCAAAACATATCCAAACTGCTTGATTTTTGTCTTGTTATAAAACTCTTAGCATTTAATTTCTTTTTTTCTAAATATCTGATTGATAACATTTATATTCGATGAGATATCTATGAGAGAGTGAAGTCTAGTTTTAAGTGTACTTATGTGTGCAAGTGGTCTATTTTGGTCAGTTGAGTTTCCTGACCAAAATGCATCCAAATTACTTGTTTTTTAGCTCCTTGGAAATCTATTTGTGTCTACTTTATTAGTACTAAATATCTTTGTCAAATAATATATATTCAGAGTTATCAGTCCAAGAGTAAAGTTTAGTTCTTTAGCATACTTATGTGGATAGGTAGTTCATTTTTGTCAGTTGCGTTTCCTAATCAAAACTTGTCCAAATTAAGTTATTTATAGCTTTTTAGAAAGATCTCTTTGTCTAATTTGATTAACTAAAGGCACAAGTCCATTTGAGTTTTGTATTGAGAGCAGCAAGCTATCTAAGGTTCAGATACATCAAGTGATTTAGAGGAGGAACTACGCATGGCCTCACATGACATGCACGGTTCAGTTCCAAGGGAGAGCTTTATGTCCACCATAGAGGGAGAATACCGGACCTCCTTACAGTATGTATCCACTAATTGAGAGGGAGTCCCTATTTTCCTTGATGGCATAAATAGGTCAGTAGCAAGAATGGTAAACTCTACGGATTCCACAATAGTTCCAAGACCTAGAGTCAAGTACGAAGGAGTTTACATGGAAAAGTTAGGTCACATCTAGATACAACCCTTATCTAGTACCACAAGGAGCACCCATGCCATATGACCAAGGAGGATATGGACAACCACAACTAGTGCTAGGACAACAAACACCCCATCCACAGAATGTAGTGCCAGTCAAATACACTCAACCAGAGGAAAACATGGAAAGAGCTATAATGCCTGCTACACCTTTAACTAATGCAGAGGCTACAAATCAAGGATATGAATAGACCCAAGGAGAATACTATCTTTATGACGCCAGCCTGGTAGAATATGACCAAACATATGAACAACAATATTACAGTTATGAAGGATATGAAAACTCTTATGGACTCGAATATGTGAACATGATGTACACTACACCTAAAGCACCAGTCCCAGTGAGACCACCTATTAGACCACCTGCACCAAGGGGACCATGCTATAGATGCGACGGAGATCACTTCATACGAGAATGCACATTGCCATATAACCCACCACCTCCTAGAACATGGGAAGGGTATTGCAATGATTGTGGCAAGGAGCATCTATTTAGAGACTGCTTGAAAAACCCCAACAAGGTTCATAACACTACCCAAATTTAACGTAATAGAAGTTATTGAATCATCTAGAAGGAGTAAAGAATACACAGTACCATTAAAAGCCATTACTCGAGCTCAAGCCAAAGGACAAGCAATAATAAATTGAGAGTTCGAACCCGAAATGGATAAAATTTTAGAGCACAAGATACAGATAGTCGAGGATTCAGAAGATTTACGAGAGACTAACCAAACAAAGAATACACAAAGTTGGAAGACAAGAAGAGAAAAACTAAGGAAGAAATGGCTAAAGAAGAAAAATAAAGAGAACAAGAAATATGTGAAAGAAAGTAAGAAACCTCAGGAACAAAAAGGGCAAGGAAACACTTATCAGAAGACCTAAACATAGAAGCCAGAGAAACCAGAATCTATTCTAGTTGACCCAACATCGGAGGACTTGGATATGTGGTTAAAAGCATATCGATCCAAAATCATGAAGGGACCAAACATAGAACAACATGAAAAACTCTACCCACAAGGAGAGCTAGAAAAGGAGAGATTGGCGATACGCAGGAAGCTCATAGAGATAGCCCAAATCACACTAGAAAATACTACCCCAATCCTTCTAGAGACTAGGATAACCGAGAGCCAGTTCAATGAATGTCTCAAAAACAACAAATAAAAACAAGTAAGAAAACCAAAAGAGGAACATAGTAAAGAGGAGCAATAGAGTAACCAAGCCAAATAGATGTCTGTAATTCCAGAGCTAGAAGTTGATTAGCCACATACTTGTGGGCCAAGATCCAGGAAGAACGATGGAAAAATAACAAGAGTTTAACACCATCCTTTGAAGCACTAGACACAGGGGAAACCCAACTGATACCAAATTTAGAAGAAGTATACGAGGAAGTTTCTATGTTAGACATAGAATCAAACAAAATTTCCACATTACCAAATTATATGGGAGAATACGAGAAAGGGTCTACAGTATTTCATGCTCCTACAATACGGGGCAGGGAAGATGGGTCTCTAGATAAGACATTACAAAACTTAACAGAGCTCAAGAAGACTAAGGTACAATGCCTCTTGACAGTAGAAGAACTACTACAAGTCAGACCCTAATTGTGGACGCACTTAGCTGGACAATTGAGAATAGAAACTGGAGAGCCTACGAAGGAAAAGAGAGGAGTTAAAGTTCCATCAACCATCCTAATCCCAGTTGATAAAGTTGGAGAATTTAGTGAGGGAGATGAGGGGAATACTTGTTTACCCATCACTTTTAACGGATATATGACCAAAAGCATCTTAGACACAGGAGCTGGTGTAGGCATAGCTATAAAAGAAATTTGGGAGAAATGGGGAAAACCAACCCTATGACCAACATGCATGAAGCTTCAACTGGCAGATGGTCATGTGGAAAGACCATTAGAAATACTATAAAAAATTAAACTAACCACCTATGGAGTAGAGTTCAAACATACTCTAGCTATATTCCGATTTGGGAAAGCCAATAATTATGAAATGATCTTAGGACAAATGTTTATGAGACAACTTAGAGTAGTACAAGATTGGGGAAGAGACACGTTGTATTTACAACACCAAGGGACAACCACTAAGATAAACTTGCATGCCTTTTCTTATAGGGACGTGCCCCAATTACAATGGAATCCCATACATAAAGAAGAGGATGATTTGTCAATTCATAGTGCAGGATCAAGTGACCAATCATGGATGCACGAAGATGCTCAATAATGGATGTGTAAAGAGGCAAAATGAGAAGAAAACAAAACTCAGTTATGGCCTATTAGACATCAAAATTCCCGACCCATAGATGATCCAGTGTATATGCCGCAAATGAGTGGCTAGAAATCTCCCTGACACATACTTATTCAACCTAGAAGTATGTCCGAAGTGGGCAGAAAAGCTGATTACAATACTCACACATGGACCACACCATAAAATTAACAAAGACATCAGGACGGAATTTTTGCAATCATGCAATTTACACATTGTGACAGGAAGTTTGTATTGCAAAGAGCAAAACAACATATTACTAAGATGTGTTGAAGAGGTAGAATAAAAGAACCTAATCGAACAAGCTCATGTAAATCAATAGAAAATTCATAAAGGATCCCATGGAACATTAAGAGAAGTGAAAAGATTGGGAGTATACTAGCCAGACATGCCAAGGGACATACATGAACACATTAGTGGTTGCCAAGAAACCCAAGAAAATACTCCTGAGGACAATGCTTCATTACGATTCTCTACAATAGCACCAGAATGGAGTAGGGCATTGGTTAAATTCTTGAAAACACATGAGCATGAGGAAGAGCTAATCTAGCAAGAAAGTGAACTCTAGAAGAAATGAGCAAGGACTACACAATAATTGGAAAATAATTAGTTAAAAGGGGAAAGGACAATCAGCTACAATTATGTGTCCATGAAGGAGAATATTTACCCATTCTAGAGATGGCACATGCAGGTGCTGCAGGAGGACATTTTTCAGTTAAAAGAATTGTAAAATTGATTCTCTTTGTAGGTTTGTGTTGGCCATCTCTCCATATGGATGCCGACACGTATGTGCAAAGTTGTGAGGTGTGCCAAAGAACCAAGTATCCTATCAGAAGAAATGATATGCCTTTAAGACCCATGATTTGCACAAGAACCTTTTCAAAATGGGGCATTGATTCTGTAGGACCGATTAATCCTCCAGCCTATGGATCACATGCTGAATACATAATACTGGCAATGGATTATCAAACGAAATGGGTGGAAGCAAAAGAAACCAGGAAGAATGATGTGCAAACTATAGCTAAGTTTCTCTTCGAGAACATCTTTACTCGCTTTGGATTACCGATAGAGATAGTAAGTGATAAGGGAACACACTTCATCACTGAAGTAATATAATCACTGATGAATGAGTTCCTTGTGATTCATAAAAAGTCTGCCCCCTACCACCCTCAAGCTAATGGTCAAGTGGAGAGTTCCAATAAGGTATTATGCACAGTGTTCACTGTTGACTAAAATAGTCAACAACGGGAGATCTGATTGGGACAAACAATTGCATCATGCAATTTTGGCCTTTCGTGTAGCTTACAAGATAGCCATTGGAACTAATCCTTTTAACTTAGTATATGGACAGAATGTGATCTTACCAACTGACTTTTTAGTACCTACTCTACATGTAGCACAACAATATGAGTGGATAGGCCATGAACTATCCAAGCAATTGGACCAAATTGAGAAACTACACGAAACAAGACTACAAGCAGTAGCAATAATTTATGTCCCTAAAATGAGGCAGAAAGCATATTATGATGCACATATTAAGGATAAAGGCTTGAAGGAAGAAGATTTGGTATTAGTGTATACGTTGAACCAACATGCAAAGAAATTGCAGCAATGTAGATACTGGCCATTATTGATAAATTGAATCTCAACAAGTGGAGCAGTGAACTTAGCTACACTAGACGGGGATGTACTTCCCAACTATATTAGTGGCTATAGAGTGAAAAGATATATGGAACCATTAACATACCAAATGTTAGCATGATTAGTAGGAGTGCAAAATTAGAAAAAGGAAGAAGAATGGTTTTGAGAAGAAGCTCGAATGGAAGCCCTGGAGCGAATCAAAAAGCAAAAAGAGTGGATGAGGCAATGGGATGAATGATATCTACAAGGAGAAGAACTTATACCCATGGCAAACTACCATGTAGACAAGGAGAACAACTCGAGTTATAGAAATTCTCGACCATACCTAAACCTAGGGTTCGGAGACACAGAATATCAACTATGATGGAGAGTGTTAATCTCCAAAAGAACAAGCTATCCTTGATGTTAGAGCACCTCTATATCAAGAATAACTCAAAACCTTTACCAATTTGGAGGATCAATACTAAGTTATCAAAATCCCCAACAAACTATGAAGAGAGTTAATACTCAAAAAGTCTGCTGCATATATTTCACTCATTGACTGACCAAATGTGTAAAGGTTTTTAAAAAACTCTGCCGAAGGTGTCGTCTATAGTTTATCCACCTTCTCCAAGTTAAATCATTCCAAAAGATTAAGTATATCTTGAGAAATGAATCAAACAGTTCACCTATGTCTGAAAGTGTTCTCCTGTATAGTCGATTCTCACACCTGCAACTTCTAACACATGGTTCTCCCAAACTAGACATTGTTTAAGAAAATGATTTTAGCCATAGATGGATTACCTTCCAACTTAGATTTTGACTCCTCATTTGTGCAAAACTTTCCACTGTACATTGAGAATTGATCAATTCTTTGACCATCGAGATTGCACCTGTTTCAGAAGACACTCAACACTTCTTCACATACAAATGTTCCTACACATAACTCTCTCAGCCTGTTTACAATTAGGCTCTCAAACTTTAACCGTAGACTCATTAACTATGGGATTAGACATCTACAAAAGGATTCTTGAAATGATCAAGCACAAAAGGAGAACACACAGAAATATCGGGCACAACTTTTCTTCTATTCAGAAAAAATTTACATCTGGATGAGAGAGATATCTTCCTCAGTTCTAAAGTGTCTAATGACTTCTAATTCTTCTAATTTCTTGTTCTCTCATACTCTCTCATATTTTTCCCAACTTTTTACTTGTATATATAGGCATATATGTACAAGCTCATGACCATACTAAAGATATAAGTGAGCTAACTATAAATTAATGTACATATGTATACAAGTCTTCATCTTCTGAACATGCACTATCTTCAAGCTTCATAAACCAATCTTTTCTTCATTCTTTGACTTCAAGTCTTTATCCAAAACATCAATTGGTGGTTGACTTGCACCAACAACTCCCCCTCAATCATCAATTGAGGTTTTCTCTATCTTCTTTATACCTACCATGTCTTTGAATCTCTGTAGCTTTGGTCCATCCAAGCTTTTGGTTAACATATCAACTATCTGATCTTTTGTTGAAGTATGTATGACTTCAATCTCCTTATCAATCACCTTCTCTCTTAGAAAGTGATATTGAATCTCAGTATGTTTAGTTCTTGCATGAAAAACAGGTTTAGCAGCTAGATACAAATGAACTCATGTTATCTCCATGAATAGTGGGTATACTCTGATTGATGTCAAAACTCTTCATGAGGGTCTTTAGCCATATGACTTCCTTTGCAGCTTCAACCATACCTTTATACTCTTCCTTTGTAGATGATAAATGAACTATGTGTTGCTTCTTAGAACACCAAGAGATTAACTTATCTCCCACATAACACAAGTATCCATATGTTGGTCTCCTATCATCAGGATTACCTGCCCAATCTGTATCACTATATATCTTGTTGTTTGTATATGATGTAAAACCATAATACAAACCTTCTTTGAGTGTACCCTTAATGTACCTCAAGACTCTTTGTCCCGCAATCCAATGTTCTTTCCTAGGACAATGCATGAACTGAGACAATACTCCAACTGCATATGACAAATCAGGCCTAGTTAATGTAGCATAGATAAGACTACCAACCAGACTTTGATACAACTTCATGCCCTTGAATTCTTCTCCTCCATATCTGCTCAATTTGAGATTCACCTCCATTAGAGTAGGTGCCACCCTGCAATCTTCCATTTTAAACTTGATCAACAAGTTCTTCAAATACCTCTCTTGAGTCACATACACTCCATGTTGAGTATATGAGATCTCCATGCCCAAGAAATATGACAAGTCTCCCAAATCACTAATCTTGAACTCTTTCTCCATTTGCTTCTTTAGACTTTGTATGCCCTTCTCATCTGTACCTGTAAGAATTATATCATCAACATATATGCACATGTAAATGAACCCATCATCACTTGCTTTGACAAGCAAGCTACTATCCGCTTTAGATACTTGAAAACCAAGTTCCTTCAAGAACTTCACAAGTCTATAATTCCATATGCCCTTGGGGCCTGCTTCAAACCATACAAAGCTCTCTTGAGCTTGCATACATATTCTGAATACCTTTCATTTTTGAATCCTTGTGGTTGCTCCATGAAAACATCATCTGGAATATAACCATTAAGGAAAGCATTTTTCACATCTAATTGACATAATCTCCAACCTTTACATGCAGCAATGGCTATGAGTGTCCTGATGGTTGTCATCTTTGCCA
Organism: Ceratopteris richardii; assembly: GCA_020310875.1. Classification (NCBI taxonomy): domain Eukaryota; kingdom Viridiplantae; phylum Streptophyta; class Polypodiopsida; order Polypodiales; family Pteridaceae; genus Ceratopteris; species Ceratopteris richardii. Next base: position 101,767,391 of record CM035439.1, read on the forward strand.
CAGGACTATAGGTCTCATCATAGTCTATACCATATGTCTGAGCAAACCCTTTCACAACAAGTCTAGCTTTATACCTAGACACACTTCCATCTACATACCTCTTTGTGTTTTAAACCCATTTGCATCCAATGATCTTCTGACTATTTGGTTTAGGAACCAAATCCCAGGTCTCATTTTCCATCAATGCATCATACTCTTCCTGCATAGCTTTCTCCCAATTTTCTTTACATTTTGCCTCTTCATATGTAGAAGGGTCTTCATCTGCTTTCATCATGTAAGCATAGTCTTTAGTAGCCAGAAAAGAAGTATCATAGCTATACCTTGTAGATCGCCATTTGTGTCTTGATGACCTTCTAGGTTCTCCACTTCTTGAGGTTTCTGGTTCATTACATTCTAGATCAAACCTTGGCACTTCTTCAACTTCAACCTGTACTTCATTGTTCTCTTCTTCATCAAATATCTGAACCTTTGATTTACCTTTCTTATGATGCACAACTTCTTCATCACCTACATAAATATTGATTGTACCTGCATACCAATTAGCTTTCTCATCAAATGTAACATCCTTTGATACAAGGAATTGTTTTGTGGATGGACTCCACAACCTATATCCCATCTGCTTATCATCATCTCCAATGAACATATACTTTTCAGCTTTAGGTTCCAATTTATGCCTCAACTGAGATGGCACATATGCATAGGCTAAACAACCAAACACTTTGCAATGATCTAAGGTAGGTCTCTTACCCCACCATGCCTCATATGGTGTCGTACCTTGCAAGGCTTTACATGGTAACCTATTGACCAAATATGTAGCTATATTTACAGCCTCAACCCACAAATAATTTGGACAATTTTTCTCCTTCATCATGGATCTTGCAAACTCAACAAGAGCTCTATTTCTCATTTTTGCTACACCATTTTGTTGAGGAGAGTACCTGCAAGTAACTTCCCTTTTATACCTGCATTCCATAAATAATCACTGAACTCATTAGAGAAATACTCTCCCCCTCCATCTGACCTTAGTCTCTTCAACTTTTGACCTATGATTCTTTCTGCATACACATGATAATGTTTAAATGTATTAAATACCTCTGATTTATCTTTGATCACATAGATAGTGATCCACATGGTAGCATCATCAACATAAATCACATAATATCTTGAACCATTTATACTGAAATCCTTTGATGGTCCCCACACAGCTATGTGTACCAATTCAAGCTTCTGTGAATACATAAATCCATGATTATTGTATGATTGCTTATGAGCCTTTCCTAATTGACATGCCTCACATCTGTATGTCATATGTTGACCTGCAGCACTGAACCATTGTTAACCATATCTTTAATACCTCTTTCATTGAAATGTCCAAGCCTTTTGTGCCCAAGATCTAACTCAGAGATCTTATGTCCTCCATAAGTGAACAAGGCCTGACTAACATTACCTTGAATCTTCAATGTGAAGGGTCTTCCTTCTTTCTTCCGTGAAACAATTTGTTTATACCCATTGCTAGGGTCTTCCACAGAAACTCCATCATTAGTGAACCTTACTTCATAAACTTTTTCAAAAATTTGCCCTACACTTATCATATTCTTTGGAATTGTAGGAACATACAAGACCTTACTCAGAAGAGTACTTCCATCCTTAGCCTTCACTGATCCAATTGACTTCACATTGTGCTTTGTATTGTCACCTGTTTGAACTACATGATTAGTTACCTTATTCTCCAAATCAATCATCAAATCTATGTTGCCACTCAGGTGATTGCTACACCCTGAGTCAATGCAAAAGACTCTTTGATCTTCACTTTGTCTTTCACAAGTTGCATTCATAATCAAGGTTGAATCCTCCTTTTGTCTGAAGCATAGTTGTAGTAGGTATTGTTGTAGGATTGGCTTTGGAATCCTCTACCTACATTTCTTCCAAAGTAACCTGTACTAACTCTACCTCTGAAATTACCTCTTTGGTTTCTACCACCTCTTCCTCTTGAATTAAAGTTCTGATTATATCCACCATTATTCTGATTATTATGCCAACAATCATGAGCTAAGTGATTTGTCTTACCACAAATCCAGCAAGCTTTGACTCCATCTTTATTGCTTCTGCCTCTTCCTCTACCTTTGCCACCTCCTCTTCCTCTTAGGAAGTTAGCTTGGTTAGTTGTGCCTTCATCTTCATTTGCTTGTTACTTGACCTTGTTATTCTTCTTCTTATCCTTTGAATACATTGCTTGACCTGCATTCTTATCACCATCACCTTTGACATCCTCCTCAAAGGTTAGCATGTGTCCTAGCAACTGATTTAAATCAGGAGTAAAATGATCTAGTGACAATTCAATAGACAAAATGAATGGCTTCCATTTCTCATCTCCTCTCAAACCTGTGATGATTTGCCTTACCAATTTATCCTCTTGAATATCTTCATCAACTACTCCTAATGCATCTGCAATGTCCTTCATCCTTGCTACATAATCAGAGATGGATTGAGAGGCCTTCTTCTTGAATGTGGTAAACTCTACCCATAAAGATGCCTTCCTTGACTTTGTAGTGTTTTGAAAATGCTCCTCCAAAGCATTCCATATATCACTTGCACTTTCAAGACCTCTAATGTGAGGTAGCAAGTAGTCATTGACTCCCATGTAGATAATGCTCCTTGCTTGAGCATCCTTCTTCATCCAAGTCATCAAATTTGAGAGTTCATCCCTAGTTGGAACACTAGGATCTCTGAATTGTGGTTTTTCTTCTTCACGTATAATGTAACCTATCAAGTCTTTGCTCATTAGATGAGCTTCCATCCTCATTGACCATGCTGGACCCTATCTGAAGAGAATCTCCCATCCTTTCTTGACCTATGTATTGAATTTTTCAAGCTTTATGAGGAATAAGGTTATTTGTCTTCTTGATGACTTCTGGCCTCCTTCTCAAGCTTTCACTTCAAACTTTCACCTTTTGAACCTTCAAGTGTTGATTTCTTTATAATTGCAACAGTCGAGGTCCTCCTTTCTTCAATTTTGATGATTTCTTGCTCTGATACCACTGATGGAGAGTGTTAATCTCCAAAAGAACAAGCTATCCTTGATGTTAGAGCACCTTTATATCAAGAATAAATCAAAACCTTTACCAATTTGGAGGATCAATACTAAATTATCAAAATCCTGAACAAATTGTGAAAAGAGTTAATACTCAGAAAGTCTGCTGCACATATTTCACTCATTGACTGACCAAATGTGTAAAGTGTTTTATAAAACTTTGCCCAAGGTGTCATATATAGTTTGCACACCTTCTCCAAGTTAAATCATTCCATAAGATTAAGTATATCTTGAGAAATGAATCAAAGAGTTCACCTATGTCTGAAAGTGTTCTCTTGTATAGTCGATTCTGACACCTGCAACTTCTAACACATGGTTCTCCCAAACGAGAAGTCATTTAAGAAAATGCTTTTAGCCATAGATGGCTTACCTTCCAAATTAGATTTTTACTCCTCATTTGTGCAAAACTCTACATTGTGCATTGAGAATTGATCAATTCTTTGACAATCGAGATTGCACTTGTTTTAGAAGGCACTCAACACTTCTTCACATACAAATGTTCCTACACATAATTCTCTCAGCTTGTTTACAATTAGGCTCTCAAACTTTAAGCATAGACTCATTAACTATGGGATAGGACATCTACAAAAGGATTCTTGAAATGATCAAGCACAGAAGGAGAACACATAGAAATATCGGGCACAACTTTTCTTCTATTCAGAAAACTTTTACATCTGGATGAGAGAGATATCTTCCTCACTTCTAAAGTGTCTAATGACTTCTAATTCTTCTAATTTCTTGTTCTCTCATACTCTCTCATATTTGCCCCAACTTTTTACTTGTATATATAGGCATATATGTACAAGCTCATGACCATACTAAATGTATAAGTGAGCTAACTATTAATTAATGTACATATGTATACAAGTCTTCATCTTTTGAACATGCACTATCTTCAAGCTTCATAAACCAATCTTTTATTCATTCTTTTACTTCAAGTCTTTATCCAAAACATCAATTGGTGGTTTTCTTGCACCAACAAACTAGTGGATGCTTTGATCGACATAGAAGAGGCACTAAGTTGCTTACAAATGTCGTTAAACACTCATCTCGAAACAACCTTGAATCCTACTAAAGCATGTATGGTCCTTAAGGTGGTCACATGGTTTCCAATCTTAGGAAATCACATAAAATCACATGGGTTCTAAAAGAAGACTCTCCAAGGTCTCATTTACAAATCAAGGGGATAGGAGAAACTTCCAACCAAGCCTAAGATACTCAACCTTAGAGAATTAGCCCTAAGTTTAAAGAGCCATATAAAAGGGGTAAATAAACCATAAATTCCAAAGGTTCACACCTAGAAACCCAATGGTTCTACCCATTAGACCCATGTAATTATACAAAACAATTCATCCATGATATTGTGTCCCCTTGGGTGAATTAATTGCTACCAAGGCTGATATGAGAGGTCAAATTCATGAAGGAATATACCATATGTTCAACACTTGCTGGCAAGAATAGATTTTTGTGGAATCTAATTATTCAATAAAACTTCCCAACATATTCAACATTGAGCTTGGTCCTAATCTAGCCCTAAAACAAGAATTATTTACAAGCTTCCCCAATGCATGTTTTCAATGTGGAACCCAAGGTTGTAGGAAAAAACATTGCCCCCTAAGAAAGAACCCTTAGAAGAGCAAAGACGTGGCATTAGAGAAGATAATTCTTGATTGTCCCGTTCCAAAAGGTAAGAGGCCAATGAATGAAGGCTTTCCATACACATCTAGTCCTATGAGGATAGGATGGATTCACTTTGAGATAGTTATAAGTAAAGTGAAACTCTAAGAAATGACCATTGATTGATTTTATTTCACATGTTTATCACTTCAAGCATGATAGTATAGGGATATCCATATGTAGAGAGCCAAATCTCCAAGATATGTGATTCATATTAATGAGAACAATGTTGAAGATTTATTTCTATGATAATTTGTATATTAATCTAAGGCGATTCCAAGGATGGATTATTTGTTTGAAGGAAGTTATAATTCTGATGCTCAAGCACTTTTAGTGAAAGTGCAAGTACAGTTCCAAGAGTTATTGAAAAGAGTACTATTTTCTATTTTACCTCCTTGCAAGGAGGTAATGCATCATATTGAATTAATGATAGGTGTGAGTAACACAAAATGGCCACCATTTTGGATCAACCTACAAGAGGATAATGAATTCCACAAGGTTATGGATGAATATTTGTAGAAAGGGCTAATTAGAACCAACTACTTACCCCTTGTTGTTGCACAAATATTACTTGTAAAAACAAGGATGGAACTTTTAGAATGTGTGTTAATTATCATGCACTTAATAAATTCATTCTAAAGATAAGTTATCTAATCCACATTGATGATCTTCTTCATGTTCTAAGTGAAGTTGTTGTATTTCGGAAGATTGATATGAAAAATGGATACTACCATACAATGCTTTGAGAAGAGGATGTATATAAAATTTCTTTTCAAACGAAATCTGAGCATTATGAATACCGTATCATACCTTTCAACCTCATAAATGTGCCTGTAAGTTTTATGATGTTATTGACTCACATTTTGACACTGTTATTCAAAGATTTTCTGTTGATTTCATGGATGATTTATTAATCTATAAAAGATCAGTTAATAAACATGAAACTAATTTAAGAAATGTTCTAAATAAGCTTGAAAAAATGTATTTTTAAGTGAATCCGCAGAAAAATGGATTGTTCTGGTTCAAGATAGAGAACATAGGACATATCATGTTAGTTGAGGGAATATTAAATGGATCCCAATAAGCTAACGACATTTTAGAATTGCCTACTCCTCATGATAATGGATAGCTACAATCATTCTTAGGACCTTCAAGGGTTATAGGCTCTTGTTGAAATTCCATGAAAAACTTGCTTTTGGACAAGGTGCCTCTGGAGTGGAGGTAAGAGCAACAAGATAATTTTGAACCAATGAAACAAGCTACCTCAAGTGCTCTAGTAGCCAAAGTGGTGGATCTAGAGAAAACCTTTGAATTAGATATTGAGGCTAATCGCATAGCCATAGGGGTTGTTCTTAGCCGAGATAGCATGCCAATAGTTTTGAAACCAAGAATACTTCAACTGCACAATACTTGGCATGTGCATGAGAAAGAGTTGCATGCAGTGAAACATGCACTTATATCTTAGAGACATTATTCATATGTTGTAGAATTTATGGTGTATACAGATCACCATACACAAGTATTTTGGTAGTCATCTATGACTTCATGGCAAGTGAGTACAAAGGAATGAGCTTATGATGAGGGAAAGAGAACCCAATATCACTTTTCAAGAGGTAAAGGAAGCACAAGAGGAAGATCCATACTTATCATATGCTTTTAGATTCATCAATTACTCTATTATAGAGGAAGGGGTGTGTAGGTATGTCCCTTTTCCAAGTAAACCATGCAAGTCAAGTCCAAATTCTAATTCTCGATTAGAGAATGGAATAGTTAAATGATAAGGAAATGTTTAGGTAAAAAATCTTAAGATTTGAGCAGAAAGGTTATGCATGAAAATGATGATGTTACATGCAAAATACATCTTGACAATGATAAGGCCATACAACTTGTCAAAATAAAATTTAAAATGGTCATCTTCAGAAATTTAAAATTAGTCCACTAAAAAATGGTCATCTTCAGAAATTCAAAATTATTCAACTTTGAAAAGTGGTCATTTGGTAGGCAGTGCAAGGTTGATCCATCCAAAATTGTTCTTCTTAATATTTTCTCTAGTGTTGAAGGATTGGAATGATCCATAATCTAGCTGACATCTCTCTAAAGAAGTTAATCTTGTCAACTTCTCTCTCAAGAAGTTAGTCGACTTTCTTGAAGAACTTATCAACTGCATACTCAAGGAATAGGCCGATTAGTGCTGAGGTGATGGTGTGGGGAGAGAGAGAGAGAGAGAGAGAGAGAGAGAGAGAGAGAGAGAGAGAGAGAGAGAGAGAGAGAGAGAGAGAGAGAGAGAGAGAGAGAGAGAGAGAGAGAGAGAGAGAGAGAGGATGGAGTTGAAGGCTCAAGTATCACAACACAAAGAGATTATTGATGGATGAGAGGAAAAATGACCTCGCCATGCTCAATTTATTAGTTCAAATCTCGGAAAATTCTCCCTTCAAGCAACTTAGTATTAAGATACACACATGCAACCATGACTCTATTTGAAATCTAAAAATTGCAAAAACATTTCAAACATGCAAGCTCTTCATAGAGCTATCTTCTCTTGGAAAGCTCTCCAATTAATGCATGTATTAATCTTTGGAATTCGATGTGCAACAGTTCCCCAAAACACCATGCACCTCTGTTGGCACTCAAGATCAAGCACCAGACATGAGAACACATAGAAGAAGTGGAAACACAAGAAGAAGGAGCATGTAGGGAGCTCCAAGAAGTATATATCAAAATTTCAGAAGAAACCCCAAAAACAATGATTTTGATCACTAAAACCCATTCTAAATATCAATTTCACATTTTTAAACTCCATCTTGTTCAAGCCAAGGATTCCTCAAGCTTATCGCAATAGTAAAAGTATCTACATACCCATTTTCATAATTTTTAGACTCCCTTTGAGCCCTCAAATAAGCCCTGGAACCTAATTTTTAACTAGGCGAGAGACTAGGTCTCGACATGGCCAAAGCTAGTGAAAAACTATAAAAAGAGCTAAAGAGCTCATTTTTGAGGGGGGCTTGGTAGAGATTGAAGCTTTTGTAAGAGAGTTCTTTTGTAATTGAAAGCTTCCATTGTTCCTATCTTCATTATCTTGCCTTGTGTGCATTTGCATGTGTGTGTGCATGCATGTATGTGCTTGTCACTCACATTTTCTCACCACAATTTCTCACGATCTCCATATCCTCCTCACGTCTCCATGGATTGACAAGTAAAGGAGGTGGTGCTCATGCTTCGGCTACACTAAAATTTGGCACCATTGCTAGGGAATGTTGCTCAAGGATGAGGTTTGTGATGGTAAGATCATAGATTTGCAACATTGGAAGGTAAAAAATAGTCATTTTTTGTTAAGTTTCTGGTTTTTTTTCTCCATCATCATCATTGCCATCTTCTCCCATCTTCATCTTTGCATAAATTTTTCATTTTTGAGTGTATATTCCCTATTTTCACCTCATTTTTCATTCGTGGTTGTGTGTGTGTGTGTGTGTGAGAGAGAGAGAGAGAGAGAGAGAGAGAGAGAGAGACAGAGAGAGAGAGAGAGAGAGAGAGAGAGAGAGAGAGAGAGAGAGAGAGAGAGAGAGAGAGAGAGAGAGTGTTTGTGTGTGCAAGTTTCATTGATTTTCACGATTCTCTCAATGACACACAGGCTTCGACACTGAAGTTCGAAGTTCTCATCAAAATTCTAAGAAAATCGTGATTTTCTAGAAAAAATCATGAATTTTTGGAAAATTGATTTTTTTTAAAATTTCACAATTCTCCTAAAAGCACTTGAAAAATTGCAGTGAAAAAATCACGATTTTCTAGTGGTCACATAATATCGTAATTTTTGTGCTTTTAGTTTCTTGGTGTTTAGAAAGCTTTTTGATCTTTTTGAATAAAGGAGAGCAGAAAAGGGGAAAAGGCACCTCTATAGCATAGAAAACATTAACAAAAACTTGGTATCAGTGAAGTTAGAAAAAATCATGGCTTTTTGAGTTGACTATAATTGGGAGAAAATCACGACTCTTTGCAATCCAACTTTTGAGAAAATCGTGAATTTTTGCCATATTTAAGAAAATCACGAATTTTTGGAAGCCAACTTTTGAGAAAATGGTGACTTTTTGCAATGCAATTTTTGAGAAAATCTTGACTTTTTGGAAGCCACTTTAGAGAAAATCATGACTTTTTGCCATCTAGTTTTTAAGAAAATCGCGACTTTTTGGAACCCAACTTTTGAGAAAATCATGCAATCCAATTTTTGAGAAAATTGCGACTTTTTGGAAGCCAACTTTTGAGAAAATCGTGGCTTTTTGCAATCCAATTTGTGAGAAAATTGCAACTTTTTGCAATCCCATTTTTGAGAAAATCACGGCTTTCTGTAATCCCATTTTTGACAAAATCGCGACTTTTTGAAAGAAGAAAAGAAAAACAAATTGTGATTTTTGGACACTTATTGGGCAAAACATCGCGACTTTTTGGTTTTTGGCTTTAGAAAAAAATCATGACTTTTTGGATTTTGGCTTTCAAAACATCACAACTTTCTGGTTCTCTGACTCTCAAAAAATCGTGATTCTTTGGGAGGTTCTGTTTGTCTGTCTTGACCCTTAGGAGCCTGATTTGACATAACTTTTTCATCCAAAATTTGTTTTTTGAGCTCTAGAGTGCATTAGAAAGCTCGTTTTGAATTTGATATGGTAATTTGAAGTTGACCTTCAAGTGAGATTACCAAGCCAAGGGGGCTCCAAAGGATTTTGCGCAATACAAAGAGGAAAATTAGTCTTTAAAAATGCTTGAATCAAATTATCTGTCAAATAAATTAGAGTTAAAGATTGATCTAACCTTGGGACTTTTAGAGGTCCATTGAGAGTCATTCAAGGGTGTCAAAGCAAGGCGGCAAGTGCATTGCGAGCTTGGTAAGGAGGCTTCTTGGAGATTCAAGCCAGATGAACTTAGCAAAATAGGTAGAGTCACCATCTACAAGTTCAAAGATCGTGAGATACTATGCAAAGTTGTCTACATGGATAACACATCAGAGAGAATGTTCTTGGTAACAAAGCATGGTAGGCATGCATACACTTGGAAGGGTGAATTGATTTTTCCACCATGATCTAATGTTTCCCATGGTCTCCAAGCTGTAGGATCATCCCAAGCTCATGAAACCTAGAGGCAAAGAGATAGAGAGAGAGACCTGAGGTAAGCTTTGCACACACTGTGGGCAGAGATAGGTCATGACTTGAAATTGAAAGACATGAAAGAGAGAGACATAGAGCACATATGCATCAAAGAGATGCACAAGATTTCCCATTCCCTAGACCTCGAGAGTACCCAAGAATGCTTATACCCTCTCAAGTGGCAGAAGACAATGAAAAACTACTTTGATGGGTCAAGAGATCCTTATGATCATGTGTCCGAGTTCAAACAAGTGTTAAAAGCTGAATAGGTCGAGGACTTGTTCACCCAGATTGAGGCATTTGGTTTGACCATAGCTTGGTTTCATATCGTAAATAGTCGCAACTCCAAAATATAGTTCAACTGCTAGAAGCATTCATCGTAGAATTTTCCAAGAGTGACATCAAGCATAACACATCATCCTTGATCCACAGCTTCAAACAGACACCCCAAGAAAAAGTTCAGCTAACTAGATGCAAATTCAACCAATACATGGAAAGATGCCCCACACTTGAATTACCTACACAAGCAGAACAAGTTTCTCTATTTTTAGATGGACTTCTAAGCGAGAAACTTAGATCATATGTATATCTCAAGGAGCCAATCACACTAGATCAATTCTTGAGAATGTGTATTGACATAGAAGAGAACTTGGGTGAGGAGTTAGAATTGTCCAAACTCTATAAGGATTCTGATAGTTCTACTAGTCATACTTCCAGACCCTCCACTTTGATAGATGAGCTAGCTGAGCAGGTTGCCAAGAAGCTAGGGGTTCAAAATAAACAAACACCAAGGATCACCTCATTGAAGTGATGTTATACTTGTGGAGGTGACCACATGGATAACATATGCCCAATGCAAAACCAGAACATGAGGAAATTGAATGCTTCATAGTGCATTATTGAGAGGAAATACACAAACCATATAGCTCAAGATTGTCCGTACAATAGGCATGCTATCAGACAAACTTATCAGCAACCTTACCAGCAAGGTAGGTATCAAAACCAATACCAACAGCCATATTATAGGCCACAAGAGCAATATCATCCTCAATACCAATAGCTATATCAGGCATAGGCCACAATGGATCTTGGGAAACCAACCACCACCTCTTGCCAATGTGATTCCAGTATAGTATGCAGTAGTATAGGAGAACCCTAATAGAGCATTCATGCCAATGACACCTTTGGTGTCAAAAAATGACCCTCATGCTCAAAGTTCTGATTACAGCCATGAAGGTAGTCCAAGAGCTTATTACATATAGTCACTCGAGCATTGTGAGATTCATCCATATCAATATGATGCATTACCTATGGAACCAAATTGGAAGCCAGAATACCCCAATGTAATGTATATGAATCCTCACTCTACACCCCAATTTAGACAAATGTGACCACAAACCCCTAAAGGACCATGTTTTAGATGCCATAGTGACCATTTCATTCATGAGTGTCCCCACCCACCAGCTCCAAGACAAGGATAGAACATCACAATACAAAGCTTTTGTCTTGAGTGCAGTAAAGAAAATCTCCTGAGAGATTTTTCCAAGAGACCCCTCTAGTGCACCCAAGGTTACACTAATTAATGTGGTAGGCTTAGTGGTGGATTCAGTTCAAGTTGCATTAATGTGGCTCCTATATAGACAATCACTAGGGCACAAGCCTTACAATAGGCTAAACAAGCTGAACAATCAGAGTCAAGTGAATCAAGAGATCCTAGTAAGAGAAAAACAAGAACTTGGAAGGATACCAAGGAGAAGGCCAATCACAAGTGGGCTAGAAAGGTATCCAAACTAGAAGAAATCTTGAGAGATGAAAAAACAAAAATAGTAGACATTGCATCTCAAAACCCCTTGCATGCCATAACTCCATCCACTCCACTTCATCCCACCCCACCACTCGTTGTAAATAGACCACAACCAGGGTCTGTTCTCGCATATCTAACCCTAGAAGGCTTAAACATGATGTTCAAGGCCTACCAGGCTTGATGTGGAGAAGGTCCAATAACTACAAACTTAGACAAGAGTTACCCTCAAGCAGATTTAGAGATTGAATGGACAAAAATTATCATGAAAATAGTAGAACTAGCTCATGCTATGCTCGAGGCCAATCAGTTATTCAATCAGATAAATTTTGTCAAACCAAGCTTGCATTTCTAGGGCTTATTAGAAAGACTAGAGCAATTGGTAAACAAGCCACATGGTTATTTAGCTCTAGAGGCTCAAAAAGTTGTTGAAAGAGAAAGCTCACCACCAACGAAAGTTTATGTTCCTGGTTCCATGGATGTTGGAACTCCTCTTTCAATTGAACAATACTCTCAAGAGTTCTTGCAAGAAATTCAAGAAGAGAAATGGGCCAAGGAGAAGGGTAATCCCCCTCCTATTCCTAAAATTGATGATCTTCATGATCAATTTCCCCAAGACATTCCATCTATTTATGGAGACCAAGAAGATGAAATATTAGATTTAAAATCTAATTCTTTACAAGAATTGCTACAATTCATAGGCCCATGGGAATCTGAATCTCTTTAAATCAGAGCTCCCACATTATTGATAAGAAATGAAGACTCAATGGTTCCAAGAAACATTGAATTCATGAAGAACACTATGGTGCAGTGTCATCTCACCTTAGAAGACCTGCGCAAAGTAAAACCTGAGATGTGGAAACATGTGGTGAATTAGGTTCCAAAACTTGGTTCCAATGTGTCAAAAGTAGGCTTAAAGCAAAAAGTCCCAGAGATACCTCTAGACAAAATAGGAGACATGAGGTTGTTGGAGTTAGATGTCTGCGGAAGCACACGAACAGCACAAGGTGAGCACAACACACAAGACTGAATGTATTACTAGAGAATGTAGAAAGATAAGTAGCCCATTAGGGCAATAGGCGTATATACAAGCCGGGGAAAAAAAACCTCCTAAAGAGGGAAAAAAGTGCCCCAACGGTCCTAGTGTGTTCACACACATCACTACCTAAATATATCAACAAATCCCCCCTGGGAGTGATGCGGTGAACAAGCAGCTGACACTCATGTATAAGGAAGTGCAAAGCTATGTGGAAATCACTCCACAAAAGGAAGTAAGCCCAAAGCTTTGCGGAAAGCTTCAAACTTCTCCCTAGGCAGAGCCTTCGTGAAAAGGTCTGCAATGTTCTCCTGCATGGGCACATATGCCAAGCTGATCTCCACAGCAGAGAACCTCTCCCTGACATAGTGATAATGCACCTTAATGTGCTTAGTGCGAGCATGGAACACAAGGTTCCTCGCAACTGCCAATGCGCTCTGACTGTTAGTGAAGATGGTGGTGGCAGATGACTAGCCAACACCCAAATCAGCCATAAGGCGTTTGAGCCACACACACTCAACAGTCACTGTGAAAGCTGCCCTATACTCAGCCTCACAACTGGAAGTGGCCACAGTAGGCTGCTTCTTGCTCAACCAAGATATACATGAGCTACTAAGCATGAAGCAAAAACCACTCATGCACACACGAGTGTCATAGCAACAAGCCCAATCTGAGTCAGAAAAAGCATGCAAATCTGGCGATAGTGATCCCCCCTTGGGATAAAACAACCCAAGTAGCCGAGTACCACTCAAGTAGCGAAAGATGCGCTTAACCGCCTTCCAATGTGTGACTCCTGGGAAATGCATAAACCTGCTCATCTGTGAGACAGCAAACTGAATATCTGGCCGAGTAATGCATAAGTAAATCAAGCTTCTAACAGGCTGCTGATAGAGAACAACATCAAATGCATCTCCAACATCATGAAGACTCAATCGTAAACCTGTCTCCATAGGAGTGGCAATAGGCTTACAGTCTTAAAGGCCAAAACGCTGCAATAATGTGTCAATATATTTCATTTGACACAAAGCCATTCCACCATCAACTTGCATAAACTAAATGCCCAAATAGTGATGCAAATGCCCCAAATCAGACATCTCAAATGAGGCATGCAAATCAGCCTTGAAATCAGCAATATGCTTCTCAATAGGACCAGTGAGCAGCATGTCGTCAACATAGACAACAATGATCAGAAGCACATCATTAGCACGCTTAACATATAAGGTGCTTTCAGTTGGACTGTTCTCAAAACCATGTGCAACCAGATAGGCATGTATCTTCTCATAGCAAGCACGTGGTGCTTGCTTTAAACCATATAATGCCTTCTTTAACCTGCACACCTGGTTTTCATGCCCTTTCTGCACAAAGTCACGTTGCTGAAAAACATACACTTCTTCATTCAAGTCATCATTCAGAAATGCTGTTTTAATGTCCAACTGATGTACTTTCCAACCATGATGGGCTGCAAGTGCACAAATGCTCCGAACAGTAGTCATACGGCATGTAGGTGCAAAGGTCTCATCAAAATCAATGCCTCTTTCCTACGCATAACCCTTTGCAACAAGCCTAGCCTTATACCTGTCAACTGTACCATCAGGTTTACGCTTCAGCTTGTATACCCACTTAGTACCAATGGCCTTCTTGCCAGGAGGCAAGTCACATAAAGACCATGTACCATTCTTCATTATAGCATCATATTCAGATTGCATAGTAGCCATCCAATTTTCTGAATTCTCTGCTTCATCAAAAGAAACGGGCTCATTCTCATCACAGAGACTAGACACAACCATACCATAGCAATCTGATGCAAAGGAGGCACTATGAGAGCCTGAACGAGTATGATATGACAAAGGTGCATCTAATTTGCTATCATGCAAAGTCTGCACCAGCCATTTTGGCATAGTTTTTGCCTGCTCAATATCAGCTCTCTCATCAACAAGTGCATCATGTAAATCTGCATCAGAAATGGAATGATATGCATCATCATATGAAACCTGCAAAGGCTGAGAAGTTGCCTCATTAGGACCAGCACTAGACTGTCCACCTATAAAAAGAGGCATCAAAGTATCATACATGTCTTTGGAGCTAGCAGATGTCTCCTTAGTACATGAAAGCAATGGCTGAATAACATCTTCCACAAAGACAACATCATGGCTAACCAGAATGCGTTTAGTCTGTGGATGATACAGACAATAGCCTTTACTTTCAGAACTGTACCGAATAAAAATACATTTTAGTGCCTTATCATCCAATTTTTTGCAATGTTGTTCAGGCACTAGTGCATATGCCAAACAACCAAAAACCCGCAGATGAGCAACAGATGGCTTGCGATCATGCCAAGCCTCATATGGAGTGATAGACTACAACGCTTTAGTGGGAGACCTGTTAAGTACATATGCTACACACATGATAGCCTCAAGCCAGAAACTATGTGGTAAAGCCTGACTCTTGACCATACACCTCGCCATCTCCATGAGTGACCTGTTCTTCCATTCAGCAACTCCATTCTGTTGAGGTGTATACGGAACTGTACATTGGTGTTTTATCCCACGTTCAACCAGAAATGCATTAAAATCAGAAGACATATATTCCCCCCCTCGATCAGAACATAGGGTGCCCATTTTACATCCTGATAGATTTTCAGCCAAAACCAAAAATTGTTTGAAGCACAAAAACACTTCGGACTTTGCCTTCAATGGATATACCCATGCATGCCTGGAAAAATCATCAATGAAAGTCACGAAGTAAAGATAGTTTCCAAAAGAAGGTGTCTGCATAGGACCACATACATCACTATGTACAAGCTACAATTTCTACGTAGCCCGAATTGAACCATCTTTTGGAAAGGAGGAATGCTGCATTTTGCCCAAAATACAGCCTTCACATACATGTTTTCCACATGCCTCAAGCTTGGGCAAAGAAGAAACCATATTAGATTTCTGCAGGCGTAGCAAACTAGCAAAATTCAGATGACCAAAGCGTGCATGCCAAAGCTTTGCATCTGACATAGCTTGAGAATGATGAACTGCACATGCCGAATCCTTCATAGATCTTTCATAGTCTATGAGCTTATACAACCCACGACATAAAATGCCAGAAGCAATAATAACATCACCATTTGACAGATCATGAACCGTACATCTGTCATCAACAAATTTCACTACCAAGCCAATCTTGGCTAATGCAGAAACTGATAACAGATTCTTCTTGATCCCTGGCACAAATAAAGCATCTGACAAGGTGAAAGAACTACCATCAACAGTAGTCAGAATGATCTTACCAACTCCCATAACAGATAAGAGGAGTTGTTGGTGCATGTGACAATATTCCCTGTAGGGGCAGGCTCAAGTGAAGAGAAGAAACTCTGCTGCAAGGTAATATGTTTGGTCACCCCACTATCAAAGTGCCAAACACCTGAGTCCACTGCAGACATGCATTGCTCATGAGAAGATGGGTCAAAACTGCAAACAGTAATAAACGCCCATTCTTCTTCTTGCACAAGATTAGCAGACTCTATTTTTGGTGTAGAGGCTTCTGCAACAACCATTCCAGCCTCCTTTTTCTTTGCCTCTTTTGCAGCCAGTTTTGGACAGTTCTTTATGATATGATCACTCCCTTTACAGTACTTGCAAAACAATTTCTGCCTTTCTGATTTCTTCTCATCTTTATCCTGGTTCTTTGAATGTGCAGCATTTGCAGATTTCTGCTTACTAGTAGAAGAGCTCCATTTTCCTTTGCCCTTCTGACTAGCCAGGAAAGCTTGATCTGCAACACGCATAATGGACCTATTCTATCTGGACTGATCTTCCTGTAATAAAACAGAGACTAACTCCTCAAATGACAAGGCATTTGGATTGCCTTTCATCATCAATCGAAGAGTAGAAGCAAAACTCTGATATGAATCAGGAAGACCATTCAGAATGGTCTGCACAAGTGAGCTGTCTGGTATAACCTCATCAGCAAAAATCAATTGTTCCTTCAAGTCTTTGATCTTTGTTAGAAAATTGTCCATAGAATCACCTTCATTCATGTGCTCACTCTCCAACTTTTTTTGGAGGTAAGCAACACGAGCCTCATTCCTAGCTTGGTACAATGTGGTAAGTGTATCCCAAGCATCCTTAGCTGTTTTGCAAGAGCGAATGTGAGGAATAATGGCACGTTTGACAGACAAAGCTATCAATGCATGTGCCTGGGCATCTCTGCCATCCCAACAAATCTGCTCTGCAGTAGGTGCAGCAGAAATAACATCACGAATAGGAATCTGCGAAATATCATCTTTGACACCATCTTCATCAGCTCCAGCACCTGTAGTTGCAGTACCTGTAGTCAGAGGTGTAACATGACGTCTTTCAACACCCTGCACAATTTTCCACAATCCTTTTGCAACCAATACATGTCGCATCATATAAGCCCATAATGGGTAGTTGGTACCATCCAACTTATCCTCAATAGCCAACATATGGAATACATCACTGCTTTCAGCCATGACCGGTGACTAAAATACCTTGATGCAGAAAATTGATTGTATCTCGAAAAGTTGAACAGAACTGCCCAGACAAATTCTGCTAGATCTGTAGCAGACTTCGTCTCTGGCGAATAGAAACTGGTATATACCTTTGGCACAAAAAGACGAAATAGCCTACACAAGCACTGTGATAGTGTGTTCAAAGGCCGAAACGAGCTCAGATCATGATTTCAACACCACAAAGCGAAGCAGTTTTGATATCTGAAACACCTTGAGTATGCTCACCAAATTTCGTGCGAATCTGAGACTGCAACCAGAGGACTGTCGACGATGCCCTAGATGAAGCGACGACTTGCTCTGATACCAATTGTTGGAGTTAGATGTCTGCGGAAGCACACGAACAACACAAGGAAGAAGAAGAAGCTTGGAGCACAACACACAAGACTGAATGTATTACTAGAGAATGTACAAATATAAGTAGTCCATTAGGGCAATAGGCATATATACAAGCCAAGGGAAAAAAACCTCCTAAAGCGGGAAAAAAGTGCCCCAGCGGTCCTAGTGTGTTCACACACATCACTACCTAAATATATCAACAGAGGTAAGGTGAAGAAGTTAATACTTATCTTCCAATTACCTACCAAGGTTACATAACCAAAGCTATCTTAGATTTAGGTGTTGGTGTTGTGTTTGTGACCACCTGCTTATGGAAGTAATGAGGCAAACCCACATTAAGACCAACCAGAATGAAGCTTCAAATAGTTGACAACCATATTGAAAGACCTCAAGGATTTCTAGAAAGGATAACTCTAACCACTTGTGTAGAGTTTGAACACACCTTTGCTATATGCGACTTTGGAAAAAATAACATCTATGAAATGATCCTCGGAAGACCATTCCTACAATAACTACAAATAGTACAAGATTGGGGAACCAACTCCTTGTACTTGCAACACTTAAGGGTCACAAGCAAGTTTCAATTTGAAGGATTATACCTTCCAAGATGTACCACCCCTATAATGGAATCCTATGCAAGAGGATTCAATCTCTATGCATTTTGTAAGCTCTTCTGATCCATCCTGGATGCATGAAGATAATCATTTGTGGATGGGAAATCTCGTAGATCAAGAGGAAAATTTTCTAAAAGCTAGAGAAGAAGGAACTTCTCAAGGAGCCAAATCGGTGAGAGACCCAGCCTACACATCGATGATCTTTCTAGATGAGGAATTTGAGCCTGTTAGGCCAAGCAGGCTCGCCATAATAGTTATGTCCCATACCTTTAGCTAATTTTGCTCGCAGAACATGGTTGGGTAGAAATCTTAGCCATCATGGACATTTTTGTTGATGAAGAACACTGGATGTCTCATTGTGATGAAGAGGGTTATGATATCTCTTTGTTCATGTTTGAACCCTTGCTAGAGGAGTGTGACTCTAATGAGGTCATAGAAAAAGACAAGGACGGTGAGGACCTTGAGTCCATTGTGATGGTTAGTTGCTTTGACTTAGAGGAGCACTATCTAGAAAATGTAGGAGTATTTACCCAAAAAGAAGATATAAAGAAAAAACAAAAAAAATTGTAGTAACCATTAAATAGAACAAAGAGTGATGTATGTACATAGGAGAAGACCTAAGTGCAGAAGAAGAATTAGAGCTTGTAGCTTTATTAAGGGAATATAGGGATGTGTTTGCATGGACCTATAGAGACCTGAGGGGAGTAGATCCAGAAATATGCTCTCATACAATCCCCATGACGAATGCCAATCCCACCAAACATAAGCCCTACACATATAATGACACTTATGCAGCTAAAATAAAAGACGAAGTTGACAAACTAATTGAATCTCGATTTATCTATGAGATTGAGCATATTGAATGGGTGTCCCCCATCATTGTGGTGCCCAACAAGAACAGAAATTTGTGGGTGTGTATTAACCTTAAAAAAGTTAATGCAGCTATGATTAGAGATAGTTATCCGCTTCCAATCACTGAACATTTATCGGAGCATGTTGCCGGCAAGGAAGTTTATAGCTTCCTTGATGGATTTTCAAGTTACAACCAAGTAAACATTTCCCCAAAAGATCAACACAAAATGGCCTTTGCCATAGAGTGGGGAATCATCACAATTCGTGTGATGTCATTTGGGCTCACCAATGCACCTACAACATTCCAAAGGCTCATGTGTCATGTCTTCAAAGAGTTGTTGTGAAAGAGCTTAGAAGTATATGTGGATGAGTTATGTGCTCATTCCCAAGAAAGAAGATACCACATCCCTGAGCTCAGACAGATCTTCAACAAGTGCAAAGAATATCGAGTTTTTTTTAACCCAAAAAAGTGTGTATTCTTGGAGGCCAAGGAATGCTAAAGAGGTACAAGCCTTTATCAGCCATTGTGGATATTACTCCAAGTTTATCCACATGTATGTGATCATAGCTAAACCTCTTTATGCTCTATTGACAAATTTTGAGTGGAACAATGAATGCAAAAATTCCTTCAATGAGATGAAGAGATGTTTGTGCACAACACTAATGCTTACCACTCCCGATTGGAATAAACCATTCCATGTCCATGCAGATGCATCCAATTATGCAATAGGATGTGTCCTAACACAACCCATAGGTGAAGGAAATCTAGATTTGCCTATAGCATATTCTAGTAGATAGCTAAACACAACTAAACAAAACTATACAACAACCAAGAGAGACGGCTTAGGCATGGTATATGCTTTGAAGAAGTTTAGACAATACCAATTGGCCATTAAGTTCAATTTTTTTGTTGATCATCAAGATTTGTTATATTTGGTCAATAAACCTTGCAATACATGACGTTCAGTAAGATGGTTCCTCTTACTGATGAAATACAACTTTGAGGTTGTGGTTAGGAAAGGTAAGACTCACCTTAGGGTGGATCACCTTTCTCACACCACTTCAGGAGATTCACCACAAGGAGTGTCTGATGGATTGCCCAATGCTTATCTATTCAATTTAGAAGTTGTTCCTAAATGAGCAAGTAAGTTGGTATCTACCCTAACCTTTGGACCCACAGATAAGAATGTGAAAAAAAACAAAGATGAAATTATAAAATCACTAAAATATCAAATATTGGTAGAAAGTATGTACAAAAGAAGATATAGAGGGTGTACTAGCTTGTTGTGTCAAGAAGGATGAACATTGTAGTTGCTTGCAACA
Source organism: Ceratopteris richardii (assembly GCA_020310875.1). Classification (NCBI taxonomy): domain Eukaryota; kingdom Viridiplantae; phylum Streptophyta; class Polypodiopsida; order Polypodiales; family Pteridaceae; genus Ceratopteris; species Ceratopteris richardii. The sequence goes on from CM035439.1 coordinate 101,787,775, forward strand.
AGCCCATGAAGGATTGCCAGGAAATCGTTATTCTAAACAATGAACATTGTAGAATCTAAAATGTTTAGGAGTGTAATGGCCTCGTATGGACAAAGAAATACATGAGAGGATTAAGAATTGTGCAATGTGCTAGAAGAGCCCCCTAGTGGAGTATGCTACCCTTTATCGTGACTCATTAATTCTAGAATGGAGTGCTCCATTGGTAGAATTTATGAAATCAGGAACACTACCCAGTGAGGCTAGTCTAGCAAGAAAACGAAGCATGGAGCAAGAGTCTCATGACTATGCCTTAGTAGGAGACAACCTATATTGAAGAGGCACTCCCAAGGATTTGGACAATAGTTGGAGGGTATCGATGAATTGTGGGTCCACTCCTTTGTCTGCTAACATCTGTTCTATCAAAGCTTGGCCTGATGCAAATGACAGTCTGTGCCTTTCTTGCATTGCTATGATCCTGTCATATAATCTTTGCAACTGGGCTATGTATACAAGAGCAACTATGAGTTCTGATACTTCTTGTTGCTCATCTTGAGGTCTTTCTTCATGCCCTTCCTCATCTTCTTCAAATTTTTCATCTTCCTTCTACTCTTCATCATCTTCTTCATCCACATCAACTGTGGTAACGGGCACTTGTGATGTTGTTGCTTGTGGTTGAGCACCTTCCAATTGTTGTTCTTCTTCTGCCTTAAGATTCACTTCTTTTAAAATCTGCTCAAAGTCTTCATTGGTGAGTTCTTCCAAGCGTGCTGCTTAGGGGAATTCAAGCTCCATGGGAACTGGGAGAAATATCAGATTAGGACCTTTAGAGCTTCATCTTAGGAGGCACAGTGTAAATTTTCGTACCCTTCGTGGTGGAGGAGTGATGTCTGGTGTTAATGTGGCTCCTCGTGGTTGAGCACAAGGTACTTGCAGTGCACCTCTCCTCCTCTTGGAAGGGGTCCAATTGATGTTTGGCCTTTGAACTACTGCACTATGTTCCACATTAAGGCTCTCTGGATCGGGATGTCATAAGCTAAATATCTATAAATAATCCTCATCAATGTGCAACATCCATACAAGACTAATTTTTGTGGCCATCTCTTGTGAGCAAAGTGTATCTGATCGATGATCCAGTGGGGTAGGTTGATGGTGAGGTTTTGTGTCTCTACTAGATACAAATTGAACCATATCTTCTTGGGTGGCATGGTAAACTATCTTGGGTGGGAAAAGTAAAGTGTTGCATGCACATCCGAAGGTGTACTACAATATTGGGTGTCATGGCCACCATGTCCTTAAGCTTGGTGAGGTTCCTATTTTTCATGTTATCTAGCACCAGGACCTCCCTCTCTATGGGTATATGCATTCCTCGCATATCCAAGGCCTCTCATACTAATTTGTTGGTTAACTTAAACCTCTTAAGCTCATTTCCCTTTGTTAGATATGGGAGCACAAATGTGCTCGAACCTTTGGGGTGCTTGCTTAGAGTCAAGGTGTTGATAAGATAGTGGCATCTCATGAAGTCGGGCTTTGGGAGCTTAGCATCGAAGTATACATCCAATCCATCTTTCTCCCATACAGAGCATAGTGCTTCTGCATTTTGTAACTTTTCAAATTCCCATGTAAAGAAGTGATGTTTGCCTTGCTTTCCATTGAATTCCAACTCTGACTCCTAGAGGTATGATCCTTCTCCCGAAGGTCCTACAACTTCACTAAACCAACTAGAAGCGGTATGGCCACTCGGGGAATCCTGTATAGGTATAATCTGAATAGCCTGCAATTCCTTGGGTCTTTTAGTTGTTTCAGGAATGATAGGAAAACTCTCCATATCAACCTCTTGTTAACTTGTGCCTTCTTGAGAGCTGGTTCCTGCTACATCAGCCATGATATTACTGGGAGTGTCTGATGATCTTATCTATTGGAAGAAGAAAATCAAATTAGCATTGCATAGGAAATATGATAATACCGTGTTCCCTCTATAATACCAACATGTCATTCTTTGGGGTTAGAAGTTATCTCAGTGGGGTGTCATGTGTGTGTGTGAGTTAGAGTTAGGAGGTCAGTGATGTCCCTATATGCATACTCGATTGTGCAATGTACTCAAATGCATCTATGTCTATGCATATTACTTTACATGGTGGGATCATGTGGTTTATCATAGAGTTTAACTCTCCAAACTTTACGTGTGAGATGGTTTTTTTGGCTGCAATGGTCTTCTCATGATTTTGAATCGTGTGGTCTTGGATTTGGGACTTTTTGGGTATCCATTTCCAAGTAGTTTTAGGTGTGGTCACAAGTGTCGAGTTTTGGAATGCAGATATGTGCCCTGAAGTGTGTGATGTGAATGATTATGAGTGGCATTTCTGGCTCGTGCACTTAGGTGAGTGTACTTGAGCATGCAAGCAGGTCTTGGGCACCCAGATCTTTCGTGCATTGGGGTCAGCCTTCATTGATCGCTTTGGTACCCAAATGGAGATGGTCCACCTTGGTTGATTCCAGGCATACTCCTTCATCATAGTCCTTGCCCGAGTAGTTGGTTTGGTGCATCTTTGGGGATCTGTCACTAGAGTAGAGGGTTGTTTCCCCTTTCATATCTAGATCTGCTTCACATTTTGAGTCCTCTTGCTTTGTGCTCTCCATTGGCTATGAGTATAGACCATCTGCTTCCTCTACTTCCGATACTCCTTTGGTTGCTTTGTCTCGATCATTTTTGGAAAAGAAGGGAGTTCCATCATATCCCTGGCTTCTTTATTGAGAACATCATCCTTCTACATCACAGGAGTTTTGGACAAGAAAATCATGTTTATCGTTCTACATCACAGGAGTTTTGGACAAGAAAATCCTTCTACATCACAGGAGTTTTGGACAAGAAAATCATTCTTGGAAGGACCAAGTGTTGGTGCCTTTCCTAGTTCCTTGAGTGCTTGATTTTCTAACTCTATGGTGATGCGACTTTGATTTACCTAGTCCTTAAGAAGTCCACTTCTTAGGTTCAGGTTGAGTGCATGATCATAGATCCAATCTTGACCCAAGACAAGAGGTTCAGTGAGATCCTCATCTTGACACACTAGCACCTTTACTATCACAAGAACATCTTGGATGTAGATGGGAAGCTCTACCTTGACCATGCAAGGGGTTTCCACACCTCCCAATCCTATAAGATATGTTTCTATAGGATTGACTTCTAATTGCAATTCTTGACAGTAAGAAAAGCATGTTGCACTAGTGGCTGCTCCTGAGTCAATCAAGGCTCTTACAACCTTGTACTATCTCCTTGTCCTATCTCTAGGGTCACAAAAGATTGTCGGTCAACTATTCTATGGGATCGTATACCTAATGCTTCGCACATGGCCATATGGTATCTTGGAGCTTCATACGCATCTCACCTAAGCTCATTTCTTCCCTGTCTTCTCAATTTCATTCTTTGGATGCGTTCTAAAGCTTTTGTCTCTGCTTCTTCTCGAAGTCATTTTTCTTCTTCTTTACATTTGTTTGTAGTATTGAGTTGATCTAGCTTATCCTCTATGAGGGGTTCTTGATATAACTTGACTCTGCATCCACTGATGTAACTAGGGAGTATATCACCTTCTAGAGATCATAGGTCCATATCCTCTCTTTTCCAATTTCCATGCATGTTGTTTTAGAGTGTACACTAGGACTAAATCTCACGCTTTTAAGCCTTTATCCTTCACGTGGGCATCGAAGTATGCTTTCTGTCATTTCTTGGCTGCATACATTCCTGTTCTTGGCTGCATACTCGTTGAGATCCTATTGATGATCATAGGTCCATATCCTCTCTTTTCCAATTTCCATGCATGTTGTTTTAGAGTGTACACTAGGACTAAATCTCACGCTTTTAAGCCTTTATCCTTCACGTGGGCATCGAAGTATGCTTTCTGTCATTTCTTGGCTGCATACATTCCTGTTCTTGCTCTCAATCTTCTTTCACGTAGGCGTTCGAGATCAAGAATTTTAGATGAAAGATCATGGCCGGTCCATTGATGCTCTTGTGCTACTTTCAATGTAGGTATCAACAAATCTAACAGTAGCATTGCATTTTAGCTGAATACCATCTGAAAGGGTGTGGCTTGGAGCACCGTTTTATAGGCAACTTGATATGCCCAAACGGCATGGTGTAGCTGTTTGTCCCAATCAGAATGGTTATCATTCACCAATTTTGTCAATACATTACATAATATCTTGTTTGTGCTTTCAACTTGGCCATTGGCTTGTGGGTGATATGGAGCTTGCTTCTTGTGAACCACCATGAATTCTTCTAACAAGTATTCAATGACTTCATTCAAGAAGTGAGTGCCACGATCACTCACAAATTCTATAGGCAAACCATATCCAGTGAACACATTCTCAAATAAGAATTTAGCTATCGTTGGAGTGACATTCTTCATTTTGGCCTTTACCTCTACCCATTTAATCAGGTAATCAGTTACCACAAGGATATATTCAGCATGTGAACTCTTAGCTAGGGGATTAATAGGATCGACAAAGTCTATTCCTTAGAGAAAGCTCATCCACCCATCATAGGTTTCAAAGGCATTCATCTTTTTGTATCAGGTACTGAGTTCGGTCACAAGTATCACATCACTTCACGTAGGTATCTGCATCCATGTTAAGGGTTGGCCACCAAAGACGTGCAAATAGTATTTCTTTGATCACCCTATCTGGTCCAAAGTGCCCTCTGCTACACGTTGATGAACAGTCTCTAAGATCTTGAGATATTCACTCTCATGGACACACAACCTAAGATATCTATCTTTTCCTCATTTTTATAGAGTACCACCTATGAGTGTGTAATCTAGTGCTTCCTGTTCTAAACTTTGATGTCTAATCGATGTCAATTCTTGAGGGAATGTTCTCGTCCTCAAAAAATTTACCAATGGTTCACTCCAATATGGTACTAAAGACACTTGATAGAGTGTAGCATGTTCCACAGGTGATCTAATAGTAAAAGTTCTTCCATAGTTGACCAATATATCCCTAACCTTTGCAGGGTCTGTAGGGTTCTATGTTTGGAGTAATGTTGCTGGAGTGCACTTGCATGTGCTATTTGCAACCACTTCACATGGTCGTCTTCCTCTACACAACAAGCTAGTATACCTTGATCAATGTGTTTATACATGTTGCCTGCCATTATGTGATAATTTTTGAGATCTAACTACTTCCTTATCTCTGGCTCTCAATACAGGATGTTTAGGTCCAAAGGTGAGGATAGGCACTATATTCTTAGCCCACTCAAGCACTACTTCTAGATTGAACAAATAAGCATCAGGAAGGTCATCCGACACTCCTTGAGGGGACTCTCCTGAAGTTAGTCTAGAAAGGTGATCTACCCTCACATGAGTCCTACCTTTCCTAACCACCACTTCAAAGTCATATTCCATTATTAAGAGGAACCATCTTACTAATCGACCTGTATTGCAAGGTTTGTTCACAAGATATAGTAATGCTTGATGGTTTGTAAAAAATTTAAATTTATTTGCAAGAAAATAATGTCTAAACTTCTTAACCACATACACCATGCCTAATGCTTCTCTTTCGATCATGGTACAATTTCGTTCGGCTGCATTCTATTGTCTACTGGCATAGGCAATTGGAAGATCCATGTTACCTTCACCAGCATGTTGTGCGAGTACACATCCAATAACATAATTGGACACATCATCATGAACATGAAATCTCTTGTTCCAATCTGGTATAGTCAAGATTGGTGCTTAACAAGAGTTTTCATATTCGTCCGTCCAATCAAAGTTAGTCAGAAGAGAGTGAGGATTTGCAATGATTGCATACATATGAATGAAATGTTTATAATAGCCACAATGCACCATGAAAGCTTGTACTTCCTTGACATTCTTTGTCCTAGGTAGCTCTGCAATTGCTCTAACTTTCTCCTCATCTGTTGATATGCCATTCTTTGACACTATGTGTCCTAGAATCTTACCTTGCCTAACCATGAAAACACACTTTTCTAGGTTCAAGCAGTCCTGATATTCTCTGCATTTGTCAAAGATAGCTCTCAGCTCGGGGATATGTGTCTGCCTAATGAAAGAATGAGCATAGATCATCAACATAGACCTCCATGTTTTTCCTCAAGAACTCTTTGAACACATGACACATCAGCCTTTGAAAAGTGGTTGGCGCATTAGTGAGCCCAAATGGCATTACCTTAAAAGCAAATATACCCCACTCTATGGCAAAAGCCATCTTATGCTGATCTTCTAGAGCAATGACCACTTGATTGTAGCTAGAGAATCCATCAAGGAAGTTGTATACTTCCTTGCTTGCCACTCTTTCTAATAGATGCTCGGTGATAGGAAGTAGATAGCTATCTCTAATGGCTGCATTAACTTTCTTCAAATTAATCCAAACTCGTGACTTGCCATTATTTTTGGGCACCACTACAATGGAGGACACCCATTTAGTGTGCTCAATTTCATAGATGAATCCAGCTTCTACCAACCAATCTATCTCTTCCTTGATCTTGGCAACATAATTGTTGTTATATGTGTAAGGCTTCTGCTTAGAGGGTTTGGCATTTGAGGTCATGGGAATTGTATGTGAGCATATGTCAGAGTCTACACCTTTTAAGTCCTTGTAACTCCAAGCAAACACATCTCTATATTGTCTTAACAAGGCTATGAACTCTTGCTCCTCGTCTTCTATCAGGTCATGTCCTATGTAGGTACATCTTTCTTCTCCTTCTTCTAAGGTTACAACAACTTTCTTTGTTGTATCTTTGTTATCATAGGCCTCTCCTATTAGGGCTTCTCGTTTAGGCATCCTTATCATGACCCTCCTGTCTTCTATCTCATACTTCTTGAAATTTTCAGGGACTTCAAACAAAGATTCCTCTTCATCTGGTGAAGCTTCTCTCTTCTTCCTCTTCTTGCCTTCACTCTTGGTGGTTACTTGTGTGGCTAATATCACATCATTCGTAAGCTCTTCGTGTCTTTGAGGGTGAGCTTCTACTTCATGCAAGAATTCTTCTTTTGACGTGCAAAAAGGGTCCATAATGATCGACTCTAGATCTGAGACACTCTCTTGTTCAATTTCTTCCATATTAGGCTCAGACTCTTCAATAATTGAATCACACATAAGTGGCTCTATAGTAAAGAATGTCATAGCCATCTTCATCACAGTGTGGTGTCCATTCTTCTTCATTGATGGCTACATCCATTATTGCTAGGATTTCTGCCCAACCATAAGGTTCAAACTCTTTGTCTAGAAATACGATAGGTGCATAGGCTTGGTCTTGACATGATCAATGAGTTTCCTTAGCACCTACCTCTCTTACTTTTTCGCTTTTCTCTTCTTCTACTGCCACTTTGCACATCCATAGGTGAGTGTCTTCATGCATCCATGAGGATCCTGATCCTATGGAATGCACCGATTCCGTATCATCTGTGGCTCTACGGATGGGATTCCACTGTATTGGGGGCACGTCTCTATGAGAGTAATCCTTGAGATTGACTTTGGTTGTAACACCAAAATGTTGTAGATACAAGGAATTGGTTCCCCAATCCTGTACTACTTGCAACTGTCGCATGAGTGGTCTTCCCAAAATCATCTCATAGGCGTGGTTTTTGCTAAAGTCACATATGGCAAAAGTGTGTTCGAACTCTGCACCACAAGTAGTGAGAGTTATCCCTTCTAGCAATTGTAAAGGTCTCTCTATGTGACCATTGGCCATCTGCAATTTCATCCTGGTTGGTCTGAGTGTGGGTTTTCCCCAACGCTTCCATATTGAAGTGGTAGCAATTGCAACTCCTGCACCTGAGTCCAAAATAACCTTGGTTGTGTAACCTTGATGGGCGATTGGAAGATAAGTGTTTCCTTCTTCTCCTTTCCTCATGTTTCCTATCTTGTCCCTGTTCTCCATAAATACAAGGAATGTCTTGTGGGATTTGATCATGCATGTCATTTACAAGTTCAATGGGAGAAGGATTTTCACTTTCTTTTGCCCATTTCTCTTCTTGAATATCTATTAGAAATTCTTGGGAGTACCGATTCATAGAAGAAGAGGAGTCAGGTTCAATGCAATTAGGCACATAAGCTTCCTTGGGAGGAAGGCTTATTCTTTCACTTCTAGTATTACTCTCCTATAATGTAGTTTGTTTTCCTTACTCAACTATCATTCTTTCCAATCTTTCTAACAATCTATCAAAGTGTAACTTAGTTTTGGTTGAACTAGAGTAATTGAAGAGGTGATTGGTTTCAAACATGGTGTGAGCCAATTCTACCATCTTAGCACAAAGCTTTGTTCATTCCATCTCTAGATCAGCTTTGGGGTAGCACTTTTCATAATCTGTCACATTTGGCTAGTCTTGGATTCTGGCCTGATATGCTTTAAGCATTATGTTTGGGTCCTCGAGAGTGGGATTTGGTACGACTGATCCTACTCTAGGTGGTGGTGGTGAGGTTACATGAGTGGATTAGAAGGTGGCAGATTAGAAGGTGGCGGATTAGAAGGTGATGGGAATGGTGGGGGTGGTGATGTGTGAGAGTGCGGTTGAGATTGAGGGTGTTGTTGAGATGTGAGTTCAATTATTTTGGCTTTTGTTTCTTTTAAACTTTCCTCAAGCTCGCTCATTTTCTTAGACCATTATCTCTTCATTCGCTCATGGCCATCCTTCCAAGCCCTTGTCCTTTTCTTAGTTATACTCTTAGTCTCACTAACCTCAAAAATCTTTTCTTGGCCTAAGCCTTGACTGTTTTGTAATGCCTGAGCTCTCATGACCACTTGCACTAGGGTAGTGGAAGTCACACTTCCAATAGAATCTACCACTAACCCAATTACATCAATGGGAGTGATTTTTGGTATATTGTTTGGGTTCTTTAGACAATCACATAAGAGATGCTCCTTCCCAAAATATTGACAAAACCCTTGAATTGTCACTAATTGGGGCTGCATTGGTGCAGGCATAGGGCAATCACGAATGAAGTGGTCACCTTGGAATCTATAGCACGGTCCTCTAGGTGCTTGAGGTCTGATCTGTCTAGGTTGGGGCCGAGAATTAGGATTTGCGTACATGATATTAACATATTCAAGCTCCCCACTAGATTCACTAGGATCTTCATAATAGTATGTTTCAGTATGCTCGGGTGATTGCATATAGTAAGCCTGTGGACTATCCATATGAGTCGAGTCAAAACTATGATCATTCGGATCACTTTCTAAAAGCAATGATGAGGCTGGCACTAAAGCTCTATTCAAATTTTCTTCAGCGGTTGCATACTTCACTGGGATCACATTGGCTGGAGTTGGAGGTTGTTGAGCTAACACAACTGAAGACTTTGTTGAGCTTGGTAGGGTGGCTGGTAGGGTTATTGGGGCCTACCATACTGTTGTGGGTACTGGTTCTGGTATCTCCCTTGTTGTGGATATGGCTGTGGATAATTTTGTCTAACAACTTGCTTGTTGTAAGGGCAATCCTATGTAGTGTGATTAGTGTACCTCCTTTCTATGGTGTAGTATTGGCTATTAGGGTTCACTTGGGGTTGTGCCATGATTGGACACACATTAGCCATATGGTCTCCTCCACAGGTATAACATCGTTTCAAGGGGGAAAATCTAGGTATCTACTTGCTAGAGACTCCTAATTTCTAAGCTACCCTTTCTACAATTTTCTCGATCGATGTGGATTGTTTTGAAGTGAGGCTCGTAGAGCTATCTGAATCTTTGTAGATTTTTGAAATCTCTAAGTCCTCCCCTAGATTATCCTTAATGTCGATGCACATGCATACACACTCTTCTATGGATCTAGGGTCCTTAAAGTACAGATAAGATCTCAATTTGGTACTTAACAATCCATCTAAGAATAAAGCCACTTGTTTGGCTTGAGTGGGTAAATCTGGAACATGGTATCTCTCTAAGTATTGTCTAAACCTTCTTCCTACAAGTCTCACCATCTTTTGAGGTGTCTGTTTAAAGCTATGGATCAAAGATGAAGTATTGTGCCTTATGCCACTCTTAGAAAACTCTATGATGAAGGCTTCTAGCAGTTGTTCTATATTCCTGAATTGCCTCTCATGTAGTGGTTGAAACCACTTAAGGGCAGTGTTCTTGAGTGTTGGAACAAAAGCATTGTATTGCATGAACAGGTCATTGTAGCTCAAGCGTAAGCACCACCTCCTTTACTAGTCAATCCGCGGAGACGTGAGGACCGGTATGAAGACCACGAGCAAGTGAAAGCACAAGTGCGTGAGTGAAAGCACACAAACATGCACACACATACACACACACACACAAGGTAAGATCAAAGAGAGGAACAATGGAAAGCTTTGATTGGAAAAGAGTTCTCTTACAAAAGCTCTATTCTCTAACAAGCTAACCCCAAAAATGAGCACTCTAGCTCTTTTTATAGTTTTTTGACTAGTTTTGGCCTTGTCCAGACCTAGTGTCCGACCTAGTTAAAAATTAGGTTCCAAGGCTTATTTGAGGGCTCAAACGAAGTCTTAGAATTATGAAAATTTGTAGGATGATACTTCTAATACTCCTCAAGCTCAAGGACTCCTTGGCTTGAACAAAATGGAGTTACAAAAATAGAAAATGGTATTTACAATGGTTTTTAGTGATGAAAATCACTATTGTTGTAGGGGATTCTTCTGAAAATTTGACATACACTTCTTGGAGCTCCCTACTTGCTCCTTCTGCTTGTGTGTCCACCTCTTTGATGTGCTCCTGTGCTTTGTCCTTGACCTTCAGCTTCAACACTCCCCCCCCTCTCAGGTCTGTCGTCCCTGACAGACCCTTGTTGTAGTGGTTGTTCCAAGTAGTGCCTTGAGAGGAAGTGTCCCTTCTGTGTGAACAAAAGTCATCTGACTTCCAGATGTGGCAAGGTTGGTTGTCTGGTTCTGCATCTATCACTGCAAGTCTTTGCACGTTGTAGTCTCTTGGTATGTGCTTCTTCCTTGGATTCCAGCATGACTGTGTCGTTGTGAGTCTCCGTTGATGACCTCAGATCTTCCAAAGATGATGTTCATAGTAGTCATGCCAAGTACTCATAACCCATAATGGATGATGGGTAAGTGTGTTCGTGCATGGGTTAAGGAAAATATATGCCTTGTGCACGGCCTTATAATGTAGCCCTATGAATGCTTACTTGGAAAATGCATTGGAAGAAATATGGTGCAAAAAATTGGGGTCTTGAGCTAAGTGCTCAAGGGTATGCCGATGAAGAGGTTTCCTAAGCTATCATGGTTATGATGTTTCCAAAGTGTAGATTCTTACCATGAAGAAGGTCGATCGATGTTCATCTCTCCGTGTTGTACACTAGGCCTTTGGGATGGAACATTGTTGATGAATGTCCGTCTTGATGGTCCACTGATGAGATCTTTTGAATGGCTGATCCTGTCTCCTCATAAGCAGGAGTCTTCTCATCCAGTATACATACAAAGATTTGCAGGGTACCATAACTACCCCGTGCAGATATCTCCCTAGATGCTCTCGTACATGCAATAGTTATGCATCACTCAAGTTGCGGTCCTTCCAGCTCTTCACTCCTACCATGGTAAGAGGAAACCATAGTTGTGGATGCCATGTTCATGCCAAGTTCCTGACATCTACCAGATAAGGCAGCAATTATATCATCTGCTGGCCGAGACACACTTCTATCCAAACTCATGTTCCACCTTCAACTAAGCATGACTCATTCATGTTTCATGAGCCAAACCTGGGAACAAGTGCTTCCTCTCCCTTTTTTTTTTTTTTTTTTTTTAAGGAACAATGGAACCAAACAGGAGACAAATGTTAGTATCAGAAAAAATAGTTGACATATGTCAATGTGCTCTTGTGCATGGGACTCTCAAATGTGTCTATGCACGGCCATGTAATGTGGCCCTATATTAATGCATACTTTGGAAATGCATGACCTGAATGGTGCAAAAGACAAGGTTGTGCAAGGAGCACATGGTTGTTGCTCGTCGAGGCTTTCGATGTTATTTGTGGAGGGTGATGCCGACCTTGGTGGAGGTATCCATTGAGTCTCGAACTGATGTAATCCTCCTTATTGGAGTCCATTTTAGAACAGCATTTGGCACTGTAGAGATCACTTCAGGAGTCTTCCTCTTTGGATGCTTTCTGAACTGTGGTATCCAATGTGGTTGGCACTTTGGTTCGGTGGAGGCTACTTGTACTTTTGGCTTCCAAACCCATATACTTTTTGCACGTCTTCCTACTATTGTTGAAGAGCTGATTTGATCTTCTTTCGGTCTCTGTACGTGGTTCTTACCCTTTTCTCTTTTTGGCTTCTTTGTTGAGAACTTTTGCATGTGGGAGAACATAGGTTGTTGTGGATGTAAGAGCTTCTTAGGTACCCACATCTGTAATCGCCCTTGTTGAGCTGCAGCTAATTTCTTAGGCACCCAAACTTGTTGGATACCTTGTGATTTAGCTTTTCTGAGCTACTTCCTTCCTCTTCTGGCCTGGTTGGCTTGCCTGGATGGGATTTGTGGGGGCAAGGCTAGTGGTTGCTCTCCTTTGCGTACACAGATCCGCTTTATGCTTGGAACTGCTTTCTTATCGAATGGTGTCTTTCTACTTGATGTAGCAGTTGTCGTGAACGGTTGTGTTTGCCTGTGTGGTGGACTCACTACTGTGGCTACTTGATTCTTTGGAGAAGAAGAAAGATCCACCCGCCTTCGAACATGTTCTTCCACGATTGACTCCTTCTGCATCATAAAGCTTTTGACACATACAACATCTTCTTCCATATGACTAGTCTTAGAAGAATTAAGAGAGTGTGTGGTGCCATGATCTAGGAGCATGCAGTTCTCTAATTCTAATGTGATGCATTGTTCATGTACCCAAACTTGAAGAATTTGACCTCTTAGGTTTAAGTTAACTGCATGGTCATAGATCCAATCTTGACCCGACAAGTGGTTATGTAAGGTTCTCATCTTGACACACTAGCACTTTGACTTTCATTGGAACATCTTGAAGGTAGATGGGAAGTTCCACCTCGCCCAAACAAGGGGTTTCCACACCTCCCAATCCTATGAGATAAGCTTCTATGGAATTGATGTTCAACTGCAAGACTTGGCAGTAGGATAGTCTAACTGCACTACTTGCTGCACCTGAGTCAATCAATGCTTTCACAGTCCTTGCACCCTTTCCTTGTCCTATCTCTATGGTCACAAAGGGACGTTGGTCAATGACTTGAGAAGTAGTTATGCCCGATTTTTGGCACATATCCATGTGATATTTTGGGGCTTTTGAGTTGACATCTAGGCCTAGTCACCTTAACTTATTTCACCTAATACGCTCTCTGGCCTCTGCCTATGCTTCTTCCCTCACCCTTAACTCCTCTTCTTTCTGCTTCTTAGCAGTGTTGAGTCTCGTAAGCATATCCTCTGTAAGAGGTTCTTGGTATAACTTGACTCGACATCCACTAATATAGTTTGGCAAGATATCTCCTTCTAGAGTGGCCAACTGAACTGCACCACTAGTGGAAATTCTATTAATGATCATGGGTCCATATCCTCTTTTTTCCAACTTACGGGCATGTTGCTTTAGTGTGTAAACCAACACTAGATCGCCCTCTTTCAGTCCCTTATCCTTGATGTGTGCATCAAAGTATGCCTTTTGTCTTTTCTTTGCAGCATAGATGCCTGCCGCCGCGCGTAGCCTTGTCTCACCTAAGCGTTCTAGATCAAAGATCCTAGAGGACAATTCATGTCCATTCCACTCATGCTCTTGTGCTACTTTTAAGGCTGGGATGAGGAAGTCTAATGGTAGAACAACATTCTATCCAAAGACCATCTGAAATGGGGTGGCGTTGAGTACCGTTTTGTAGGCAACTCGGTAAGCCCAAACAGCATGATGAAGTTGTTTGTCCCAATCAGAGCGTTTATTATTTACCAATTTTGTCAATACGTTATAGAGGATCTTATTGGTGCTTTCGGCTTGTCCATTAGCTTGTGGGTGATAAGGGGCAGACTTCTTATGTATCACCAAGAATTCCTGGAGAAGATTTTCAATGACCTCATTCAAGAAGTGTGTGCCTCTATCGCTCACTAACTCTATTGGTAGCCCATATCTCGTGAACACATTCTCGAATAAGAACTTAGCCGTAGTCTGAGCATCATTCTTTGTTGTGGCTTTCACTTCTACCCACTTTGAAAGGTAATCTGTGGCTACAATAATATACTCTGCATGGGAGTTTCTAGCTGGGGGGTTAATAGGACCTATGAAGTCTATGCCCCACTTTGAAAATGCACGCCCTCCCATCATTGGCCTCAAAGGCATCTCATCTTTTCTAATTGGATATTGTGCACGTTGGCATGTGTCACATTTCTTCACATAGGTATGAGCATCCATATGAAGAGTGGGCCACCAAAGTCCTGAGAATAGAATGGTCTTGATTACTTGATCAGGACCGAAGTGTCCACCTGCGACACCGCTATGTGCAGTTTCTAAGACTTTCAAATAGTCTGATTCATGAACGCACAGTCTTAAGTAACCATCTTTGCCTCTTCGGTATAATTTGTCTCCTACTAAGGCATAGCCTTGAGCCTCTTGCTCCATGCTTCGTCTTCTTGCTAGACTAGCCTCTTTGGGTAATCTTCCCGATCTCATAAACTCTACCAATGGAGCACTCCAATCTGGAATTAATGATACTTGATAAAGGGTCCCATGCTCCACTGGTGGTCTCTCTCTGCACATTGGACAACTCTTAATCCACACATGTATTTCTTTGTCCATGCTAGGCCAATACACTCCTAAACGTTTTAGATTCTGCAATGTTCGTTGTTTAGAATAGTGATTTCCTAGCAATCCTTCATGGGCTTGTTGCAACCAGCTACTATGTTCATCATCCTCGACACAACAAGCTAATACACCTTGAGTATCTTGTTTGTACATGCTTCCTGCTAGTATGTGATATTTTTGTGATTTTACAATTTCTTCTTGTGATGTTTTCACATTCTTATTTGCAAGGCCGAAGGTTAGGACTGGTACCAACTTATTTGCCCATTTAGGAACAACTTCTAAATTGAACAGATAAGCATCGGGTAATTCATCAGACACTCCTTGCGATGACTCTCCTGAAGTGATGCGAGAAAGGTTATCTTCTCGAAGGTGGGTTCTACTTTTCCTGACAACAACTTCAAAGTCATATTCCATTAGTAAGAGGAACCATCTTACTAAGCGTCCAGTATTGCAAGGTTTATTGACCAAATATAACAAAGCTTGATGATCAGTGAAAAACTTGAACTTGTTGGCCAATAAATAGTGTCTAAACTTCTTCACAGCATATACCATGCCTAAGCCCTCTCGCTCAGTTGTGGTATAGTTTCGTTCAGCTGGGTTTACTTGTCTACTAGCATATGCTATGGGCAAATCTAAGTTTCCTTCACTTGTGGGTTGTGCTAGCACACATCCTATGGCGTGATTGGATGCATCCACATGGACATGGAATGGTTTATTCCAATCAGGAGTGGTCAGTATTGGTGTTGTGCACAAACATTTCTTCAATTCATTGAAAGAATTCTCGCATTCGTCGTTCCACTCAAAATTAGACAACAAGGCATAAAGAGGTCTAGCTATGATCGCGTACATGTGGATAAACCTACGGTAATATCCACAATGGCCCATAAAGGCTTGTACCTCCTTAAAATTTCTTGGCCTTGGCAACTCCGCTATGGATCGTACCTTATCTTCATCTGTTGAGATTCCATTCTTAGAAACAATATGACCTAAGATTTTACCTTGACGCACCATGAACACACACTTTTCTGGGTTCAGACACACTCGATATTCTCTACACTTGTTAAAGATTTGTCTGAGTTCAGGGATGTGAAATCTTCTTTCTTGGGAATGAGCACATAAATCATCCACATATACTTCTAAGCTCTTTCGCAAGAACTCTTTGAAGACATGACACATGAGCCGTTGGAATGTTGCAGGTGCATTTGTGAGCCCGAATGGCATCACACGAAATGCAAAGATTCCCCACTCTCTGGCAAAAGCTGTTTTGTGTTGATCTTCTGGGGCAATGGCTACTTGATTGTAACTTGAAAATCCATCAAGGAAGCTATAAACTTCCTTGCCTGCAACACACTCCAATAGGTGTTCCGTGATTGGAAGTGGATAACTATCTCTGATCGTAGCAGCATTAACTTTTTTAAGGTTAATACACACTCGCAACTTCCCGTTCTTCTTGGGCACCACTACGATGGGGGACACCCATTCAGTATGCTCAATCTCATAGATGAATCCAGCTTCAATCAGCCTATCAATTTCTTCTTTTATTTTGGCTGCATATGTATCATTATATGTGTATTGCTTCTGTTTGGTGGGCTTGGCATCAGCAGTCATGGGGATAGTATGAGAGAAAATTCTTGGATCTACCCCTTTCAAGTCTCTATAGTGCCACGCAAACACATCCCTATATTCCCTTAATAGAGCTACGAGCTCCATTTCTTCTCTTGCACTTAGGTCATCTCCTATATATGTACATCTCTCTTCGTTCTCTTCGATGGTCACTACAATCTTCTTGGTCTTTTCTTTATTATCATATGATTCCCCTATGATGGCCTCTCGTTTAGGCATTCGAACCAAAATTTTGCAGTCGTCAACTTCATATTTCTTGAAGTTTTCTGGTACTTCAAACAATGATTCCTCCTCTTCTTGTTTCACTGCTTTTCTTTTCTTTTTCTTTTGATTGCTCTCACTCCCATTCTTTGAATTTACCGTTTTAATACTTGTGAGAGGTTCTTCTTCTTTCTGGGTGAACACTCCTATATCTTCTAGATAGTGCTTCTCTGAGTTAAAGCAACAATCCATCACAATGGACTCCAGATCATCGTCATTCTCTTCTTCTTGTATGACATCACTAGGGTCACATTCCTCTAGCAAGGGCTGACACATGAACACTGAGATATCATAACCCTCCTCATCATATTGAGGTGTCCATTGTTCTTCATTGACTGCAATGTCCATGGTGGCTAAGATTTCTGGCCAGCCATGAGGCTCAAATTCCTCATCTAGAAAGATCATCGGTGTGTAGGCTGGGTCTCTAACTGGTCTATCTCCTGGTGAAGTTCCTTCTTCTCTCGCTTTCAAGCGTTTTTCCTCTTCCTCTGCGACTTTGCACATCCACAAATGAGTATCTTCATGCAACCAAGATGGATCAGGTGAACTTTCAGAATGCACAGAGATGGAATCTTCTTTCGCTTTGTGGATAGGATTCCACTGTAGGGGTGGTACATCTCTAAAGGTATAATCCTTCAAATTGACCTTGGTGGTGACCCCTAAGTGCTGCAAGTACAAGGAGTTGGTTCCCCAATCCTGTACTATTTGCAATTGTCATAGGAAGGGTCTTCCTAGGATCATCTCATAGACGTTATTTTTCTCAAAGTCACATATAGCAAATGTATGTTCAAACTCCACACCACAAGTGGTTAGAGTTATCCCTTTGAGCAATCCTAGATGTCTTTCAAAATGACTGTCGGCCATTTGAAGCTTCATTCTAGTTGGCCTTAATGTGGGTTTGCCCCATTGCTTCCACAAGGAGGTGGTCGCAATGGCAACACCAGCACCTGAATCTATGATTGCTTTGGTTGTGTAACCTTGGTAGGTGATTGGAAGATAAGTATTACCTTCTTCACCCTCACACATGTCCCCTATTTTGTCTAGAGGTATCTCTGGTACCTTTTGCTTAGAGCCTGCTTTTGGCATGTTGGAATCAAGTTCTGGAACCTGATCCTTCACATGATTCCATAGCTCAAGTTTTGCTTTGAGCAGCTCTTCTACAGTGAGATGGCACTGAACCTTAGTGTTCTTCACAACATCCGTGTTCCTTGGAACCACTGAGTCTTCATTTCTTACTAGTATTGTGGGAGCTCTAATCTGGAGAGATTCAGATTCCCATGGGCCTAAAAATTGAGGCATTTCTTCTAGGGTATTAGATTCAAAATCTAATCTTTCGTCTTCTTGTTGTTCTGCTTCATCTCCGTAAATAGATGGAATGTCTTGGGGAAATTGATCATGAAGATCATCAATCTCAGGAATAGGAGGGGAGTTACCCTTCTCCTTGGCCCATTTCTCTTCTTGTATTTCCTGCAAGAACTCTTGAGAGTACTGTTGAATTGAAGGAGGCATTCCAGTATCTGTGGAATTATGAACATAAGCTCCCATTGGTGGTGAGCTTCCTCTCTCAATAACTAGTTGAGCCTGTGGAGGTAAAGAAACTTGTGGTTTTTTTACCAATTGCTCTAATCTTTCTAGTAAGCCCTAGAAATGCAAATCTGGTTTGATAGAGTTTGTCTGATTGAACTTTTGACTAGTCTCAAGTATAGCTTGAGCTTGTTCTACCATTTTCATGCACATTTTCATCCGTTCAATCTCGAAATCTGCTCTAGGGTAACTCTTGTCTAGGTTTGCAGCTGTTGGCCCTTCTTGAAGACAAGCCTGGTAGGCCTTGAACATCATGTCCAAGCCTTCTAGGGTTGGATCTGCAAGAACAGACTCTGGTTGCGGCCTATTTACAATGGGTGGTGGGGTGGGATGAGGTGGAGTGGATGGAGTTTCGACATGCGAGGGGCTTTGAGATGCAATGTCTTCTATTTTTGTTTTCGCTTATTTTAAGCTTTCTTCTAGTTCCGATAACTTTTTATTCCACTTGTGATTGGCCTTTTCTCTGGTATCTTTCCATGTTCTTGTTTTCCTCTTACTAGGCTCTCTTGATTCACTTGATTCTTATTGTTTTGCTGGTTTATCTTGTTTTAGTGCTTGTGCCCTAGTAACTGCCTGTACAGGTGCCACATTACTGCTACTGGCACTTGAATCCGCCACTAAGCCTACCACATTAATGGGTGTAATCTTGGGTGCACTGGAGGGGTTTCTTAGACAATCTCTGGGAAGATGGTCTTTTCCACATTCAGAACAAAAAGCTTGTATTGTGATAACCTGACCTTGACTCGGAGATGGTGGGTGGGGACAGTCACGAATGAAATGGTCACCTTGACATCTGAAACAAGATCCTCTAGGGGCTTGTGGTCTCATTTGTCTCAATTGGGGCCTAGGGTTGGGATTTGTGTACATGACATTGGAGTATTCTGGCTCCCAATTTTGCTCCATAGGTGGTGCCTCATATTGATACGAGTAAATCTCACGATGCTCAGGCGACTCAGTGTAATAAGCATGTGGACTACCTTCATGGGAGTAATCTGTACTATGAGCATGAGAGTCATTATCTGGTATCAATGGGGTTAGTGGCACTGTTGGCAGTAGCCTTGGTACACCAGGACTTACAAGACGTGAAAGTCAAAGAAGGGAGTCAGAGCGAAGGGACAGCACAAGCAAACAGGGCAGTCAAAGAAGATCTGGCAAGTAGGCCAATATTTTTTCAAAGACATTAATGCAAATCAAGAGATGGACATGCAGGGAGGAAGAGCAAGTAGGGAGCTCGAAGATATGTATGGCAGATCACTAGAAGAAATCCCTACAACAATAGTGATTTTTATCACTAACAATCATTTGTAAATATCATTTCATATTTTTGTAGCTCCATTTTGTGCAAGCCAAGGAGTCCTTGAGCTTGAGGAGCCTTAGAAGTACCTACATATCAATTTTCGTATTTTTTAGACTCCGTTTGAGCCCTCAAATTGGCCCTGGAACCTAATTTTTAACTAGGCCGGACACTAGGTCTGGACAGGGCCAAAACCTAGTCAAAAACTATAAAAAGAGCTAGAGAGCTCATTTTAGAGGTTAGATTGTAATTGAAACGAACTTGTAAGAGCATTTTGAAAGTAATCTAAAAGCTCCATTGATTCTCACTCTTTGTCTTGCCGTGTGTGCGCGTGTGTGTGAATGTGTGTGCATGCTAGTGTGCTTCTCACTCACGCACTTGTGTCGCCACTTGCTCGAGGTCTTCATACCATCCTCACGTCTTCCCGGATTGACATTAAAGGAGGTGCTACTCATCATAGAGCTACACCAAATTTTGGCGCCGTTGCCGGGGAACGAGCTTTGAGGACGAGCGTGTGATGGTAAGACGTAGAGTTGACGCGTTGGAGTTGTAGGTATTTTCTTCACTCTCATCGATTTTCTTTTACTTTCTTCACCATCTTCATCACCATCATCATCATCACCATCTCCCACGTCCATCTCCATTATCGCGGAAATTTCAGTTTTTTGACTATATCCCCATCTCCACCTCATTTCCCTCATTTCACTTGTGAGAGAGAGCGAGAGAGCGAATTTGCATGTGCTGTTTTTTGCATGTTTTGTGAGCATTCTGCAGGTACAGGCCGCATCATCATCCCCAGCACTCTGCGCAGGTACGGAAATCTGAGTAACTGTCTGTGTGTCGCCGAGCTCTGTCAATCGCGACCGACAGAAAAATTGCTCTAATTGCTAAACAAAGTGCATATCCATGACCTACAGGCCTAGAGCTTCCCAAAAATGTGTTTAGTTTTTTGAAATTCCACAGATTTCTGTCAATCGCGATCGCTCTGTCAATCGCGATCGACAAACCACGACGGACAGATCTGTCAATCGCGATCGACACGTCAATCGCGACCGACAGCCCACGACGGCTCTGTCAATCGCGACCGACAGAGTCAACGACCGATTGACCACAACCGACTGACCATACGCGTGACACGTGTCAATCGCGATCGACTCATCAATCGCGACCGACACAGTCAACGACGGTTTGACCACGACCGAGAGACCACGACGGCCCTGTCAATCGCGACCGACATGGTCAACGACCGATTGACCACGATCGACAGACCCTCGCGACCGACCTGTCAATCGCGATCGACTCATCAATCGCGACCGACAGAGTCAACGACCCTTTGACCACGACTGATTGACTTTTCGTAACCCCTGTCAATCGCGACTGACCAGTCAATCGTGACTGACAGCCACGACGGACCTGTCAATCGCGATCGACACGTCGATCGCGACTGACCTGTCAATCGCGACCGACAGACTTTGCGAACGCGTTAGAAGGGCAAATTAGGTCAAATTTTCAAGGCAAAATTATTGGTCTAAATTTTGATTGAGTGTGGGACAAACACTAGGGTGTAGTATTGCATCGCGAGGCCGTGCCACAAGCTACTCGAGTATTCCTGTTTGACTGTTAGCTTGTGTTGAATTCTGATTTAACTCCCTAAACCCTGAACAGTCCTAACTTTTTCATACGAAATCCAATTTTTGAGCTCTTGGGCTTGTTGGAAAGCTCGTGGCATATACTACACGCCCTCAACTGTTTTTTATAAAGATAATGCGTTGATTTTCAGAGAGGGTATTTTGAAGTTGACCATACCCAGGGGGATCAAAGTCAGGGGTCTTTAGAATTATTTTCCTAAAAGTCAGAATGCACATGTGTGTTTATGTTACATGAATGAAAGTGGTTGGTTTTGTCCTTTGAATATAAGCATTGAGCTAACCGTGGGACTTTTATAGGTCCATTGAGAGCAACTGAGAGCATACAAAGCAAGGTTTCTTTGCAAGCTTGAGAACCGGGTTCTTGAGCACCTCAAAGCAAGGGATCAACAAGTACGGTTGGAATATTCTCAACTCCCTCTGTCATTTCCTAGCTCAAGCTAAGAACGACTAGTGATAGGAGTAAGCCAGGGCGACGATAGGCAGTTATCAAGTTGAAGACTATCAAAAAACTCAAGTTCAAGCTAAGAACTTAGTTACTGTATTGTCGATAACATAAAGGAAAGAACCTAACGTGGAACGATCAACCTAAAGTACGAAGAACATTCAAGTGTTCCTGACGACGTGATATCAGACAAGACCATAAACACCATAATTAACTAAAAAGAATCAAGTGACTGGTACCAATTGATTGGCAACGAGGTTGTACTCTGGAAAAAATTGGGCTAATCAGTTAGGCATATGAACCTTAGATCAGGACGACACCTAGCAAGAGAGAGACAAAGCCTTAGGTCTTCAGAGGCTAGTGTCAATCACACTGCAAGGTCTTGGGCCCAACAGTTGAGCCACCACTCATACTACCCTAGCTCTGAGACCAGTGAGTCAGAAATGTCTCAAGGCATGGACAGACCTACGGGAAGTTCAAGAGTGCCTTATTTGTACAGGGTAGAAGGCCCTTACAAAACACAGCTGGAATATCTTAGGACCAACCGACTAGGTGCTAGCATCTATGAGGACGGCCTAGGAAGATCTGTGGTCCAGATTAAAAACCCTGATCAATCCATTGGACTAGAACACCCAGCTGTCAAGTTTGAAAATGGTGCATACCTGGACAAAGAAGGAACAATATATGTAGTCACTAGTCACCCTGATAGGACAGATGACTTTGGGAATGTAATCTCAGATGCGGACTTAGGTGACCTGGAACAAGGGAACATGGATGCGGAACCTAGAACCCCTCGAGGTAAATCAGTTCTCACTAGGATTATCACGCCTGAGTGGGTCCCCCAAGACAACAAGAGCATAGAGTTGCTCCTCAATCGAGAAACTGATGAAGCCTTTTGGAGGTATAAGTCTAATCAGCCAACAGACATAGGAAATATCATGATCTATGAGTTTAAGGATCCGGATAGCCCAGGCAGAGTGACCTACTTAGATCATGCTTCAGAACGGATCTTCGTGGTGACAGAAAATGATAGGCATGCCTACACTTGGAAGGGTGAATTTATTTTCCCCCAACCCAGATCAAATGTATCCTATGGTCACCCTGGGGCTGGAACTTCCCAAGCTCATGGTACGCAAAGAGACAGAAGTAGAGATAGACCAGAAGTAAGTTTTGCCAACCCAGTGGGCAGAGAAAGAACGAGAACAGAGACAAATAGAGTAGAACCTGAGATGCATAGAGCCCACAGGAACCAAAGAAATGTAGATGGATTCCCTCTGCCGAGGCCTAGAGAGCACACAAGAACTTTGAGACCCACCCAGCTAGTTAAGTCCATGAAGAATTACTTTGACGGCACAGGAGATCCCTATGATCATGTGGCAGAGTTCAAGCAAGTCTTGAGAGCTGAACAAGTGGAAGATCTGTTCACGCAGTACAATGCCTTCGGTCTAACCCTTAGGAACACGGCACTTACATGGTTTCAGCCATTAGATGAGCGTCAGTTCAGGAGCATAGACCAACTCCTAGAGGCATTCATTGTAGAGTTCTCTAAGAGCGGCATAAGACACAATACCTCCTCATTGATCCACAGCTTCAAACAGACCCCCCAAGAGACTGTCAGATTGGCCGGAAGAAGATTTAGACAATATCTGGAAAGGTGCCCTATTTCGGAGCTACCCACACCTGCTAAACAAGTAGCCTTATTCCTTGATGGATTGCTGAGTACGAAATTGAGATCCTATGTGTATCTAAAGGACCCTAGGACCATAGAAGAATGTGTACGCATGTGCATTGACATTGAAGATAACCTAGGAGAAGAGCTAGAGCTTTCCAAAATCTACAGAGATTCAGATAGTGCTTCTAGTCACTCTTCCACGCAGTCCACATCGATTGAGGAACTCGCAGAGAAAGTGGCACAAAAACTAGGTGTAACTAGCAAACAAATCCCAAGGTTTGCCCCTATGAAAAGATGCTATACATGCGGTGGTGACCATATGGCGAATGTCTGCCCCATTATGGCTCAACCCCAAGTAAACCCTAGTAGCCAGTACTGCACCATAGAACGGAGATACACCAATCACACCGCACAAGATTGCCCATACAACAAGCAGGCAGTTAGACAACCCTACCCGCAGCCCTACCAACAAGGCAGATACCAAAACCAAAATCCACCACCACAATATGCTAGACCCCAACAAACCTACCAACCACAATATCAGGCCCAACAGAGACCCCAACCGGTACTAGCTCAACAGCCCCCAAACCCCGCTAACGTGATTCCAGTTAAGTATGCTGTTGCAGAAGAAAACCTGAATAGGGCCATAGTACCAGTAACCCCATTGATCTCAGAAAGTGACCCAAGTGACCATAGCTTTGATTCTACACATGTCGATAGTCCCCAGGCTTACTACATGCAGTCTCCAGAACATGGTGAGTCTTACTATAGTGAAGAACCAAGTGAACCTAGTTGGGAGTCAGATTACACGAACGTCATGTATGCAAACCCCAACCCCAGGCCTCAACCTAGGCAAGTAAGACCTCCATTCCCAAGAGGACCGTGCTACAGATGCCAAGGAGATCATCTCATTCGAGATTGTCCCTTGCCCCCACCTACACAACCCCAGTCAGTGACTATCCAAGGTTTTTGCCAAGATTGTGGAAAAGAGCATCTTTTACGAGATTGCCCAAAGAACCCCAATAATATGCCAAAAATCACTCCGATCAATGTGATTGGTTTGGTTGTAGATTCCTCAGGAAGCGTCACTTCCACTGCACAAGTGCAGGTAGTCACTAGAGCTCAGGCATTGCAGCAAAACCAAGAGACAAACCAGGATAAGAACTCAGAGGCTAGTGAAACCGAGAGCATAACAAAGAAAAGGACTAGAGCATGGAAAGATAGTCGGGAAAGAATGACAAGACAATGGACTAAAAAGATGAGTGAACTTGAGGAAAGCATAAGAGAAACCAAAGCTAGAATAACTGAAATCACCTCTCAAATCCCCTCTCACAATACCCCGCCGCCACCCCTACCATCTCCATCTGACCCACCACCTTCCCCACCACGTCATACGATTCCACCACCTCCTAGGGTAGGATCAGTGTTAGCTGATCCCACTCCTGAAGACATAGACATGATGCTCAAAGCATATCAGGCCAGAATCCAAGAAGGGCCAAACGTCACGGATCATGCCAAGTGCTATCCTAGAGCTGACCTAGAGATAGAAAGAACCAAACTGTGCGCGAAAATGGTCGCATTGGCTCAGACTATGTTTGAAGCCAGTCGCCTTTTCAATTACTCGGGTTCAGCCAAAACGCAATTACACTTGGATGGATTCCTAGAGAAGTTAGAGGAAATAATTGCAAGATCTGCCAAGGAAGAAAAAAATCAAGAAAAAGATAAAGCAAGCAGAAACATGAAGCATTCCCCGTCAGAAGTGTATGTGGCCAATTCCACTAAACCAGACTCCTTTCCCTCCGTAGGAAGATTAGAGAGGCTAATTGCACAGCCAGAAAAGGAGCCTATCCCTCAAAAAAAGGAAAGGGCAAGAGAACGGATAAGCCAGCCTCTTCAGGAAGCCCATGTGCCTCCTCAAGGAGCCTATCTTCCTCCCCAAAGGTCACAGGAGCCTCCCTCGAAAGCTTATGTACCTCCACAGGTAACCCACATTCCTTCCCAGAGAGCGTATGAGCCTGTTCGGAAAAGTAATAGCATAAGTAATCCTCCCCAAGAAGCTTGTGCTTCAGCTATCTATGACAACGAGGAAAGAGCCAACGATAGAATAAGCCCTCCTTCCCAGGTAGCATATGTACCTAATTCTACGGAGCCAGACACTTCTTCTTCTATGAATCGGTTTGCACCAGACTTCCTACGAGAGATTCAAGAAGACAAATGGGATAACGAAAGTGAGGTCGCCCCTCCTTTTGAACTTGTGGACGATGCACACGACCAATTCCCACAAGACATCCCATCAATTTACGGGGAACATGAGAGTGCTCAATCTCATGAGAGATTGGACTTTGAGTCTAATTCCATACAGGAGCTACCCCACTTCACAGGCCCATGGGAAGCAAAGTCCACATGTATGAGAGCACCCACAGTCATGGTAAGGAACGACGACTCAGTCATACCGAGGAACACGGAGGTAGTAACGAACACCAAGGTGCAACGCGATCTCACTTTGGAAGAGCTGCCTGAGGATAGACCAAACGCGCGGAAATATGTAGCTAGTCAAGTAACTGAAACTGCAAAACCTCGTTCCCGGGTAGGATCCCATAGGACAGTACCGGAAATTCCCTTGGATAAGATAGGGGATATGTGTGAAGGTGAAGAAGGGAACACCTATCTTCCCATCACCTACCAGGACTACACCACGAAGGCAATTTTGGACTCAGGTGCAGGAGTTGCAATTGCCACTACCTCCTTATGGAAGCGTTGGGGCAAGCCAGCACTCAGGCCAACGAGAATGAAATTGCAAATGGTCGATGGTCACATAGAGAGACCCCTAGGATTGCTAGAAGGAATAACTCTCACCACTTGTGGTGTCGAGTTTGAACATACCTTTGCCATATGTGACTTCAGCAAAAATCATGCCTATGAGATGATTTTAGGAAGACCATTCATGCGACAGTTGCAAGTGGTACAGGATTGGGGAACCAATTCTTTGTACCTGCAGCACTTGGGTGTTACAACCAAAGTTAATCTCAAGGATTATTCTCATAGAGATGTCCCTCCTATCCAGTGGAATCCCATCCATAGAGCCAAAGATGATACAGAATCGGTGCATTCCATAGGGTCTGGATCCTCATGGATGCATGAAGATACTCACTTATGGATGTGCAAAGTAGCAGTAGAGGAAGAGAAGAGAGAGAAAGCCAGAGAGGTAGGTGCGAAAGAAACCCATAGATCAATCCAAGACCCAGCCTATGCACCTGTAGTTTTTCCAGACGAAGAATTTGAACCTCACGGTTGGGCAGAAATTTTAGCAACAATGGACGTGGCCATCAATGAAGAACAATGGACACCTCACTGTGATGAAGATGGCTATGACATTTCAGTCTTCTCCATAGAGCCAATCAAGGGAGAGGCAGTTCTAGAAGAATGTGAACCTACCCCTGATGCATTTGAGGATGCAAGTGACTCCGATCTAGAGTCAATCATTATGGACCCACCATTTGCATCAGATGAAGAATACTTCCATGAAGTAGAATTTCAACCCCAGAGGCATGGAGAGGTCACAAATGATGTAAGATTAGCAACGCATATGAACCCAAGGGAAGAAGGAAAGAAACGAAAGAAGAAAGAAGCCTCACCAGAAGAGGAAGAATCTTTGTTTGAGGTCCCCGAAAATTTTAAAAAGTATGAGATAGATGACAGGAGAGTCATGATAAGAATGCCTAAACGAGAGGCACGATCAGGAGAGGCCTATGATAACAAAGAAACCACCAAGAAAATAGTAGTGGCCATAGAAGAAGGAGAGGAGAGATGCACATATATAGGCCATGACCTGACAGAAGAAGAAGAGTACGAATTGATTACCTTGCTAAGAGAATACAGAGATGTATTCGCTTGGAGTTACAAGGATTTGAAAGGTGTTGACCCTGACATATGCTCACACACCATCCCCATGACCTCAGATGCCAAACCCTCTAAGCAAAAGCCTTATACATATAACGATAACTATGCTGCTAAGATCAAGGAAGAGATAGATAGACTGGTCGAAGCTGGATTTATCTATGAAATTGAGCACACTGAATGGGTATCCCCCATCGTAGTGGTGCCCAAGAAGAATGGCAAGCTGCGTGTGTGCATTAACTTGAAAAAGGTTAATGCCGCCACTATTCGAGATAACTATCCGCTTCCCATCACAGAACATCTCTTAGAAAGAGTGGCAGGCAAGGAAGTGTACAGCTTCCTTGATGGATTTTCGGGCTACAATCAAGTAGCCATAGCTCCAGAGGATCAGCATAAGACAGCCTTTGCCACAGAATGGGGCATCTTTGCTTTTAGAGTAATGCCATTTGGGCTTACCAATGCACCAGCTACCTTCCAAAGGCTGATGTGCCACGTGTTTAAGGAGTTTCTGAGGAAGAGTTTAGAAGTCTACGTTGATGATCTCTGTGCTCATTCCAATGTTAGACAAACCCATATTCCTGAACTCAGACAAATCTTTGACAAATGTAGAGAATATCAAGTCTGCCTGAACCCAGAGAAGTGCGTTTTTATGGTCAGGCAAGGCAAGATTCTAGGACACATAGTGTCAAAGAATGGCATATCTACCGACGAAGAAAAAGTGAGAGCCATAGCAGAGCTACCTAGGCCAAAGAATGTCAAGGAAGTACAAGCTTTCATGGGGCATTGTGGTTATTATCGACGATTTATACACATGTATGCTGTCATTGCAAAGCCCATGTACGGACTTCTGACTAACTTTGAGTGGACGGATGAATGTGAGAATTCCTTCCAAGAGCTTAAACGAAGATTATGTTCAGCACCAATCTTGACCACACCAGATTGGAATAAGCCTTTCCATGTTCATGTGGATGCATCCAATTATGCTATTGGATGTGTGCTTGCACAACCTACTGGTGAAGGTAATATGGATCTTCCAATTGCCTATGCCAGTAGACAATTGAATGCGGCTGAACGGAATTACACCACTACAGAGCGCGAAGGATTAGGCATGGTATATGCAGTCAAGAAATTTAGTCACTATTTGCTTGCAAATAAGTTTAAATTTTTTACTGATCATCAGGCATTGTTATATCTCGTAAACAAGCCATGCAATACAGGAAGATTAGTGAGATGGTTTCTCTTGCTAATGGAATATGACTTTGAGGTTGTGGTAAGAAAAGGTAGGACTCACTTGAGAGCAGATCATCTCTCTAGGCTCACATCGGGAGAAGCCCCACAAGGAGTGTCAGATGACCTTCCTGATGCTTACTTGTTTAATTTGGAAGTTATACCGCAGTGGGCTAAGCCATTGGTGCCAGTATTGACGTACGGGCCCAACCATCCAGTGGTAAACACACGGAATAGAGAGATCATAAAAGCCCAAAAGTATCACATCATGGCCGGAAGCATGTACAAGCACACAGATCAAGGGATCTTGGCTTGTTGCGTAGAAGAGGATGAGTACGCTAAATGGTTGCAATTAGCACATGTAGGTGCATTAGAGCAACACCATTCAAAGCAACGAACTTTACAGACCTTAAAGAGACTCGGAGTACATTGGCCAACTATGGAAGCTGATGTCCAAAAGTTGTGCAAGGAATGCCCAATCTGTTGCACTAAACCACCTGTGGAACATGCCACTCTCTATCAAGTATCCATTGTACCAGATTGGAGTGAACCTCTAGTATCATTCTTGAGGACAAACACATTCCCTCCAGACATGACTCTAGCTAGGAAAAGGAGTTTAGAACAAGAAGCCCAGGATTACTCACTCATAGGTGATAATCTATATAAGCGCGGTAAAGATGGTTACCTGAGATTGTGTCCATGAGAGTGAATATCTTAAGATCTTGGAAACTGCTCACCAAGGTGTAGCAGGAGGACACTTTGGACTAGATCGGGTGATCAAAGCAATACTATTTGCGGGCTTTTGGTGGCCTACCCTTCACATGGATGCACATACCTATGTGAAACGGTGTGATGTCTGTCAGAGGACTCAGTATCCTATACGCAAAGATGAGATGCCACTGAAACCTATGATGGGTGGACGTGCATTCTCTAAGTGGGGAATAGACTTTGTAGGTCCTATTAATCCCCCAGCTAAGGGTTCTCACGCGGAATACATCATTGTGGCAACAGATTATCTCACCAAGTGGATAGAGGTAAAGGCTACAACCAAGAACGATGCTCAAACAACTGCCAAATTCTTGTTTGAGAATGTATTCACGAGATATGGACTACCTATAGAGCTTGTAAGTGATAGAGGCACTCATTTCTTGAATGAAGTAATTGAAAATCTACTCCAAGAATTCTTGGTAATACACAAGAAATCTGCCCCTTATCACCCACAAGCTAATGGTCAAGCTGAGAGCACTAATAAGATTTTATGCAATGTATTGACGAAATTAGTGAACATTAAACGCTCTGATTGGGACAAACAACTACACCATGCTGTTTGGGCATACCGAGTTGCCTACAAAACGGTACTCCAAGCCACTCCCTTTCAGATGGTATTCGGTCAAAACGCTGTGCTACCCTTGGATTTCCTGATTCCTACGTTGAAAGTAGCACAAGAGCACGAATGGACAGGTCACGAACTCTCCTCTAGGATCTTTGACCTTGAACGATTAGGGGAAACAAGACTAAGAGCCGCTGCAGGAATATATGCAGCCAAGAAGAGACAGAAGGCATATTTCGATGCCCATGTGAAGGATAAAGGCTTGAAAACAGGAGATCTAGTCCTAGTCTATACACTCAAACAACACGCGAGGAAGCTAGAAAAGAGAGGCTATGGACCTATGATCATCAATAGGATCTCCACAAGCGGAGCAGTACAATTGGCCACATTAGAGGGTGATGTTCTCCCAAATTACATTAGCGGTTGCAGAGTCAAGTTGTACCAGGAACCCCTCACGGAGGAAATGCTCAGCCGACTCAACACTGCTAAGAAACGCAAAGAGGAAGAAAAGTGAGTTAGAGAAGAAGCTCAAGCAGAAGCTTTAGAACGCATCAGAAGGATGAAATTACGAAGGCAAGGTAGAGAGCAGCCTAGGACAAATGACTATGCAGATCAAGGATATCATATGGCAATGTGTGAAGTCGCAGGAACCAGCTCACCTAGGATAACTGATCGACGTCCTTTCGTAACCCTAGATATAGGACAAGGAAAAAGTGCAAGGACTGTAAGAGCCTTGATTGACTCAGGTGCAGCCACTAGTGCTGTTAGAATGTCTTACTGTCAAGAGTTACAGTTAACTGTCAATCCTGTGGAAGCATATCTTATAGGATTGGGAGGCGTGGAGACCCCTTGTATGGGCGAGGTGGAACTTCCCCTCTACATTCATGATGAGGCAATGACAGTTAAAGTGCTAGTGTGTCAAGATGAGGATCTCACTGAACCTCTTGTCTTGGGTCAAGACTGGATCTATGACCAAGCAGTCAACTTAAACCTAAGAAGTGGACTTCTTCAGGTATGGGTCAATCATAGTCGAGTTACAGTAGAATTAGACAATGGAGCACTCAAGGAACTAGGAAAGGCACAGACTCCTGGTCCTTCCAGGGGTGCACATGAAGTTGACCATGCTGTTCTTGTCCAAAACTATGTGTTGCAGAGGAAGGATAATCACAAAAAAGAAGTCCGGGATGCAAAGGAACTCCCTTCTTTTCCAAAGGCCAGAAGAAGGCAACAAACCAAGGTGGATCACAGGCCGAAGAAGCAGAGTGCTACCTATGTCAGAGATCAAAAGTACCTGCGCAGCAGAATGTCCCAGCAAGTGAAACAAGTGTGGGCACGGAAAGGCGAACACCCGGTTGCACTCAAGCCAACCACACGAGCAAAGCCTCTTATTAGTAACCAACAACACGACACTAATAAGAAGTCTTTCGAAAATTCTTCTACTAACGTGAAATCTATTTGGGTGCCCAAGAAGTCGAGGAAGGCTAGCCCACAATCAAGACAAATTTGGGTGCCTAAGGCTTGCTTGATGGCACAAGTAGCTACGCTGAGGCCACAACCTAAACAGCATAACGCAGCTACGCATACTGCCAGTATTCACTCGTTCTCGACACTCCTGAACACACCAAGACCCAAGAGCGTGCATGTAATCAATTGTAAATGGGTCCCAAAAAGGCCTCGTTTTCAAACCACGACACCGAGAAAGCTCTATAGCGACTCTCCGAAACCGAAAGCAAAGCCCATTCACTGCATTTGGCAGCCTAGGGCCTGTAATAAACCCCCCGACCCCAATTTGTAAATTCATACCCACTTACTAACTGCAATAGTTTCCTAGGACAACACAATCACTAACTACACACACTGTCTTCATGCACTTACTAACCACTAACTCACCATCTACCTCATGTTAATGTTGTAACGGGGACAACAACGGATTTATTTTGTCCATTACGATGTTAACACTTGGTTCTATATTCTCACAGAACCAATCAGCAAACAGGGCCATGGCAGAAGCAGGTACCAGTTCTCAAGTCGGATCTGGTGCCCAGATTGTGGACATAGAAACACTTCTCCTTGAGCCACGTCTCACCACAAGACCGCAAGAGCTTCAAGCAGTGCATGTGCTCCCCATTCAGGATCCTCCTCAAGGGCATACTTCTCAAGTAGGTAAGCATGCGCATTGGTTCAGTGATGTTGCTGGGCCACTGGGCGATGGAACCTATTTTTGGGAAGCAGAATTGGAATTCAATGACAAATGGGGTCGATACCACTTTTTCACACGCGAGTTTGAAAGCTATCAAAATGCCGAAGTAATGAGATCAGTTTGGATCAAAGCGGGGGTGGACAGTTATTTCAGGACTCACTTACCAAAGCCGGATTTTTTACGATGTTCATATCTGATCAGTACCATCACGCCAAGCAGGGCCAAAGGAGGCGACAGCACCTTTGTGTTGCCATCACTGCTGCCGGGTAATGAGCTTAAAAGATTCAAGTTGACCCTCAATCTGGTAAGAGAAGCATTGGGCATGTATGGCATGCACATCCCAACAGAAAAGGAAACCATGGTTCCAGGTCGAATGAAGCACAAAGATCTTAATAAGTTGAAGGACATGGTAGCAATGACACCTACCATTGCGCTTCACCTGCGAACCATCATGCAACATTTTGCTTTTCCCGCCCAAGAACGATTCACAATGCCCCCGAAAAAAATATGGTTCAGTTTATATCTAGCAGAAACCGAAAGCCTGCCCATCAATGTGCCACACTGGATCATAGATCAGATCCACCTAGCGCATCAAAGGTGGAACAAGAAACAGAAGAATGTGCTCCACGGGTGTTGTGCTATGACCAGAATAATCTATAGATGCTTGGCTTATGACGTGCCTGTTCAGCGGGCACTCGTATGGTCCCGAGTCCAAGAATTCTAGAGAAGACTATCAGCAGGAGGTCCCCCATCAAAGAAGATGAGGGGGGGAGTCCAACTACCCTGTGCCCAACCAAGGGGAGCTACCGCTACACCAGAAATCACCCCTCCCCAGACAGGACGAGTTAGGCCATTCACAATCCGGCTACCAAGACCAAGCACAGAGGGGCCTAATCTGGTGTTTCCACCCATTCCATCCGATTTGGAATTTCCGCAGGGATTTACTCTTGAGGACCTCACGGATGAAGAAATTGCCAGATTAATCTATGACTCTAACCTCGAAGCTGAAGCAGCGCGAGCTCAGGAACCACAACCCCAAACAACATCGGCCCCCACCCAACCACAAGTTGTAGAAGTCGATGTAGATGAACAAGAGGCAGGAGGAGACGAAGAAGAAGCCGACGAAGAACAACATCAAGAATATGACGAACTCTCCGAGTTAGCAAGTGCCCCAGCATATTCGGCACAAATCAAGAGACTATATCGAACCATGCGACTGGTTCAGGAACAGCATCAGATGTCTCTAGAACAGGGCAAAAGACTCATGAACGACTTGCTAGCTGAGGAAGGTGTGGACGAGTTGTTCATTGAGTCCATGAACCTTCATGCCGATGCTGTAGGACTGGACGAGGCCATTCATGAGGCAATGGCCTACATCCACAGGTTTGAAAAAAGAGTTCCCGTTCGTCCCAGGAGGTCCGGGAAGCAAATTCACATCAATACATCAGCACCAGGTGAGGCAGCGCAAGCAGAAGAATATCAGGAAGCACCGTTGTCACCACCATCCCCACCTCACACTACACAATTCACTCCACCATAGGACACTAGCACTACCACATCCACTACCACTACCATTGTCATGGGCATCCCACTCTCTCCGGGAATCCAATACGGGGGAGTCACCATGCCCACCTTCACCACCCTGTTCACCGATGTCACATCCACTCCACCCACGATTCCCATCTACACCGTCACTCAAACAGTTGACACGATGGAAACATCACCTGCCACAGCACCACTCCCTCCCCCCATGCCACCTTCACCACTCATACCCCCTCCCCCCACATCTCCACGTACATCCACATCATTCACCTCTCCCATTCCCGCCCCCATTCCCCCTGCATCTTCACCCCTCCCAGCATTATTTAATGTAAATAACATATTTTTAGCATTAAACCAATGTGTATACCAGCTCCAGCATGAGTACAAAGCTCTGGACAACTGGTATCAGCAACTGGAAACGCACCATCAGAACTTACAAAGACAATTTCACATTCTACAAACAGAAAATGCAGAACTGAATCAACGCTACACGACGCTTGAGCAGGCTCACCAAACATTATTGGAAGCACCTCAACCATCGACAGAATCAGGTGTCAAACAACTAGAAGCTTTGCTCGAGGTATACCAAACCGATAATCTCAAAGTCCGGCGTAACCTGGCACTTCTCAGAAAACACATGGCGGCCGCCCTTGAGGAAAACAAGAGACTGCAGCAGCAAAATGAAGCAAATCTAGAAGCAGCAATGGAAGGCTCTCCACACGAAATTGATCCAGAGCAGTTTAAAGCTGTGCCCTCAGAGACAATGAAGACCATCTTGGACAGCTATGCAGATTTATTAGAAGCTCATGATGACTTGGAAAGGGAACGTGATGCGCTGCGCAATCAACTCCAAGAGCAACAGACAGCACCCAAAGTCACAGAAACGACCACGACTTCAGAGGAAGTCAAGGCATTGAAAGAGCAGGTGGCCGAATTACAGGCAAGATTACTCACACATGAAAGGCAACCCTCTCCAGTTGTCGAACCAGAACCCGAGGATTTAATACCCATCGAGGTAGATGAGACGTATGAGGAACCTTACGTTCCTATGCCAATGCCAGGTGGTGAGCAAACCGCAGAAGGAATGGATACGTTAGAAATCGAAGTACCTGAGTGGCTCCAAACACTAGAGAAAACGGCATCAACTCATGAAGATCGAGTGGCAGTTCAAATCCAATCTATGGCAAAGATAGAGGACACTATTATTAAATCAGAATACTTCCGCAGCATGTCCCACCATAGATGGATCGGAACCAATGATGATCAATACGTGCCATATTGTATACTCCTGGCGGACTACAATGCAGAAATCCAACATAGATGTGGCAAACCTCCAACGTTTGCTACACAATTTGGGCCAGATGATATCCCAGAAAGCGCCAAAAAAGGATCCATTCATCAACCCACTTGGAGGATCCGACTCCTCGAAACCTACCCGGAGATGGTTCGCACCTGGACGAATATGCCTCTTTTTATTAAATATAACCCTTGTTATGTTCCTGTACTCCGCAGACGCACATGGCCAGAGTTTACCATTGCAGTCAAGAATATCAAGGGATGCGCCAAATGGTTAAACTACGTCTATCTAGCACCCCCTCAAGGGCCTCCCACCGTCAATTACATGATTTCCACTATACGGCACTGGAGCATCCGATTAAGGAATACCCCTGATGTAATGGCCCAGATGTGCATGAAAATTTTTGAGTTAATGCTTATTACATTCAGGACATTCAAGAATATCAAGGACCCACACTTCTCAGGCGTCGGATTCCTTACAGGAAACCAAGATTTAGTTTATGACATGAGCACCACTCCTTCTATAGAGGTGATATACGCTTGGCATGCCAGAATAAAATACCTCCCAGCCTGCTTTAAACAAACATTCGAAGAGATGTTCATAACAGGGTTCTGGGAATACCACTCAGAAATATTTGTACCCAGACCCTCACATCTCCTCCATTTATTTGCTGTGGAGCGAACCATTCACTCAGAGCAGTTACGGGTGCCACATCCAGATGTCCCAGGGCCAGTCAATTGGGATGCATTGCTGACAGATCTAGCAAGGGGACTCAGGTTAGAAGAACACCACCTCGCCGCCGATGTTGTACAATACTACGTCCAAAAAGCAGCTAGACAAGGGTCTGTCAGGGGCGACAGACGCGAGAGTGGGGGGGGTGTTGGCAGTAGCCTTGGTACACCAGGACTTACAAGACGTGAAAGTCAAAGAAGGGAGTCAGAGCGAAGGGACAGCACAAGCAAACAGGGCAGTCAAAGAAGATCTGGCAAGTAGGCCAATATTTTTTCAAAGACATTAATGCAAATCAAGAGATGGACATGCAGGGAGGAAGAGCAAGTAGGGAGCTCGAAGATATGTATGGCAGATCACTAGAAGAAATCCCTACAACAATAGTGATTTTTATCACTAACAATCATTTGTAAATATCATTTCATATTTTTGTAGCTCCATTTTGTGCAAGCCAAGGAGTCCTTGAGCTTGAGGAGCCTTAGAAGTACCTACATATCAATTTTCGTATTTTTTAGACTCCGTTTGAGCCCTCAAATTGGCCCTGGAACCTAATTTTTAACTAGGCCGGACACTAGGTCTGGACAGGGCCAAAACCTAGTCAAAAACTATAAAAAGAGCTAGAGAGCTCATTTTAGAGGTTAGATTGTAATTGAAACGAACTTGTAAGAGCATTTTGAAAGTAATCTAAAAGCTCCATTGATTCTCACTCTTTGTCTTGCCGTGTGTGCGCGTGTGTGTGAATGTGTGTGCATGCTAGTGTGCTTCTCACTCACGCACTTGTGTCGCCACTTGCTCGAGGTCTTCATACCATCCTCACGTCTTCCCGGATTGACATTAAAGGAGGTGCTACTCATCATAGAGCTACAGGCACCAATGCTCTATTTGGATTTTCCTCTCCCACAACATACTTGACTGGACTCACGTTGGCAGGAGCTGGTGGTTGGTTTCCCAAGACTGGTTGTGGCCTAAATTGTGCCTGATATTGTTGTTGTGGTCAATAATATAGCTGTTGGTATTGGTTCTGATACCTACCTTGTTGGTAAGGTTGCTGATAAGTTTGTCTAACAACCTGCCTATTATAGGGACAATCTTGAGCCGTGTGGTTCATGTATTTTCTCTCAATAGTGCAATATGGAGCATAGGATGTGGAGGGGAAGCGGGTGGGCGGGTGGGTGGGTGGGAGGGGGTGGGGGGGGGGAGGCGGGAGTGGAGTGGAGGGGGAGGCGTGGAGTGAGAGGGAGGGTGGGCGGGTGGGAGGGTGGGAGAGGGTGGGCGGGTGGGCGGGTGGGTGGGTGGGAGGGGGTGTGGAGGGGAGGCGGGTGGGCGGGTGGGTGGGTGGGAGGGGGTGTGGAGGGGAGGCGGGAGTGAGAGGGAGGGTGGGCAGGCGTGGAGTGAGAGGGAGGGTGGGCGGGTTGGAGGGTGGGAGAGGGTGGGCGGGTGGGTGTGTGGGTGGGTGGGAGGGGGTGTGGAGGGGAGGCGGGTGGGCGGGTGGGTGGGTGGGAGGGGGTGTGGAGAGGAGGCGGGAGTGAGAGGGAGGGTGGGTGGGAGGGGGTGTGGAGGGGAGGCGGGTGGGCGGGTGGGAGGGGGTGTGGAGGGGAGGCGGGAGTGAGAGGGAGGGTGGGCAGGCGTGGAGTGAGAGGGAGGGTGGGCGGTTGGGAGGGTGGGAGAGGGTGGGCGGGTGGGCGGGCGGGTGGGTGGGAGGGGGTGTGGAGGGGAGGCGGGTGGGCGGGTGGGAGGGTGGGAGAGAGTGGGCGGGTGGGCGGGTGGGAGGGAGTGTGGAGGGGAGGCGGGTGGGCGGGTTGGTGGGTGGGAGGGGGTGTGGAGGGGAGGCGGGAGTGAGAGGGAGGGTGGGCGGGTGGGTGGGTGGGAAGGGGTGTGGAGGGGAGGCGGGTGGGCGGGTGGGAGGGTGGGAGGGGGTGTGGAGGGGAGGCGGGAGTGAGAGGGAGGGTGGGCAGGCGTGGAGTGAGAGGGAGGTTGGGCGGGTGGGAGGGTGGGAGAGGGTGGGCGGGTGGGCGGGCGGGTGGGTGGGAGGGGGTGTGGAGGGTGGGAGAGGGTGGGCGGGCGGGTGGGTGGGAGGGGGAGTGGAGGGGATGCGGGTGGGCGGGTGGGTGGGTGGGAGGGGGTGTGGAGGGGAGGCGGGTGGGCGGGTGGGAGAGGGTGGGCGGGTGGGTGGGTGGGAGGGGGTGTGGAGGGGAGGCGGGTGGGCGGGTGGGTGGGTGGGAGGGGGTGTGGAGGGGAGGCGGGAGTGAGAGGGAGGGTGGGCGGGTGGGTGGGTGGGAGGGGGTGTGGAGGGGAGGCGGGTGGGCGGGTGGGAGGGTGGGAGGGGGTGTGGAGGGGAGGCGGGTGGGCGGGTGGGAGGGTGGGAGGGGGCGTGGGGGGGAGGCGGGTGGGCGGGTGGGTGGGTGGGAGAGGGTGTGGAGGGTGGAGATATGGTGGCAGTGGTGTCGGCTATGGGGGCGGCGGTGGAAGGGTCAAATGAAGGAATCAGCTTCATGGAAGGGTCAAAGTGCTCCTGCGAAAAAGACACACGCATGCACTGAAGAGTCGGGTAGCCCGTGTCGATGGTATTGCATTTCAGTTGAGATGATCTTGCAGCAAGATGGACTTGAAGGCGGAATGAATGAGGGTTCCCATTATATAGCAAGGAGGATTAAGGGCTCACCTCACAGCAAGGGATGGTTTAGCATAAAAGAGTGTTCAAAAGAGAGGAGAAGCCAACTTTAATCTCATCCATCCAAGAGATAAACAAAGAAAAGGCTAGCATTAAAAGCTTCTGCGTAGAACTAAGAGCCATCAAAAAAAAAAATTGTGCCAAAACTCCACGCATTTTTTTTTTATAGCAATTATTAAAGGAACACAAAAAAACAAAATGACCTAAGAACTATGGAGTGGGATGTTAGAACTTTTTATGATAGGCTTTGAGTCTAGAAATATTTACTAGCGGCAGGGTGGCTCCATTGAGTGTTTCTAACTACACAGCACCCCAATGCAACGTCTTCAGAACGCGAAAAGGGCCTTCCCAATGAGGGTTCCATTTCCCTTTTGCATTCGTATGAGGGTTAGGTTTATGGAGAAGAACTAACATGCCTGCTTCAATGTTGTTGTTCCACAGATATCGATCATGTGCCTCCTTCCTCTTCATCTGAGTCTCTATCAATTGTTTGGTCGCTAGTAGACGAATCTCCTCCACTTTATGTAGTGCTCCTAGCCTCTGAGAGACATCACAATCCTTCTTTCCCTGCATGAATGCTATCTTAGGCGATCCATGTAAAAATTCAACGGGCTCGATGGGTAATATGCCATAAACCAGTTGGAA
Source organism: Ceratopteris richardii (assembly GCA_020310875.1). Lineage (NCBI taxonomy): Eukaryota > Viridiplantae > Streptophyta > Polypodiopsida > Polypodiales > Pteridaceae > Ceratopteris > Ceratopteris richardii. The sequence continues at coordinate 101,826,536 of CM035439.1, forward strand.
TGGGGAATATCCTGTGGCCTCTTTGTGTTGATATATTTAGGTAGTGATGTGTGTGAACACGCTAGGACCGCCGGGGCACTTTTTTCCCTCTTTAGGAGGTTTTTTTCCTCCGGCTTGTATATACGCCTATTGCCCTAATGGGCTACTTATCTTTGTACATTCTCTAGTAATACATTCCGTCTTGTGTGTTGTGCTCCAAGCTTCTTCTTCTTCCTTGTGTTGTTCGCGTGCTTCCGCAGACGTCTATCTCCAACAATTGGTATCAGAGCAGGTCGTCGCTTCTTCTAGGGCGCCGTCGACACTCCTCCGTTTGCAGTCTCAGATTCGCACGAAATTTGGTGAGCATACTCAGGGTGTTTTCGAGATCAAAACAGCTTTGCTATGTTGTGCCGAAATCGCGATCTGAGCTCGTTTCGGCCTCCGAACGCACTATCGTAGCGCTTGTGTAGGCTATTTCGTCCTTTTGTGCCAAAGGTATATACCAGTTTCTGTTCGCTAGTTTAAGCATCTCGAAGTCTACTACAGGTCTAGAAGAACTCGTCTGGGCAGTTCTGTCCAACTTTTTGAGATACAGTCAATTTTCTGCATCAAGGTATTTTAGTCACTGGCCATGGCTGAAAGGAGTGATGTATTTCGTATGTTGGCTGTTGAGGATAAGTTGGATGGTACCAACTACCCATTATGGGCTTATATGATGCGACATGTACTGGTTGCAAAAGGATTGTGGAACATTGTGCAGGGTGTTGAAAGACGTCCTGTTACACCTGTAACGATAGGTACTGCAAATACAGGTGTTGGAGCTGATGAAGATGGTGTCGAAGATGATATTCCGCAGATTCTTGTTCGTGCTGCTGTTTCTGTTGCACCTACTGCAGAGCAGATTCGTTGGGATGGCAGAGATGCCCAGGCACATGCATTGATAGCCTTGTCTGTCAAACGTGCCATTATTCCTCACATTCGCTCTTGCAGAACAGCAAAGGATGCTTGGGATACACTTACCACTTTGTACCAGGCTAGGAATGAGGCTCGTGTTGCTTACCTCCGAAAACAGTTGGAGAGTGAGCACATGAATGAAGGTGATTCTATGGACAGTTTTCTTACAAAGATCAAAGACCTAAAGGAACAATTGATTTCTGCTGATGAGGTTATACCAGATAGCTCACTTGTGCAGACCGTTCTGAATGGTCTTCCTGATTCATATCAGAGTTTTGCCTCTACTCTTCGGTTGATGATGAAAGGCAATCCGAATGCCTTGTCATTTGAGGAATTAGTCTCTGTTCTATTGCAGGAAGATCAGTCCAGGCAGAACAGGTCCATTATGCATGTTGCAGATCAAGCTTTCCTAGCTAGTCAGAAGGGCAAAGGAAAATGGAGCTCTTCTACTAGTAAGCAGAAATCTGCAAATGCTGCACAATCGAAGAACCAGGATAAAGATGAAAAGAAATCAGAAAAGCAGAAATTGTTCTGCAAGTACTGTAAAGGAAATGATCATATTATAAAGAACTGTCCAAAACGGGCTGCTAAAGAGGCAAAGAAGAAAGAGGCTGGAATGGTTGTTGCAGAGGCCTCTACACCAAAAACAGAGTCTGCAAATCTTGTGCAGGAAGAAGAATGGGTGTTTACTACTGTCTGCAGTTTTGACCCATCTTCACATGATCAGTGCATGTCTGGAGTAGACTCAGATGTTTGGTACTTTGACAGTGGGGCGACCAAACATATTACCTCGCAGCGTAGTTTCTTCTCTTCACTCGAGCCTGCCCCTACAGGGAATACTGTCACATGTGCCAATAACTCCTCTTATCCTGTTATGGGAGTTGGTAAGATCATTCTGACTACTGCTGATGGTAGTTCTTTCACTTTGTCAGATGCTTTATTTGTGCCAGGGATCAAAAAGAACCTGTTATCAGTTTCTGCATTAGCCAAGATTGGCTTGGTTGTGAAATTCGTTGATGACAGGTGTACAGTTCGTGATCTCTCAAATGGCGATGTGATTATTGCTTCTGGCATTTTATGTCGTGGGCTGTATAAGCTCATAGACTATGAAAGATCTGTGAATGATTCGGCATGTGCAGTTCATGATTCTCAGGCTATGTCAGATGCAAAGCTTTGGCATGCACGCTTTGGTCATCTGAATTTTGCTAGTTTGTTACGCCTGCAGAAATCTGAAATGGTGTCCTCTTTGCCCAAACTTGAGGCACCTGGAAAACATGTTTGTGAAGGCTGTATTTTGGGCAAAATGCAGCGTTCTTCCTTTCCAAAAGATGGTTCAGTTCGGGCTACGCAGAAATTGCAGCTTGTACATAGTGATGTCTGTGGTCCTATGCAGACACCCTCTTTTGGAAATTACCTTTACTTCGTGACTTTCATTGATGATTTTTCCAGGCATGCATGGGTATATCCACTCAAAGCAAAGTCCGAAGTGTTCATGTGCTTCAAACAGTTTTTGGTTTTAGCTGAAAATCTGTCAGCATGTAAAATGGGCACCCTCCGTTCTGATCGAGGGGGGGAATATATGTCTTCAGATTTTAATGCATTTCTGGCTGAACGTGGGATAAAACACTAGTGTACAGTGCCGTATACACCTCAACAGAATGGAGTTGCTGAACGAAAGAACAGGTCACTCATGGAGATGGCGAGATGCATGGTCAAAAGTCAGGCTTTACCACATAGTTTCTGGCTTGAGGCTGTCATGTGTGCAGCATATGTACTGAACAGGTGTCCCACTAAAGCGTTGCAGTCTATCACTCCATATGAGGCTTGGCATGACCGCAAGCCATCTGTTGCTCATCTGCGTGTTTTTGGTTGTTTGGCATATGCATTAGTGCCTGAACAACATCGCAGAAAATTGGATGATAAGGCAGTAAAATGTATTTTTGTTGGGTACAGTTCTGAAAGTAAAGGCTATCGTCTGTATCATCCACAGACTAAACGCATTCTGGTTAGCCGTGATGTTGTCTTTGTGGAAGATGCTATTCAGCCATTGCTTTCATGTACTAAGGAGACATCTGTTAGCTCCAAAGACATGTATGATACTTTGATGCCTCTTTTTACAGGTGGACAGGCTAGTGCTGGTCCTAATGAGGCAACTTCTCAGCCTTTGCAGGTTTCATATGATGATGCAGATCATTCCATTTCTGATGCAGATTTACATGATGCACTTGTTGATGAGAGAGCTGATATTGAGCAGGCAAAAACTATGCCAAAATGGCTGGTGCAGACTTTGCGTGACAGCAAATTAGATGCACCTTTGTCATATCGTACTCGTTCAGGCTCTCATAGTGCCTCCTTTGCATCAGATTGTTATGCTATGGCTGCATCTAGTCTCTGTGATGAGAATGAGCCTGTTTCTTTTGATGAAGCACAAAATTCAGAAAATTGGATGGCTGCTATGCAATCTGAATATGATGCTATAATGAAGAATGGTACATGGTCTTTATGTGACTTGCCTCCTGGCAAGAAGGCCATTGGCACTAAGTGGGTATACAAGGTGAAGCGTAAACCTGATGGTATAGTTGACAGGTATAAGGCTAGGCTTGTTGCAAAGGGTTATGCACAGGAAAGAGGCATTGATTTTGATGAGACCTTTGCACCTACATGCCGTATGACTACTGTTCGCAGCATTTGTGCACTTGCAGCCCATCATGGTTGGAATGTACATCAGTTGGACATTAAAACAACATTTCTGAATGGTGACTTGCATGAAGAAGTGTATGTTTTTCAGCCCCATGGCTTTGTGCAGAAAGGGCATGAAAACCAGGTTTGCAGGTTAAAGAAGGCATTATATGGTTTAAAGCAAGCACCACGTGCTTGGTATGAGAAGATACATGCCTATCTGATTGCACATGGTTTTGAGAATAGTCCAACTGAAAGCACCTTATATGTTAAGCGTGCTAATGATGTGCTTCTGATCATCGTTGTCTATGTTGATGACATGCTGCTCACTGGTCCTATTGAGACACATATTGCTGATTTTAAGGCTGATTTGCATGCCTCATTTGAGATGTCTGATTTGGGGCATTTGCATCACTATTTGGGCATTCAGTTTATGCACGTTGATGGTGGAATGGCTTTGTTTGTCAAACGAAATATATTGACACATTATTGCAGCGTTTTGGCCTTGAAGACTGTAAGCCTATTGCCACTCCTATGGAGACAGGTTTACGATTGAGTCTTCATGATGCTGGAGATGCATTTGATGCTGTTCTCTATCAGCAGGCTGTTGGATGCTTGATTTACTTATGCATTACTCGGCTAGATATTCAGTTTGTTGTCTCACAGATGAGCAGGTTTATGCATTGCCCAGGAGTCACGCATTAGAAAGCGGTTAAGCGCATCTTTCGCTACTTGAGTGGTACTCGGCTACTTGGGTTGTTTTATCCCAAGGGGGGATCACTACCGCCAGATTTGCATGCTTTTTCTGACTCAGATTGGGCTGGTTGCTATGACACTCGTGTGTCCACCAATGGTTTTTGCTTCATGCTTGCTAGCTCATGTATATCTTGGTTGAGCAAGAAGCAGCCTACTGTGGCCACTTCCAGTTGTGAGGCTGAGTATAGGGCAGCTTTCACAGCGACTGTTGAGTGTGTGTGGCTCAGACGCCTTATGGCTGATTTGGGTGTTGGCCAGTCTTCTGCCACCACCATCTTCACTGACAGTCAGAGCGCATTGGCAGTTGCGAGGAACCCTGTGTTCCATGCTCGCACTAAGCACATTGAGGTGCATTATCACTATGTCAGGGAGAGGTTCTCTGCTGGGGAGATCAGCTTGGCATATGTGCCCACGCAGGAGAACATTGCAGACCTTTTCACGAAGGCTCTGCCTAGGGAGAAGTTTGAAGCTTTCCGCAAAGCTTTGGGCTTACTTCCTTTTGTGGAGTGATTTCCACATAGCTTGGCACTTCCTTATACATGAGTGCCAGCTCCTTGTTCACCGCATCACTCCCAGGGGGGATTTGTTGATATATTTAGGTAGTGATGTGTGTGAACACGCTAGGACCACCGGGGCACTTTTTTCCCTCTTTAGGAGGTTTTTTTCCCCCGGCTTGTATATACGCCTATTGCCCTAATGGGCTACTTATCTTTGTACATTCTCTAGTAATACATTCAGTCTTGTGTGTTGTGCTCCAAGCTTCTTCTTCTTCCTTGTGCTGTTCGCGTGCTTCCGCAAACGTCTATCTCCAACACTTTGTAGGCTAACCTGTATGCCCACAGTGTACCTTGATAAGCAATGCCCCATGAAGTGGGTTGCAACATACACTCCTTTCTTAACATTGAGATTAAAACCTTATTTGTCGATTCAGCCTGTCCATTTGCTCTTGGATAGTAAGCACAAGAGGTCCTATGAAGAATTCTATACTTGTTGAAGATTTCTTGCAGGACTTTATTGACAAAATGGGTACCCTGATCAGTACAAATTTCAAGTGGACAACCAAACCTGCAAATGATGCTACTATAAATGAAATCAGCAACAGTGTGGGCAATGCAATTGGGGGAGGCAATAGCTTCAGCCCACTTTGTCGCATAATCTGTAGCTATCAAGAGATATTTTTCTCTTTTTGGAAAAGCGGGAGGGTAGATGGGCCCTACAAAATCTAGCCCCCACTTCTCAAATGGTTGCCAGGAAGTGGAAACAACCAAGGGGTTATGTCTCTACTTTGTTGGCTTAGGTCCACACCTCTGGCAAATGTCACATGCCTTTCCCCATTCATCTGCATCCCTAAATAGTGTAGGCCACCATAGACCAGCATCCAGTATCCTCTGACTCATAATATGTCCTGGAAGGTGCCCACCACCTGTTCCTTCATGTGCAGAGTGAAGGACTTCCCTCACTTCTTCTTCTTCCAAACACTTCCTGAACCGGTCATCCTTGCCTTGTCTATACAATTTATCTTCAATGAAGGTATATGGTCTACTCTTGATTAGCAGTCTCTTCTTTTGTACAGCACTAGCCTTTTCTGGATACAACCCAGTTTTAATGAAATTTTTGATGTCGTAATACCAACCTTGAGCTTGTACAGCAAACAGATGAGCATCTAGAAAGTCATCATTGATTCCACTAGTTTGATTCATCAAATTTATTCTGGATAGGTGATCCGCCATAACATTTTCTTTTCCTGGTTTATGGACTACAGAAAAATCAAACTCTTGGAACAACAATAACCACCTCCATATTCTACCAGTGGCTTGTGGTTTGTTGAGTAGGTATTTTAGTGGTTGGTGATCTGTTATAATAATAAATTTTACCCCCAGTAAGTAATGACGGAATTTTTGGACAGCAAAGACCATTGCTAGGGCTTCCCTTTCTGTAGTACTGTAATTCCTTTCAGCCTTGGTCAAGATTCTACTGGCATATTGAATTGGCCTGTCCACTTTAAATTCTTCACTGGGTTGGGTCAAAACTGCCCCCACTGCATAGGCACTGGCATCGACATGTATATGAAAGATTTTTGACCACTCAGGTGTGACCAAGATAGGAGCAGACACTAACCTTGACCGTAATGTTTGATATGCTTTTTCCTCCTCTTCTTCCCATTTAAAGGGTACTTCCTTACCTGTAAGTCTAGCCAGAGATCTAGCTATCTCTGCATACATTTTTATAAACCTTCTATGGTATCCAGTATGCCCCAAGAAACTCTGAATCTCTTTAGGGGATTTAGGTTTAGGCAACTTTAATATAGAAATGATTTTGTCAGGATCTGGGGCCATACCTTTAGTCGACACCACATGTCCTAAGAGGGTTCCTTCTGTCACAAGGAAATGACATTTGTTTGGATTGAGCTTTAACTTAGTCTCCCTGCATCTTTTGAAAATATTCTGCAGCTGCCTCAAGTGGTGGTCCAAACAATCTAGATGAGTTTCCTTGTGAGATCCTGAAAACGAAGAGAAGTCATCCATGAAGATTCTAAGTGATTCCAGCAATAGGGGGCCAAAAATGAGATTGACCGTTCTGTTAAAGGTGGCTGGAGCATTTCGGAGCCCAAATGGCATTTTTACATACACATATGTTCCCCAAGGTGTGATAAAAGCAGTCTTTTCACGATCCTCTGGATGTATTGATATTTGGTTATAGCCACTGAATCCATCCATAAAGCTATATAATGCATGCCTAGCCACTTCTTCAATGACCTGTTCTGCAAAAGGCATAGGGAAACCATCTGGAATGGTCACCTTGTTGAGTGCTCTAAAGTCAACACAAATTCTGATTTTATTAGTATTCTTCTTCGGTACTATAACCATAGGTGAGAGCCACTCTGAGTGTTCAATAGGAATGATGATTCCTGCATCCTCCATCTTTTGGATTTCCACATAGACAGCCTCGGCATATTTTGGATTAAGTCTATAACTCTTTCCTCTTATGGGTTTGGCTCCATCAACCAGAGGGATTCTGTGCTCTCCATAAGTTGCAGGCACTCCTTCTAAGTCTTTATAATGCCAGGCAAAAACATCTATATACTGGGTCAAGAATGATTTTACCTTTTCAAGGAGCCCTGGGTGGCTCCACAACCAAGTGGCCACCAAAACTGGCTGATTATTGTCTTGAGTGCCTAAGTGTATTTCTTGGACAGGATTTCTCGCTACCATATTATCTTCGTGTGCATCTGCTTCCTTGTCTTCTTCTACTAGCTTTTCGTGCATTGCTTCATAAGCAGGTGTATTTTGGACTTCAATGTGTTCCTCCTTGTCCTGCATCCATCCTGCAAGGATTTCTTGAATTGGGAAAGAACATTCTTCACTAGAACTTTTTACCTTGCTTTTAGCTTTAGAAACTTCTTTATCTGTGGTTGTCACATCCTCCTCCAAGTTGTATTTGAGGGGTGTCTTCCTGCCCCTTCTGTGGTCTGTGATGGGCTCTCCCAATCCATCAACCTGGACCTTTTCCTTATCTTCATCATAACCTTCAGTCGTGCAAGGATTATTAAGAAAAAATCCAAAACAAGAGGAAGAGTTGCCTGCTTGGAGCCAATTTAGAATATCTTCTTCTTCCTCAAAATCTATTTGGGGTTGATCCTCCGATTCTGTTTCCATGCAAATGCTAACTGTTTGCATCATACTAGTGTTTCCTTGATTGTCTGGGCCCTCTTCTAAATGAATCTCTGTCAGCTCCTACCCTTTCTTTTGTACCCACATAGTGTCCTTGCCCCAATCATGAATGACACTGGCATGCCTCAGCCAAGGTCTTCCAATTAAGAGAGGAAATCCTCCTTCAACCTGGGGCAATCTTAAAACCACAAAATCCAGAATGAATAGATTACCTTGTACTTCAAGTGGAACTTTTGGGATTACCCCCAAGGGCCTTACTTTGCTCTGATCTGCCAAAGTAACAGTGAAGTTTGCAGGTCTTGAAGGGTGGAGTCCAATCTTTTTCATGGTATGTTCAGGCATCAAGTTAATGCCAGAACCACCATCCACAATAACACCTTGAAATTCATGACCCTTGATTGATACTGTAAGCCGAGGACTTTTATAATCCGTAAGGGGTGCTTCCCCGATAATTATCCCTTTATGTAAAATAGCCGTCTTTGCCACTAAGCTTGTAGTAGAAGCCTCATCAATTATTTGCAATAATTCTGACCTGAATTTCCCATCCATCTTTATTAATTCAAAAATACTAACCTCCTTCTTCATGGACTTGAGTAGTTTTGAAGCCTCTGACTCTTTAAGAGAATGAGCTTCATTTGCTTTGCCAAACTCTTCTTGAGCCCTGTTGAAGGCATGCCCAATGGCATCACTGGTGCCTATGAGATATTCCTTTTGGTTTGTGTCTGCACTTGTGGTGGCTTTGTCTTCAGATGCAACTCTGTCTTTGTTCAATACCCTAATTATTGATTCTTGATTTTCCACTTGAGCCTTCCCCTTGCTTCTTGTCTGTACTGCAAAAGATTCAAGTTCTTCTAATTGTACCACCCTGGTAGACGGTGAGGGTTCATTGACCTGAGGTAATGTTTCCTCCTTGAATACAGAGATCATTTGGAGATGGGGTCCGGAAGTAGAGGCTTGATTCTTAGGACAACAGTTCGTATAGTGATCCCTGGCCTCTGGACAGTTCCTGCAAGGAGGGGCATTTTCTGGGAGAGTGCACCTAGATTGGTAGTGCCCGCGCTCTCCACATCTGAAGCAAATGATGGGCCTTCTAGGCCCATTTGCAAAATTATTCCTTGGTCTAGGATTATAGTTGTTACCTTGGTTTGCTGCGGCTGCCATTACATTTGCTGGTGGCAGAGGTCCTCCCTGTGTCGAGTATGTCGTTGCAGGTATTCCCCTGGATTGGCATTCATGGGCCTCATGGCCAACTTTCTTGCATAATTGACAAGTCACGTTTAGCAGAGGACATTCACTTACTATGTGCCCTTGCTTGCTGCACATGGAGCACCAGAGTCCACTCTTGATACCGCCTCCTTTGAGTTCTTGCAATTCCTGCCTCAGCTGAGCTAATTCTTCTGCTTGGGCCTCCTCCTCCTTTTGGAGCTTGAGTGCTTCAATCTCCCTTCTCAGCTGAGCCACAGCAGTCTCCTCTTCTGTGTAGGGCTTATTCCTTTTCAAGCCCTCCAGCTCCCTTCGTAACTGGATCATTGGGTCCTCCAGTTCTGCATCATAGGTTGGTGACCACTTTGTCGCATAATCTGTAGCTATCAAGAGATATTTTTCTCTTTTTGGAAAAGCGGGAGGGTAGATGGGCCCTACAAAATCTAGCCCCCACTTCTCAAATGGTTGCCAGGAAGTGGAAACAACCAAGGGGTTATGTCTCTACTTTGTTGGCTTAGGTCCAGACCTCTGGCAAATGTCACATGCCTTTCCCCATTCATCTGCATCCCTAAATAGTGTAGGCCACCATAGACCAGCATCCAGTATCCTCTGACTCATAATATGTCCTGGAAGGTGCCCACCACCTGTTCCTTCATGTGCACAGTGAAGGACTTCCCTCACTTCTTCTTCTTCCAAACACTTCCTGAACCGGTCATCCTTGCCTTGTCTATACAATTTATCTTCAATGAAGGTATATGGTCTACTCTTGATTAGCAGTCTCTTCTTTTGTACAGCACTAGCCTTTTCTGGATACAACCCAGTTTTAATGAAATTTTTGATGTCGTAATACCAACCTTGAGCTTGTACAGCAAACAGATGAGCATCTGGAAAGTTATCATTGATTCCACTAGTTTGATTAATCAAATTTATTCTGGATAGGTGATCCGCCATAACATTTTCTTTTCCTGGTTTATGGACTACAGAAAAATCAAACTCTTGGAACAACAATAACCACCTCCATATTCTACCAGTGGCTTGTGGTTTGTTGAGTAGGTATTTTAGTGGTTGGTGATCTGTTATAATAATAAATTTTACCCCCAGTAAGTAATGACGGAATTTTTGGACAGCAAAGACCATTGCTAGGGCTTCCCTTTCTGTAGTACTGTAATTCCTTTCAGCCTTGGTCAAGATTCTACTGGCATATTGAATTGGCCTGTCCACTTTAAATTCTTCACTGGGTTGGGTCAAAACTGCCCCCACTGCATAGGCACTGGCATCGACATGTATATGAAAGATTTTTGACCACTCAGGTGTGACCAAGATAGGAGCAGACACTAACCTTGACCGTAATGTTTGATATGCTTTTTCCTCCTCTTCTTCCCATTTAAAGGGTACTTCCTTACCTGTAAGTCTAGCCAGAGGTCTAGCTATCTCTGCATACATTTTTATAAACCTTCTATGGTATCCAGTATGCCCCAAGAAACTTTGAATCTCTTTAGGGGGCTTAGGTTTAGGCAACTTTAATATAGAAATGATTTTGTCAGGATCTGGGGCCATACCTTTAGCCGACACCACATGTCCTAAGAGGGTTCCTTCTGTCACAAGGAAATGACATTTGTTTGGATTGAGCTTTAACTTAGTCTCCCTGCATCTTTTGAAAATATTCTGCAGCTGCCTCAAGTGGTGGTCCAAACAATCTAGATGAGTTTCCTTGTGAGATCCTGAAAACGAAGAGAAGTCATCCATGAAGATTCTAAGTGATTCCAGCAATAGGGGGCCAAAAATGAGATTGACCGTTCTGTTAAAGGTGGCTGGAGCATTTCGGAGCCCAAATGGCATTTTTACATACACATATGTTCCCCAAGGTGTGATAAAAGCAGTCTTTTCACGATCCTCTGGATGTATTGATATTTGGTTATAGCCACTGAATCCATCCATAAAGCTATATAATGCATGCCCAGCCACTTCTTCAATGACCTGTTCTACAAAAGGCATAGGGAAACCATCTGGAATGGTCACCTTGTTGAGTGCATCATGTAAATTTGCATCAGAAATGGAATGATCTGCATCATCATATGAAATCGACAAAGGTTGAAAAGTTGCCTCATTAGGACCAGCACCAGGTTGTCCACCTGTTAAAAGAGGCAGCAAAATGATACATGTCTTTAGAGCTAACAGATGTCTCCTTTGTACATGAAAGTAAGGGATGAATAGCATCTTCCACAAAAACAACATCACGACTAACCAAAATGCATTTTGTCTGTGGATGATACAAACGATAGCCTTTGCTTTCTGAATTGTACCCAACAAAAATACATTTTACTACTTTATCATCCAATTTCATGCGATGTTGTTCATGCACTAATGCATATGCCAGACAACCAAAAACATGCAGATGAGCAACAAATGGCTTGCGACCATGCCAAGCCTCATATGGAGTGATAGATTGCAGTGCTTTAATGGGACACCTGTTAAGTACATGTGTTGCACACATGACAACCTCAAGCCAGAAACTATGTGGTAAAGCCTGACTCTTGTCCATACACCTCGCCATCTCCATGAGTGACCTATTCTTTCGTTCAGCAACCCCGTTCTATTGAGGTGTATACGGCACTGTACATTGATGTTTTATCCCACATTCAAGTAGAAATGCATTAAACTCAGAAGACATATATTCCCCCCCTCGATCAAAACAGAGGGTGCCCATTTTACATGCTAATAGACTTTTAGCCAAAACCAAAAACTATTTGTAGCACATGAATACTTTGGACTTTGCCTTCAATAGATATACCCATGCATGCCTCCAAAAATCATCGATAAAAGTCACGAAGTAAAGATAATTTCCGAAAGAAGGTGTCTACATAGGACCACAGACATCACGATGTACAAGCTGCAATTTCTGACTAGCCCGCACTGAACCATCTTTTGGAAATGCGGAACGCTGTATTTTGCCCAAAATACAACCTTTGCATACATGTTTATCAGGTGCCTCAAGTTTGGGCAAAGAGGACACCATTCAGATTTCTGCAGGCATAGAAAACTAGCAAAATTCAGATGATCAAAGCGTGCATGCCAAAGCTTTGCATCTGACATAGCCTGACAATCATGTACTGCACATGCCGAATCATTTACAGATCTTTCATAGACTATGAGCTTATACAACCCACGACATAAAATACTAGAAGCAATAATCATGTTTCCATTTGACAGATCATGAAGTGTACATCTGTTATCAACAAATTTCGCAACCAAGCCAATCTTCACTAATGTAGAAAGTGATAACAGATTTTTCTTGATCCCTGGCACAAATAAAGCATCTGAAAAAGTGAAAGAACTACCATCAGTAGTAGTCAAAATGATCTTACCAACTCCCATGATAGGATAAGAGGAGTCGTTGGCACATGTGACAGTATTCCCTGTAGGGATAGGCTCCAGTGAAGAGGAGAAACTACGTTGCGAGGTTATATGTTTGGTCGCCCCACTATCAAAGTACTGGCAAACATCTGAGTCTACTACAGAAATGCATTGCTCATCAAAAGATCGATCAAAACTGCAAACAATAGTAAATGCTCATTCTTCTTCCTACAAAAGATTAGCAGACTCTGTTTTTGGTGTAGAGGCCATTGCAACAACCATTCAGGTCTCTTTCTTCTTTGCCTCTTTAGCAGCTAGTTTTGGACAGCTCTTGATGACATGATCATTTGCTTTATAGTATTTACAAAATAATTTTATCTTTTCTGATTTCTTCTCATCCTTGTCTTCCTTCTTCGAATGTGCAACATTTTCAGATTTCTGCTTACTAGTAGATGAGCTCCATTTACCTTTGCCCTTCTGACTAGCCAGGAAATCTTGATCTGCAACACACATAATAGACATGTTCTACCTAGACTGATCTTCCTACAATAGAACAAAAACTAACTCCTCAAATGACAAGGCATTTGGATTGCCTTTCATCATCGAACAAAGAGTAGAAGCAAAACTCTGATATGAGTCAAGAAGATCATTTAGAACGGTCTGCACAAGTGAGCTATCCGGTATAATTTCATCAACAAAAATCAGCTGTCCCTTCAAGCCTTTGAACTTTGTTAGAAAACTTTCCATAGAATCACCTTCATTCATGTGCTCACTCTCCAGGTCTTTTCAAAGGTAAGCAACACAAGCCTCATTCCTAGCCTCGTACAATGTGGTAAGTGTATCCCAAGCATCCTTAGTTGTTCTGCAAGAGTGAATGTGAGGAATAATGGCATGTTTGACAGACAAAGCTATCAATGCATGTGTCTGGGCATCTCTACCACCCCAACAAATTTGCTATGTAGTAGGTGCAGTAGAAACTATAGCACGAATAGGAATATGTAGAATATCATCATCTTCAACACCTTCTGCATTAGCTTTAGTACCTGTAGTTGTAACAGTTGCAGGTGTGATATGACATTTTTCAACACCCTGCACAATGTTCCACAGTCCTTTTGCAACCAATACATGTCGCATCATATAATCCCATAATGAGTAGTTGGTACCATCCAACTTATCCTCAATACCTAACATACAGAATACATCACTACTTTCAGCCATGGCCGATGACCAAAATATCTTGATGTAGAAAATTGATTGTATCTCAAAAAGTTGAACAGAAATACCTAGATGAATTCTACTAAACATGTAGAAGACTTTGAGACGCTTATAGTGGCGAATCAAAACTGGTATATACCTTTGGCACAAACAGATGAAATAATGTGCACAAGCATTGTGATAGTGCGCTCGAAGGCCAAAATGAGCTTAGATCTCGATTTTGGCACCACAAAGCGAAGCGGTATTGATCTCCGAAACACGCTAAGTATGCTCACCAACATTCGTGCGATTCTGAGATTGCACCCGAAGGGGTGTTGACGACGCCCTAGATGAAGCAGCAACTTGCTCTGATACCAATTGTTGGAGTTAGATGTCTGCAAAAGCACACGAACAACACAAGGAGGAAGAAGAAGCTTGGAGCACAACACAATACTGAATGTATTACCACTAGAATGTACAAAGATAAGTAGCTCATTAGGTCAATACGTGTATATACAAGTCGGGGGAAAAAGAGGGAAAAAAGCACCCTGGCGGTCCTAGAGTGTTCACACACATCACTACCTAAATATATCAACAAAGGTAAAGGACAGAATGTTGATGGGCATCTTAAACAACTATGCACCTCTGCTTTGATTGTGAAGATTGAAGAAATTAATGTTATTTTTAATGATGCTGATGTGTTAGCATGTGACAATACTATGCCCACTAAGGCTCTTATGGCTGATTCTCTTTCCCACATGTGGCTAGTAGAATCTGGTGCTTCTTTCCATGTGACATCACATAGGCAATGGCTCTCTAATTATGCAACAAAGTCTCTTTGTACCATGAGACTTGGTGACTATTACTAGTGTGATGTTGTGCGGACTAGAAATGTGGTTTTGAAGTTCATTAATGGTTCAAAATTTATTGTCCATAATGTACACCATTTATCTCAGTTATCATGTAGTTTGATGTCAATTGGTCAAGTCAATGACCTTGTTTACAAGGTGGTTTTCAATGCTTATTCCTTTCACATATCAAAGGGAAATATGGTTATTGCAAATGGAAGCAAAATTGGCTCACTTTACCCTTTATTTGTATCACAAAAAGAAAACTTGTTAGCTCGTACTGAAAAACCTATGGCCTGTATTTGACATGGCCATTTGGACCATATATCTAGTATTTGGGTGTGAAGCGTATGTTCATATACCCAAAAATATTAGAAAAAAGATGGAACACAAGTCAAAGACCTGCATTTTTCTTGGATATGGTTGAGAAGGCCAATTTGGATATCACTTATGGCATCCTGAAACATGGTCAGTGACCAGAAGTAGTGATGTCATTTTCAATGAGTGCAAGATGCATAAACAACCAATTAAGTAGGTTGAAGTGAGAAGAGTGATGTTTGAGGATACTAGTCCTCCAATTAGCATGCATAAAAATGTTACACATAGGGATGTTTAAGAGAATTTCCAATTAGAAATAAGTAAGCAAATGATCTTGTTCAGCAACCATGGAGATAGTTTTCATGTGTCTCATATCCACCTGATAGATATGTTCCAAGTTTGGATCTTGCTATGCTAACAAATGCTAGTGAGCCTTCTTACTATAAAGAGGCTATGCAGATAAAGGATCATTTCAAGTGTGAGCATTCCATGAGGAGTGAATTGGATTCTATTCACAACAATGATACTTGGGATTTAGTACCTTTGCCACATGCCAGGAAAGCTTTACCATGTAAATGGGTATGTAAGCTGAAATTCACATCAAATAGTGCTTCTCCAAAGTATAAAGCATGACTTATTGCAAAGGGTTTTAAGCAACAACATGGCATTGATTTTGAGGAAATATTTTCTCTAATAGTCAAGATGACTACCCTGTGCATGTTGCTTGGATTCATTGCAATGGACTTAGCGCTAGTCCATGTGGATGTGAAAACTATTTTCTTGCATGGATTCAATTCCAAAATAATGATGCAAATGCCCCAAATCATACATTTTAAAAGAGACATGCAAATTGTCCTTAAATTCAGCAATATGCTCTTCAGTAGGGCCTATGAACAACAACTCATCAACATATAAAATAATGATGAGAAGGACATCATCTACACACTTAAATTGTAAGGTGCTCTCGGTTCGACTATTCTTAAAACCATGTGCAATCAAGTAGGCATGTATCTTTTCATCCCAAGCACATGGTGCTTGCTTCAAACCATATAATGCTTTTTTCAACCTGCACACTTTGTTTTCATACCCTTTTTGCACAAAACCAAGGGGCTGAAATACATACATTTTTTTTTATGTAAGTCACCATTCAAAAATTTTATTTTAATGTCCAATTGATGTACATTCCAACCATGATGAGCTCCAAGTGAACAAATGCTATGAAGAGTGGTCATTTAGCATGTGGGAGCAAATTTCTTATCAAAATCAATGCCTCTCTCTTGAACAAAAATTTTGGCAACAAACTTAGTCTCATACTTGTCAACTATCCCATCAGGCGTATTTTTTAGCTTGTATACCCATTTAGTGCAAATGGCCTTTTGCCTGGAGACAAATCACATAAAGGCCAAGTACCTTTTTTCATAATAACATTATATTTTGATTGCATATCCATCCAATTTTCTATATTTTGTGCTTCATCTAAAGAAACATGCTCATTTTCATCACAAAGACTACTGACAACCATTGCATAGCTATCTGATGCAAAGGAAGCACTATCAAAGCCTTAATGAGTATGATATGTCAATGGTGCATCTAACTTACTATCTCTCAAGGTCAACACCAACAATTTAGGCATAGTTTTTGCCTCCTCTATGTCAAACCTCTCATCAATAAGTGCATCATGTAAATCTGCATAAAAAATAGAATCAACTACATCATTATTTGAAACCTGTAAAAGCTAAGAAATTGCCTCGTTTGGACTAGCACTTCATTGTCCACCTATAAAAAGAGGCATCGAAGTGTAACATGCATCTTTAGAGATAGCTAATGTCTCCTTGGTACATGAACCTAGTGGCTGAATTGCATCTTCCACAAAAACAACATCACGACTAATGAAAATGCATTTAGTATATGGATGATATAGAGGATAGCCTTTGCTTTCAAAATCATACCCAACAAAAATACATTTCCATGCTTTATCATCCAATTTCTTGCATTGTTATTTAGGCATAATGCATATGTTAGATAACCAAAGACATACAAATGAGCAATAGATGGCTTGTAACCATGCCAAGCATCATATGGAGTGATCGATTTCAGTGCTTTGGTGGGACATCTGTTAAGTACATATGCTTCAAACATAACAGCCTCAAGCTACAAGTTATGTGCTAGATCGTGACACTTAACCATACACTCTATAATCTCCATGAGAGACTATGTTTTTCTTTTAGCAAATCCATATAGGTTTATATTGCATTGTACATTGATGTTCCTTCCACAGTCAACCAAAAATGCATTAAAATCAAAAGACATGTATTCCCCACCTCGATCAGAATAGAGGGTGCCTGTGTACCTAAGTCACCAAGCCTTAGGGACTTGTGCCAAAGAGACTAAATCTCATTTGCCACACAAGTGCATATAGTATTCCCCACCTCAATCAAAATAGAGGGTGCTTGTGTACCTAAGTCACCAAGCCTTAGGGACTTGTGCCAAAGAGACTAAATCTCATTTGATTGGTGAACAAAACGTCCAAGAGCGTCGTCTAGGTACTGGGCAAAAAGATGGATTTACTTGAAGTACGTATGGTGATGACTCCTAGTGTACCCTTAGTTTTTCCAAAAACTTCCTCCTCCATGAGTTCCTTCTTTTTTCTCCATCGTCCGAGTCGTTGGTGTCTTTCTTGTCCAGTAGCTATGACGAGTCTCGTTGGGATTCATAGCTTGTCTGTGTCGATGTAATGTTTCCTCGCACTTGTCTATCTCTTGAATGGCCACTTGTCTGACCTTCTTTGGAATCCACATTCGTTGCCTTGTTTTTTGAGCTTCAATCAAAAGCTTAGGAAGCCATACTTTCAAGAGTCGTTTTGGTTCTAATTTCGGTGAAGAAGAATTCTTGCCCATCCTTGTCTTCCTATGAGAATTGACGTGTATTGGTGTTGCATTCTCTGATTCCTTTACTCGATCCTTGCGAACCCATTTGAAATTAATGTTTCTTAATTGCGAGTAGTTGATGGTGGATTTCCAGGTTGCTGATCGTCCTTTTGCATGGAAGACTTTAAGAGTATTGTGCTCCTCAGTTTCCTTGTGTTCACCAATCAAGTAGTACAAATCTACTTTCTCCTTGGATACATTGGGGTTTGAATCCCCTTCCTCTGTCAGACCTGCTTCCAATTGATTTGTGCTGGAATTCTTTTCTATGTGCTCTTCTACGATTTGTTGAGCACTGTCGATGACTCCCGGTCTATGAGAGGGTTTCTCTCCTAATAGACTAAAGATTTCCTTGTGCCCTATTTTGGCTGAAATGTATCCTTGCGCTATGTGCATGCTCACTTCATTCTCAATGATCCAGTCTTGTCCTAGGATCAAGTTTTCTATTAGATCCTCATCTCTGCACACTAGAATCGTTGTTCCATGGTTGAAGTTCCTAGGTGGAGGGTGTTGGAAGCAGTCAGAGGCACAGATGACATGGAAGCATGTAAAGACGGAGCAGGGAGCCAGTCGGATCATTTTTTCAAACAGCTATGTTTTTATTACCTCTTCAAACATCCAACAGTGATTTTCATCACTCTTGTAACATATGTAATATAGAAAAAACCCCATTTTGTAATCCATAGCTCCATTTTGTGCAAGCCGAGGAGTCCTCGAGCTTGAGGAGCTTAGGTAGAACGCGCGTACCAATTTTCATTATTTTTAGACATCGTTTACCCTTCCAAATAGCCTCTAGGACCTATTTTTTAACTAGGCCGGTCACTAGATGTGAAACCGGTCAAAACTAGTCTAGAAACTATAAAAAGAGCTAGAGAGCTCATTTTTGAGGTTAGCTTGTTTGAGTAGAGAAGAGCTTAGACCTATTTTGAACTTGTAAGAGTGTTCTTGAGTAATAGAGCTAAATTCCCACCTTCCATTGTGTCTTGCTTGTCTCTTCATTGTGTGTGTGTATGTGTGTGTGCATCTGGATGCTTCTCACCTTCACTTTCACATCATCTCACATTCACGATCTTCATATCACTCCTACCTCTTCCGCGGATTGACATTAAGGAGGTGAAGCTTCTTAACGTGGTTCTCACCATTGTGCTAGAGCAACACCAAATTTGGCGCCGTTGCCGGAGATCGAGTCTAGGACGAATGTGTGATGGTAAGAGTATAGCAAGAAGTGGCGTTGGAAGGTAAAAATTTCAGTTTTTGTTGTTGTTTTTACTTAGTTTTTAGTGTTTTTCACCTCCCCCACACTCCATCTTCATCATCGCATCATCATCTTCATCTCCAAAAAAAAAAATCAGAAAATTCACCATATCCACCCATTCACCTCATTTCCCCTCATTTGTGCATGCGAGAGAGCGAGAGAGAACTTTTGTGCTTGTGTGTGCTTGTGTTTTCTTGAGTTTTCTTGCAGGTACAGAGCTCCAGTGCATCAGGAAAGCTTGGAAAAGGTAAAATTTTACTCTCTGTCAAAGATCTGCCGAGTGTGGCAGACCATCGCGATGGTCTGCAACCTTCGGAATTCTTGGTAGGCGACCACACCACGAGGTAGGCGACCCTTGTGCATCTACGAATCCACAGGCGCATCTCAAAAATTCACACTTTGGTGGACCATCGCGATTGGCTCAGACCATCGCGATTGTGTCGCACCATCGCGATAGGCTCACGCCATCGCGACGGCTCGGCCGGACCATCGCGACGGTCTTGGACCATCGCGACGGTTCACTTGAACCATCGCGACGGTCCACTTGGACCATCGCGATTGTTCAGCTGACCCCGGACCATCGCGATTGGCCCATGCCATCGCCACGACAGTGCCACGTGTCAAGATAGACCATCGCGACGGTTCATTTTTCGGACCATCGCGACAGCCCAAAATCGGACCATCGCGATTGGCTCACGCCATCGCACTTGTGACCATCGTGACGGTTCACTTCGGACCATCGCGATTGTCCACCTTTGACCGTTGACCTGCGCCATCGCGATTGTCCGCCTGATCACGCCATCGCGACGGTTCAACCTCATGCCATCGCGACGGTTCGACCTCACGCCATCGCGATCGTTCACTTCGGGCCATCGCGACGGTTCACCTTTTCGCACCATCGCGATTGTCCAAATTCCACGCCATCGCGACGGCTCGCTTGGACCATCGCGACGGTCCCAGACCATCGCGATTGTGCACCCCCATCGCAAATTTAGGGTTCCATTTTTTGACCAATTTTGGGGGTATTTTTGAGAAATTTTTGGACCATTAGACTCATAGGAGACCCCTTAGCTCATAATTGAAGGAAAACCTGACTGTCAGTTTTTACCCCCCAGGGCCTGAACGCTCATAACTTTTTCATCCGAAGTCCGTTTTTTGAGCTTAATAGCTCGTTAGAAAGCTCTTGACGAGCACTACGTGACCTCAACTGTTTTTTTCCATAAAGAATACATCTATTTTTTGGATAAGCTATTTTGAGGTTCACCTAGTTTGGGACTAGGAAGCCAAGGGGCAAGTATTGAAATTTTGGGCAAAAGGGAAGGGACCTAAAAGGTGTATATACTCAAGTGTTTGATCATCCAACTGTGAATTGGTCTAATATTGGATTTTTCCAGGTCTAACAAGGGCAATCAAAGGCAAGCAAGCAAGGCAGTGAAGACAGCAAAGCTTGGGAAGCGCGGCTTCTTGGGCATCAGAGCAACCAGAAAAGCTGACTCGAGGTTGGAAGATTACTCAACCCCCTCAGTCAATTCTTAGCTTAGGCTAAACGTTAGCATTGTGGATTAAAGACGATAGGAACGCCTCAAGTTCAAGATACTTAATTCTTTCAAGTTTAAGACTACAAGTAAAGGTGTGTGTGACGAAACCCTAAAGGAAAGAACCTAAGTCTGACGGAACGAGAACTCAAAATTATAACGGAAAGTCGAATTCCTGACGCATATATTAAGACAAGAATCCAAAGAAAATTAAAAAGAATCAAGAAAAGTAATAACAAAGAACCATTGACGATCTAAGTGTGTGATTGAGTGTGCAAGGAAGAAAATTAATGAACCTTAGATCAGGGAGACACATAGGTAAGTCGGACCGACGAAGCCTTAGATCATCAGAGGCAAGTGTAAGAACTACTGCACGATCGTGGGCTCAGCAATTGAATAGTAGTTATCCCTACGAGTTGAGCTCAGAATCAAGTGATTCAGAAATGGCATTTAGCACAGACAGACCAGACGGAGGGTCGAATGTAGCATACTTAGAAAAACCAGAAGGACCCTATAGAACGCAACTAGAGTTTCTCCGAACCAACCGCTTAGGTGCTCGCATCTATGAGGATGGTTTGCGAAGGCAAGTGGTGCAAATGCACAACCCTGATCAACCCATTGGATTGGAACATCCAGTGGTGAAATTTGAGAGAGACGCGTACATAGACAAGGAAGGAACCATGTACGTCCTAAGTACGCAGCCAAACGATACTAATGAGTTTGGCACAATTCAATTAGATACGGAAGCAAAATTTCAAGGAAAAGAACCGTTAGAAGAACCTAGAACACCTAGAGGGAAATCCGTATTAACAAGAGTACTCATCCCAGAGTGGATCCCTCAAGATAACAGGAGCACCGAGTTGTTTGTAAATAAAGAGACAGATGAAGCCTTTTGGAGGTACAGAAAGGAACACCCTGGTGAGATAGGCATCATTACAATTTATGAATTCAAGGACCCAGATACACCTCGAAAGGTTGTATACCTGGATGAGACTTCAGAAAGAGTCTTTGTGGTGCCTGACCGCGCTAAAAACACATACACATGGAGAGGTGAATTGGTATTCCCTCCATCTAGAACGAACATGAATACAAGTCAACAAGGGGCAGGAACATCCTCAGCCCATGGAAATCAAAGAGAAGGAAATAAAGAGAAACCGGAAGTAAGCTTTAATCACCCCATAGGGAGAGATAGAACAACCACGAACACTAATAGAGCGGATAGACAAAGAGATCATGGAATACCAGGCGGTAGAGATGATTTTCCTCTACCTAGGCCGCGTGAACACGCAAGAGTATTGAGACCCACTCAATTAGTGAAATCCATGAAGAATTACTTTGATGGGACAGGAGATCCCTATGACCATGTCGCAGAATTCAAGCAAGTACTAAGAGCAGAACAAGTTGAGGACATGTTCACGCAATACAATGCATTTGGACTAATGTTAAAGAATACCGCTTTAACTTGGTTTCAACCATTGCAACAAAGGCAATTTAGAGACATCCATCACTTTTTAGAGTCATTCATCACTGAATTCTCTAAAAGTGGGGTTAGACATGACACGTCTTCGTTGATTCATAGCTTTAAACAGACCCCTCAGGAAACAGTTAGACTGGCAGGACGTAGGTTCAGACAATATGTTGAACGATGTCCAATGCAAGAGCTACCCTCACAAGCTAAGCAAGTGTCTTTGTTTTTAGATGGCTTGTTGAGCGCTAAACTACGCTCCTATGTGTACCTAAAGGAACCCAGAACGCTAGAGGAGTGTGTAAGAATATGTATAGACATCGAGGACAACCTAGGAGATGAGTTGGAACTCTCAAAGGTCTACAAGGACTCAGATTGTTCTTCTCTAGCATCCACAAAATTGTCTAATTCGATAGAGGACCTAGCAGAAAAAGTGGCCCAAAAACTAGGAGTTTCTAGTAAACAGGTGCCCAAGCTACCAACTAATGTACGTTGTTACACTTGTGGTGGAAATCATTTGGCAAACGTGTGTCCCAATGCACCACAACCTCAAGCCAACCCTAGTGGCCAATATTGTACAATTGAGAGAAGATACACGAATCATACGGCTCAGGACTGCCCATACAACAAACAAACCGTGAGACAGAACTACCCGCAAACATACCAGCAGCCAGGTAGGTATCAAGGCCAATACGATGCTCAGCCTTATTACTATAGGCCTCCTCAGAACTACCCATACCAGGCTCAACAGAGACCTCAACCCGTCTTAGCTCAGCAGCCACCCCCACCAGCGAATGTCATCTCAGTCAAATACGCTGCTGCAGAAGAGAACCTAAGTAGGGCCTTAGTGCCTTCTTCACCCTTGATCACAGAAAGTGACCCGAACTCAAACAGTTTTGACTCTACTCATGTAACTAGTCCACCCGCTTATTACACGGAGTCACCAGAACATGTGGAGACATATCATTATGATAGTCCACTAATGGAACCTAGTTGGGAGCCAGACTATGCTAATGTGATGTACGCAAACCCAAACCCGCGGCCCCAATTGAGACAACAGAGACCACAGGGCCCTAGAGGACCATGCTTTAGGTGCCAAGGAGATCACTTCATAAAGGATTGTCCACATCCCCCAATAGCAAGGCAATCATAGTACTATAACATACAAGGCTTTTGTGCCGATTGTGGCAAAGAGCACATAATCAAAGATTGTCCTAAGAACCCAGTTAACACTTCAAACGTGACACCGATCAACGTGATAGGTATTGCAAATAACGCAGATGGATCCAACCCTACATACGTGCCTATCCAAGCTATAACCAGAGCCCAGGCGCTCTTACAACACCAACAGCTTAAACAAGAGAAAGTAGCCGGAACTAGTGAAGTTGCAGAATCTAGTAGTAAAAAGACGAAATCTTGGAAAGATTCTAGAGAAAGAATCAAGAGAAAGTGGAGTAAAAAGATAACTGAGTTGGAAGGAAGTCTAAAAGAGTCGAGAGCCAAAATACAAGAATTGACTTCACAAGAATTAAACCAAGAAAACCCAGCTCAAAAATCAGGATCAGTTTTGGCGGAACCCATACCAGAAGATCTAGACATGATGTTCCGTGCATATCAGGCTAGAATAAAAGAGGGACCTCAAGTAACTGAAATGAGTAAAAACTACCCTCGAGCGGATCTAGAAATCGAGAGAACTAAACTTTGCATGAAGATGGTAGAGTTAGCACAAGCTTTGTTCGAAGCCTCTAGATATCTCAATTGGAATAACATGGCAAAACCGGAATTACACTTTCAAGGACTAATGGAGAGGCTAGAATATTTGATGGAAAGCAAAGAGAAAAAGGATCAGCATAGGAACCCCATTGTCACAGAGACACAGGAAAGGAATGCACCATCCCTGTCTCAAGTACCCAATACAGAAAGTCAAGATAACCTATCTTCCATACATAGGTACTCACATGAATTTTTGAGAGAAATACAAGAAGAGAAGTGGAGAAAGGAACAAGGAACTCATCCTCCTATTCAAGAAATAGACGACTTGCAGGAACAATTTCCCCAAGACATCCCCTCTATTTACGATGAGGTAGAGGTGGAACAACTGAGTGAACCCACAGGATTTGAATCTAATTCTTTACAAGAATTACCTCAGTTCACAGGACCTTGGGAAGCAAAGTCTATTAGTATGAGAGCACCCACGATAATAGTGAGGAAGGAAGAATCAGTGATCCCTAGGAACACGGATGTGATCAAGAACACTAAAGTACAGTGTAATCTCACTCTAGAGGAATTGTTAAAGGTAAAACCAGAATTGTGGAAGCACGTAGCAAATCAATTCCCTGAGCTTGCTACCACACACTCTCAGATAGGATCACATAAGAAGGTACTAGAGATACCCGTGGAAAAGATTGGAGACGTAAGCGAAGGAGAGGAAGGTAACACATATCTTCCAATAACCCATCAGGGCTACACCACGAAAGCCATCTTAGATTCAGGAGCCGGAGTAGCCATCGCTACCACCGCTTTGTGGAAACGTTGGGGTAAGCCAGCATTGAGACCCACCAGGATGAAGCTACAAATGGCTGACGGACACATAGAAAAACCGTTAGGCTTACTAGAAGGCATATCTCTCACCACTTGTGGTGTAGAATTTGAGCATACTTTCGCCATTTGTGACTTTGCGAAAAATCGTGCTTATGAGATGATATTGGGACGACCATTCATGCGTCAGTTGCAAATTGTACAAGATTGGGGAACTAATTCTTTGTACTTGCAACATCTAGGAGTGACTACTAAAGTCAATCTTAAAGACTATTCACATCGAGATGTACCCCCAATACAATGGAACACCATCCATAAGACACCAGTAGAGACGGAATCCGTGCACTCATTAGAATCAGATCCTTCTTGGTTGCATGAGGATACTCATTTATGGATGTGTAAAGTAGCCAAACAAGAGGAAGAAAGGTTAGAAGCCAGGACCTTAAGTGCAGAACAACATCCAAGAACCCTTCAAGATCCAGCATATGCACCTGTAGTATTCCCAGACGAAGAGTTTGAACCCCATGGTTGGGCAGAAATCCTAGCAACCATGGATGTAGCCATCAATGAAGAACAATGGACACCCCACTGTGACGAGGATGGTTATGACATATCAGTTTTCACGATAGAGCCAATCCTGTGCGATGCAATTTTAGAAGAATGTGAACCTAACACTGATGCATTTGAGGATGCAAGCGATTTTGATTTAGAATCAATTATCATGGACCCACCCTATGCATCAGAAGAAGAATATTTTTTCGAGGTAGAGACTCACACTCAGAGACACGAGGAAATTACGAATGAGGTGAGGTTAGCAACGGAAGTGACTAACAAGAGTGAAGGCAAGAAAAGAAAGAAGAAAGAAACCATGTCAGAAAAAGAAGAATCTTTATTTGAAGTACCCGAGAATTTCAGAAAATATGAAATCGAAGATAGAAGAATCATGGTACGAATGCCTAATAGAATAGCGAATGACGGACAAGTATATGATAACCGAGAAAAAACCAAGAAAGTAATAGTTGCCATAGAAGGAGAAGAAGAAAAATGCACATACATAGGGCATGATTTGACGAAGGAAGAAGAAGAAGAATTAGTTGCCCTATTGCGCGAATATAGAGATGTTTTTGCGTGGAGTTACAAAGATTTGAAAGGAGTAGATCCAGATATATGTTCTCATAGAATCCCTATGACTCCAGATGCAAAACCGACAAAACAGAAACCGTACACATATAATGATAACTACGCTGCGAAGATTAAAGAGGAGATAGATCGATTGATAGAAGCAGGATTCATTTACGAAATTGAGCATACCGAATGGGTATCCCCCATTGTGGTTGTGCCCAAGAAGAATGGAAAATTGCGTGTGTGTATTAACCTTAAAAAAGTTAATGCCGCCACGATTAGAGACAGTTATCCTCTTCCTATCACAGAACATCTATTGGAAAGAGTTGCGGGCAAGGAAGTTTACAGCTTTCTTGATGGATTCTCAGGCTATAATCAAGTAGCCATTGCTCCAGAAGACCAACACAAGACGGCTTTTGCCACTGAATGGGGCATATTTGCATTTCGTGTGATGCCATTTGGCTTAACAAATGCACCCGCCACTTTCCAGCGACTCATGTGTCATGTTTTTAAGGAATTCTTGCGCAAGAGCTTGGAAGTTTATGTCGATGACTTATGTGCTCATTCAAATGTAAGACAGACACATATCCCAGAGTTAAAGCAAATATTTGACAAATGTCGAGAATATCAGATTTGTTTGAACCCAGAAAAGTGTGTTTTCATGGTCAGACAAGGCAAAATTCTAGGACACATTGTGTCAAAAAATGGAATCTCTACGGATGAGGAAAAAGTGAAGGTAATTGCGGATCTACCTAGGCCGACGAACATCAAAGAGGTACAAGCATTTATGGGCCATTGCAGATATTATAGGAGATTCATACACATGTATGCAATCATAGCCAAGCCTTTGTACTCTCTTTTAACCAACTTCGAATGGACAAATGATTGTGAAAATTCATTCAATGAACTTAAACGACGCTTGTGCTCAGCACCTATATTGACAACCCCAGATTGGAGTAAGCCATTCCATGTACATGTGGATGCATCCAATTATGCCATAGGATGTGTGTTAGCACAACCCACGAATGAAGGTAACATAGATCTCCCCATAGCTTACGCGAGCAGACAATTGAACGCAGCAGAAAGAAATTACACCACTACGGAACGAGAGGGATTAGGGATGATCTACGCGGTAAAGAAGTTTAGGCACTACTTGTTGGCCAACAAATTCAAGTTCTTTACAGATCATCAAGCCCTATTGTACTTAGTCAACAAACCATGTAACACAGGACGATTGATACGTTGGTTTCTATTACTCATGGAGTATGATTTTGAAGTGGTAGTCAGGAAAGGAAAGACGCATCTTAGAGCTGACCACCTCTCAAGATTAACCTCAGGAGAAGCTCCCCAAGGAGTAGCGGATGAATTACCAGATGCATACTTGTTTAACCTTGAGATAACACCAGAATGGGCTAAGCCTATAGTCCCTATTCTGACATACGGACCCAAGAATCCTAGGATAAAGATCAAAGAAGGAGAGATTACCAAGTCTCAGAGATACCAAATAATGGCAGGAAGCATATATAAACAGGATAATCAAAAGATTCTTGCTTGTTGTGTAGATGAATCAGAACATGCGAATTGGTTGCAATTAGCACACATAGGTGCATTAAAGCAACACCATTCAAAACATCGAACACTACAGACTCTGCATAGATTAGGAGTATATTGGCCTACGATGGAAGCAGATGTCTACAAGTTGTGTAAAGAATGCCAGGTGTGTTGTGAAAGACCACCAGTAGAGCATGCTACATTATATCACGTGTCTCTCACACCAGACTGGAGTGAACCTTTAGTGACATACTTGAGGACGAACACATTCCCTCAAGGAATGACCTTAGCTCGACAACGTAGTCTAGAGCAGGAAGCTCAAGACTATTCACTTATTGGCGATAACCTATACAAAAGAGGACGAGATGGATATTTAAGACAATGTGTTTATGAGAGCGATTATCTGAGCATACTAGAGACTGCACACCAAGGTGTTGCAGGAGGTCACTTTGGACCCGATAGGATAGTCAAAGCCATTCTCTTTGCAGGATTATGGTGGCCCACTCTTCACATGGATGCACATACCTATGTAAAGAGATGTGATGTGTGCCAAAGAACTCAGTTTCCTACTCGCAGAGATGAAATGCCATTGAAACCCATGATGGGCGGACGTGCATTTTCTAAGTGGGGTATAGACTTTGTAGGACCCATCAACCCCCCTGCAAAAGGTACACATGCGGAATACATTATTGTTGCCACAGATTATCTTACGAAATGGGTAGAGGCAAAAGCCACGAAAAAGAATGATGCACACACAACTGCAAAATTCTTATTTGAGAATGTCTTTACAAGATATGGACTGCCTATAGAGTTAGTGAGCGATCGAGGCACTCACTTTCTAAACCAAGTCATTGAATATTTGTTACAGGATTTTATGGTGATTCACAAGAAATCTGCACCATATCATCCTCAGGCCAATGGTCAGGCTGAAAGCACTAACAAGATACTTTGTAACGTACTGACGAAACTCGTGAACAACAAACGTTCAGATTGGGACAAACAGTTACACCACGCTGTTTGGGCATATCGAGTGGCCTACAAGACCGTACTCAATGCAACTCCCTTTCAGATGGTTTTTGGTCAGAATGCAGTGCTTCCTTTGGACTTCTTGATACCGACCCTTAAGGTTGCACAAGAACATCAGTGGACCGGCCATGAATTATCAATGAGAATAATGGACTTGGAACGATTAGGAGAAACCAGGCTGAAGGCAGCAGCAGGAATATACGCAGCGAAGAAGCGACAGAAAGCATATTTTGATGCACATGTGAAAGATAAAGGCCTAAAAGAAGGAGATTTAGTTCTAGTATATACGCTGAAACAGCATGCACGGAAGTTAGAAAAGCGAGGTTATGGACCTATGATCATTAACAGACTTTCGACAAGTGGAGCAGTACAGTTAGCCACCTTAGAAGGAGATATAATGCCTAATTACATTAGTGGCTGTAGAGTCAGGTTATATCAAGAACCTCTTACTGAGGATATGCTTAGACGACTCACATTGGCAAAGAAGCGTAAGGAGGAAGAAAACAGAATACGAGCCGAAGCTTAGGCAGAAGCAATAGAACGCATTAAGCGCATGAAGCTAAGAAGACAAGGACTAGGGAGAGAACAGTATAACCATCCGAAAACATCACCCAGATATCCCATGGCCATGTGTCAAGTAAAGTCAACCACTCATCCTAGCATAGTGGACAGGAGACCATTCATTACAGTTAGGCTAGAGCACGGCAACCCTTGCCAAGAACTCAGGGCTTTAATTGACTCAGGTGCTGCGACTAGTGCGATTAGATGGTCCCACTATAAGGATTCAGGAATAGAAATGCGGCCAATTGAGGCATACCTCATAGGGCTAGGAGGCATGGAAACCCCTTGCATGGGTGAGGTGGATCTTCCTATCCTCATTAACGATGTGACCATGACAGCGAAACTACTAGTGTGCCATGATGACGACCTAATAGAACCCCTAATCCTTGGCCAAGATTGGCTATACGATCACTCAGTGGACCTAAATCTTAGACAAGGCTCCTTACAGATTGGAACCTTAGAGCAGAAGCGAGTGATACCGCTTGACTTCCCTAATGGCATTCCGATTGAGGTTTGTAACCCTAGACCCTATGAAATACATGCGACGGAAGACCGGAAGATCTTTAATCAGCTCAGTCACGTTACGTCTACACCAACCCACTCGGGCTTGGCTATGGACCGTTGTCAATCAAAAGGACGACAGGAGATCTTCCCTGGGACTTCCTGCAAACTAGAAGGGGCAGTTACCCAACTGCTAGGGCAGATGGACACAATCAGCGGTCAGGTGGGTTGCATCAGCGGCCAAATGAGCACGACACCCTGCGGTGCTCATCCTTCCAAACTTGTTGCGGACTGGCCTAGATTAAAGTTAAAGAACGAATCACTTCCTAATGGGCAGGTCACGCAAGTGTTGGAACTCCCTTCTTTTCCAAAGCAGAGCATCCATCCGACCTCTCAACCTCAACCACAACAGAGTCAACCACGACGAAGGAACCCAGACCGACGGCAGTATCAGAAGACACAACAAGGAAAGCAGTCTAGGCCACCCAAAGGAAGTGGCACCAGACAAATATGGGTGCCAAAAGGACAAAAAGCACCGAAGAACTCCAACCAAGTAGAGATCGACAAGAAAAAGGCAGGGCAGAAACAGAATCAGTATCCACCATCCCCTCGACCTTCTTCTACAGGTCCGAGCATTCGACAAATTTGGATCGCCAAGAAATACCTTACCCATAGACCCACACCCACGCAGATTTGGGTACCCAAACCATGTATCATAGCTCAACCCTTAAGCCATGTAATATATACCCCTCACAAATCTTTCCATCCCTCAATACCACCACACCCGATACTACCTTTTGCCCCTCAGCAGAAACCCACCACCCACTCAAAGACTCTTAGGAAATGGATACCGAAGCGTGTCCAACCGTCTTCCCCTAACCCATTGTCTAACTACCCCCCGACTAACATACAACCTTGTAATAAATCACTAACCTTTAAACCTTGTATAAATTCACCCACCATCATCACACATCACTCATAATCTCATCTCATCAAGAAACGTATGCATAATCTGAAACGTGTAGGTGTCTAGAGATCTGCACTAGTGCTGCAAGAAGCATTGCATCCATCACATCACAGCACTTGGCTACACGGGTTACGCATCAGTTATGGAAAGGGATTGCGGTCTCACTTTAATGGGATCATAATTAATTTCCATGCTAATGTGTTAATCTTTTGTAGTAGATCTTTCTCATTAGCGCATCAGTCATCATGCAAACCGACGAAGGACCATCAGAAGCAGGCCCCAGCATAGCTGCAGCGCCCCTCAACGTTTTACGAGCAGAATCCCACCCGACTGCTCCACCGCCAGAATTCCAAGGATTTCCAGGGCCCATGCCGATCGATAACCCACCTATGGGCTACACAGAAAAGATACACCGTAACTCTCACTGGTTTCAGGGACTTGCAGGACCCTTAGCGGACGCGGATTTTATATTTGAATCTAATTTGACGTTTGATGACCGCACTTGGGGAAAATACCAATTCTTCTCCAGAGAGTTCGAAGGCCTACAGAACACTCAGGACTTAACTCATGTTTGGGCCAGAGCCGGCTTCACGGAGTATTTCAGTGATCCTCTGCCCAAACCTGACTTTTATAGGTGTTATTATTTAATCACTACTTTGCTGGCCTCAGAGAATAAGGATATCCCAGGAACTTTTATTTTGCCTTCTTTAGTGGATGATCCACCTTACAAAAGGTTTTATCTTTCGAAGGATTTAATCAGAGCTGCCATCAAGATTCATGGAACCCACACGCCCACAGATCGAGAAAGATTAGTTCCAGACCCTATGAAACGTGGGGATGTCACTAAGTGGGAGGAGATCTCAGCAATTACACCCGAGCTGTCAAAGCCGCTACGGATATGCATGCAACATTTTGCATTCCCCGCTCAGGACAGATTCACCATGCCACATAAAAGAATATGGTTTGGATTGTACTTAGCGTGTGCTGGACCTCAGACTATCGATCTGGCGAGCTGGATCATTGATCAAATGTATTTGGCGCAACACAGATGGGAACGAAAGAAAGTGCTTAATGGATGTTGTGTGCTGACAAGAATTGTTTATATGTGCTTGGCTTATGACTTGCCAATTGAACGTGCATTAACAGGAGAAGAGCTGAAAGCATTCAAAGGAACGACGAAGAAAGCCAGGAAGCCCAGCAGAGCACGGGCAGGTAAGCGCATGAGAGGCACTATTCCTTGCCTTCAAGTGCCAGAGTCACCATCACCACAACCCTCTCCAGAGCGATCACCGACAGAAGCCGCTCCCACAGTACAACCCATTCGAATAAGATTATCACGACCAGTGGTAACGGAGGGCACTACTAGTACCGTTACACCTCAGGCAGCTACAACCACAGAACCCACCACCACGACAGCAGAAGCTCCCACCACTATTGGTGCGGAAGCCTTTTCTTTCCCATTACCACACATGGAGGCAGAACCAATAAACACAACATTCGATTTTGAAATGCCTGATGCATTCTCCAATGAATTCCAGTTTTCAGAGGCACAAATGTTCTCTCAAGAATATGAACGCCCCAGCTACCCTACCACGCCGCGGGATCAGCCACAGGAACAAGTTGTGTCGAGCTCTGATGACGAAAGAACAGCCACCGATGACGATGAAGGTGACGATGAAGCCAGCCAGGGCACGCATGATTCCCAAGAACAAGGACAGACAGATGGCCAAGGCCAACAAACCGATGCACAAGGTGACACCAGCACGCATGAAGAGGAGACTTTCGAAGCAGCAGCTTACACGCTGGCAATCAAGAAATTATATCGTACGATGGAGAAAGTCTGGGCACGAAAGAAATTGACTGAAGAAGAGAGCCAGACCATAATCGAGCAAGAACTCATCTCCGGAGGGTTTGAAGAAGTTTACATCAGAGGGTTTAGAGAACTGGTCAAATCCATCGGCCCGGTCGAAGCACTGAGATATTTACAAAGGAAGCCACTCCCCCAATATGACCCTCGCAGAGTTCGCTTGTTATCGAAGCCCGGTGAATATATTTGAGTTCCGGTAGGTGCTCAATCATCCCACCAGGCGCAAGATGCACGTCTACGTCCGGAAAGATCCTTCACCGAAGAAGCTATCCTAGTCGACTCCCCACCACGTACTACCGATGTACATACTACCACTATCCTTGAAATAACATCCACACCTTCTACTCCTCTCTCACCTCATGTTTCACCAACCCATCCTGTATCCCCTGCACACCCACCTGCTCCTCCAACAGCCACACCAGTCCACGGCAACATAGCCACAGCCTTTGCCCTGCCCATTCATGCCACCATGCCCGCACCCACCCCACCTCGTCTACGTGTTAACCCCTTCATCCCTTCATCCTTCCCATCCTTCCCCCCACCTTTAAGACCCCCTTTCACCTTTCTAACCCCACTAGCCTTCTCACCAGTTTCACCTCCCCAACCCACTATCACCCCTATTTCCCCTTTTCACCAAGCTGCTCCAGCCATCCCCCCTGTAAATTACTCTACATTTGTAAATCCCGTCTTCACACCTACACAACCACCCACATACACACCGCTTTTCACAGTCACCGCACTTGACACGTCCTGTGACATGGACATCTCACCACCCATCGCACCATCACCCACTCCACTCACAGCACCATCATATTTAGGTACGTCACAATTTTCCACGATCACCACTGCATCCACCTTCCCAACCCCATTCCCCATTCCCGCTGCATCTACTTCCACTGCATCCTCACTTAGCACTCCATTACTATCATCGCCAACCATAGACACTGCACTTCAACAAATGTTCACATGCATGTCACAAGTACGAGATGAGTTTGCATCTCTTGGCAACAACTATCAACAGCTGCAGAGGACGACAAATGAATTACAGTCGCAGCTTAATTCCTTATCAATCGAGAATACCTCTTTAAATACTCGATACCAAGAACTAAGAGAGGCATATCATAAGCTAGAGCTAGAAAGTGAAGAGAAAACAAAAGAAGCCACTGCTGATCTGGACAACCTGCTTCGAGCCCAAACAATTAGGAACGCGACGCTGACCAGGAATATGGGCTTACTCAGGAGGCACCTAGCCGCAGCAAAAGAGGAGAACCAGAGACTCCAAGAGCAGAATCGAGAGAATTTGGAAGCCGCATTGGACCATCCAGAACAACCCTTAAGTCCTAGCAGATTCAAGGCAATCCCATCCGAATCGATGCAGATGTTGCTAGAGGATCACGTGAGATTGCTAGAGGACTATGATCGAATGAACGAAGAGCATCAGAAGTTAAAAGAAGATCACAAGCTACTACAACTCAGAGAACCGACACCACAACAAGTACAAGTAGCAGCAGAATTACCAGAACCTGTGGACCCTGCTCTTGGAATCTTAGAAGAACTCAACGCATTACGGGCCCAGGTAGCCACTCTCCAATCACGCATAGATGTATACGAAGCACCACCACGGCCTGACTCCCCACCGGAGATCCCAGCTGACGACGAGAACATAACCATTCCGGTGGAGGAAACGTTTGAAGAAGCATACGAGCCAATACCCATCCCAGGCGGACAAGTCACGGCCGAAGGCCAGATGACCTATGAACTTCCTACCCCCGCGTGGATGAAAACAATTGAGGAACTTGGAACGACACATTCAGCCAGAGTAGAGGCACAGTTGCATGCCATGGCCATGATTGAAGAGAGAATCTTACAATCCCCCTTCTTTGCTCATTTAGCCCCCCGACGCTATATATCTGGGCATGAGCTGCAGTATAAACCGTACTTCATGTTAATGGCTGAATATCAGCTAGCTATAGAGAAAGAAACCGGCATGAAACCCACGCACGCTACACAATTCGAGCCGGCGGATTTGCCACCAAATGCGCAAAGAGGAGAGATCCATCAACTTGATTGGCGCAAGGATCTACTCCAGAAGTACCCAGAAATGATGAGCACATGGGTGAAAGCGCCTTTACCTTTAAAGTATAATCCTTGCTGGGGACCAGTACCACGACGCCGCTCCTGGACTGCATTCGCTATCAAAGTACAAAACAATAGGTAGTGTCAGGATTGGTTGAATTACCCCTACTTCAAGCCGCCCACCGAGTTACCCACTGTTGGCTATATGATGGCGACAATCCGTCACTGGCTCCCTCGCCTGAAGCATATGGATGATATCGCAGCGCATATGACTGTCAAAATTTTTGACATGATGTAAATGATATTTAAAGTCTTCCGACGCGTCAAGGCACCGCATGTAAACACCCCGGGATTTGAGCATGGTAACTTTGATCTAGTATATGACATGAGCACAACGCCATCGCTCCGGGTGTGTTATGCCTGGCACTGTAGAATAAAATACCTACCGGCGTGCTACAAGCAAACATTTGAAGAGATGTTCACCACCGGATTTTGGGAATACCATTCCGAGGTATTCATAAGCAGGCCCACACATTTATTGCAACTTTTTGCCTGTGAGCGAATGGTTTATTCCGCGCACTATCAACTCCCGCCACCCGACGAACCGCAACCAATCGACTGGGAGAAACTCGAGGCTGATCTGGCCCGAGGCATTCGAGTATCTGAGCACACCCTCGCTCACGACCTCCTACAAAACTACATCCGGCAGACCGCACAACAAGGTTCTGTCGAGGACGACAGAAGCGAGAGGGAGGGGGGTGTTGGAAGCAGTCAGAGGCACAGACGACGTGGAAGCATGTAAAGACGGAGCAGGGAGCCAGTCGGATCATTTTTTCAAACAACTATGTTTTTATTACCTCTTCAAACATCCAACAGTGATTTTCATCACTCTTGTAACATATGTAATATAGACAAAACCCCATTTTGTAATCCATAGCTCCATTTTGTGCAAGCCGAGGAGTCCTCGAGCTTGAGGAGCTTAGGTAGAACGCGCGTACCAATTTCCGTTATTTTTTGACATCGTTTACCCTTCCAAATAGCCTCTAGGACCTATTTTTTAACTAGGCCGGTCACTAGATGTGAAACCGGTCAAAACTAGTCTAGAAACTATAAAAAGAGCTAGAGAGCTCATTTTTGAGGTTAGCTTGTTTGAGTAGAGAAGAGCTTAGAGCTATTTTGAACTTGTAAGAGTGTTCTTGAGTAATAGAGCTAAATTCCCACCTTCCATTGTGTCTTGCTTGTCTCTTCATTGTGTGTGTGTATGTGTGTGTGCATCTTGATGCTTCTCACCTTCACTTTCACATCATCTCACATTCACGATCTTCATATCACTCCTACCTCTTCCGCGGATTGACATTAAGGAGGTGAAGCTTCTTAACGTGGTTCTCACCATTGTGCTAGAGCAACAGAGGGATACTGTGGCTTCTCCAATGCATGCTACAACTTGACCTCCCACACCTATCATATGTGCTTTTGTGGGTGTCATAATCGTTTGAAGATCCAGGATGACCATATTTCGTATCCAGCTAAGTGCTGCTCCTGAATCTATCAAGGCGTCTATCAGTTGATAATTTGTCATTCCAATTCCTAGGTTTAAGTATGGCTGTGACATGCAGACATTGGTTGTGTTGGACTCATGAACCTGATAATTAGCCATGGGAATAGGCTTCTTGCAGATACCGTTCATCTCTTTGCCTTATCCACTCTTTCCATTTCTTGATACGCTCTAAGGCTTCTTGCCGTGCTTCTTCTCTAATTCGTTCTTCCTCCTTCTTCCTATTTTGCGCACCTACGAGGCATGCTAGCATTTGATCCGTCAATGGATCCATATATCGTTTTACTCAACATCCACTTATGTAGTTAGGAAGAATATCTCCATCCAGAGTCGCTAGATTAACTGCTCCACCAGTGGAAATCCTATTGACGATTAGAGGTCCATATCCTCGTTTTTGTAATTTTTTGGCATGTTGCTTCAAGGTGTAGACCAGAACTAAGTCTCCTGCTTTTAGTCCTTTGTCTTTTATGTGTGCATCATAATATGCTTTTTCTCTTCTCTTGGCCGCGTAAATCCCTGCAACTGCTTGTATTCTAGTCTCATGCAGTTTCTCAATTTGGTCTAGTTGCTTGGATAATTCATGTCCTGTCCATTCATACTGTTGGGCTACTCTCAAGGTTAGCACTAAAAAATCATCGGCAGGATTGCGTTCTATCCATAGACTAGATTGAATGGGGTAGTTCCAATGGCAATCTTGTAAGCAACTCAGAAGGCCCAAATTGCATGATGCAACTATTTGTCCCAGTCTGACCTTCCACTATTGACTATCATTGTCAATACCGTGCATAA
Organism: Ceratopteris richardii; assembly: GCA_020310875.1. NCBI lineage: Eukaryota > Viridiplantae > Streptophyta > Polypodiopsida > Polypodiales > Pteridaceae > Ceratopteris > Ceratopteris richardii. Next base: position 101,863,224 of record CM035439.1, read on the forward strand.
CACCTTATTGGAACTTTCCGCTTGACCATTGGCTTGAGGGTGGTATGGGGCTGATTTTTTATGGATCACCAAGAATTCATTCATTAAGGACTCTATTACTTCATTAATGAAATGTGTCCCTCGGTCACTCACAATCTCAATGGGTAATCCGAAACGAGTGAAAATGTGCTAAAAAAGAAACTTGGCAGTGGTCTGAGCATCATTCTTTCTAGTAGCCTTCGCCTCCACCCATTTATTCAAATACTATGTGGCTACTATGATGTATTCAGCATGTGACCCTTTGGCTGGCGGATTAATAGGTCCTATGAAATCAATACCCCATTTAGAAAAATCTCTAGCGCAAACCATAGGTCTCAATGGCATGTCATCTCTCCGAATCGGGTATTTGGTCCTTTGGCATGTCTCACAACTTCGGACATAAGTGTCAGCATCCATATGTAGGGTTGGCCACCACAAGCCCGCGAATAGGATCATTTTTACAGTTCTCTCAGCGGAAAAATGACCTCCTGCAGCACCTTTGTGTGCCATCTCTATTATGGGTAAGTACTCTCCTTCCTACACACATAAACGTAAGTGATTATCTTTCCCCTCTTGAATAATTGTCTTCCCATAATTACATAATCCTTACTCATTTCTTCTAGGGACCGTTTCCTTGTTGTGTTGACTCCTTCCTCATGTTCTCATGTCTTTAGGAATTTTACTAATGTCGCACTCCATTTGGGTGCTATTGTAGAGAAGGGTAAGGATGTGTGATCATCTGGTATAGTTTCCTGACATTCGGTGCAATTACTGACATAATCATGGACATCTTTAGGCATATCAGGCCAGTGTACTCCTAGTCATTTCAATTTTCTTAGAGTTTCGTAAATTCCTTTGTGCATCCTCCTTTTGTTTACATGGGCTTGTTCAATCAACTTCATTTGTTTGTCTTCCTCAACACATCTCAATAATACACCGTTGGGCTCTTTATAGTACACACTTCCTGCAATAATGTGCAAGTTATGTGATTGCATAATTTTCTTTTTACTCTCTTTATTAATTGGGTGTTGTGGGCCATGAGTGAGTATTGGAATCATCTTTTCTGCCCACTTTGGGCACACTTCCAAATTAAATAGGTAAGTGTCTCGCAAATCATCTGGTACTCCACTTGGTGGTTCTCCATGTGTTAGCCTAGAGAGGTGATTTGCCCTCACATGAGTATTTTCTTTTTTCACTATTACTTCAAAATCAAACTCCATCAATTGTAGAAATCATCTCACCAGTCTACCCGTGTTACAAGGCTTATTGACTAGATACAAGGCTTGGTGATCTATGAAGAACTTGAACATGTTGGCTAGGAGATAGTGTCTGAATTTCTTTATTGCATACACCATTCCTAATCCCTCTCATTCCATAGTTGTATAGTTTCTCTTGGCTTGATTCAGTTGTCTACTCGCATAGGCTATTGGATGATCTAGCTTTCCTTCATCTGCCGGCTGAGCTAAGATGCATCCTATTGCGTAATTTGAAGCGTCGATATGAATATGGAAAGGCTTGTTCCAATTCGGTGTTTTCAGAATTGGGGCTATGCTAAGTCACCTTTTTAACTCATTAAATGCCTTCTCACATTCCTCCATCCAAGTGAATTGGGTCAGAATTCCATACAAGGGTTTGGCAATTATAGCGTACATGTGGATAAATCGGCAGTAGTATCCACAATGTCCCATAAATGCTTGTACTTTTTTGGCATTCTTTGGTCTAGGAAGTTCTAAAATGACCTTGATCTTGTCTTCATCTATAGATATTCCGTTCCTAGACACTATGTGTCCCAAAATCTTCTCTTGTCTTACCATGAAGACATACTTCTCAAGATTCAAGTAGACTCTATATTGTCGGCACTTATCAAATATTTTTCGCAATTCTGGAATGTGGTCTTGCCTTTGATTTGAATATGTACATAGGTCATCTACATATACTTCCATACTCTTTAGGAATTCTTTTAAAACATGACACATCAACCTTTGGAAAGTAGCAGGCACATTAGTGAGTCCAAAGGGAATCACTTTGAAAGCATAGACTCCCCATTCAGCCGCGAAAGCGGTGTTATGTTGATCCTCAGTAGCAATAGCTAGTTGGTTGTATCCAAAGAATCCGTCTAAGAAGCTATAGGCTTCTTTCCCTGCAACTCTTTCCAATAGGTGGTCGGTGATAGGTAATGGATAGCTATCACGGATCGTGGCTGCATTGACTTTTTTTAGGTTAATGGATACTCTGAGTTTTCCATTCTTTTTAGGCACGACCACTAGTGGTGATACCCATTCAATGTTTTCTATCTCATAAATGAATCCAACCGCTAATAAGTTGTCTATTTCTTCTTTTATTTTAGCAGCATAGACCTCATTGTATGTGTAAGGGCGTTGTTTAGATGGTTTTTCCTCCGCCGTCATTGGTATTCTATGAGAGCAAATAGAGGGTTCCACACCCTTGAGATCCTTATATGTCCAAGCAAATACATCTCGATATTCCCGGATCAACTGTATTAATTCTTCTTCCTCCTTGGTTGACAGGTCTTTTCCTATGTATGTACATCTTTCTTCTCCATCTTCTACAGTTACTATGATCTTTTTTATTTGCTCCTTGTTGTCATACGCTTCTCCTTCTCTTGCCTCTCTCTTGGGCATTTGAATAGCTATTTTTCTCTCTTCTACTTCATATCTTTTGAAATACTCCGGAACCTCAAAAAGGTTTGGTTCTGGTTCAATCTTACTCGCATTTTCCTCCTACTTTGGTGTTATGGGGGGTGCTTTTATTGTTAAAACCTTGGTTATTTCCCGCTTATCTTTGGTTCGAATAGCTTCTAGGTAGCTTTCTTCTAAATCAAATTCTGGTTCCATTTCTATGCTCTCGTATTCTTCTTTCCACTCCTTTTCCAATATTTCCCCTGCTTCTACTACTTGAAGGACAACCATATACAAATTTATGTCATAGCCTTCTTCATCCACACATTCATTCATCATCAGAACTTCTTCATTCACACATACATCCAAGGTTGCTAGGATTTCCATCCATCCGTGCAGCTCAAAGGCTTCATCAGGAAAGATTTGAGGCATATACATTGGGTCCTCTACCCATCGATAGTTGGGATGTCCTATTGGCCATAACTGCATCTTGTTTTTTCTTGGCTTCTTTACACATCCATAATTGAGCGTCCTTACGCATCCATGATTGATCGCTTGTTCCAGCACTATGGATAGACAAATCATCCTCTTCCTTATGTATGGGATTCCATTTTTGTGGTGGTACATCTCTGTACGCAAAGGTGTGCAAGTTTATTTTGGTGGTGTTTCCTTGGTGTTGAAGGTATAAAGAGTCTCGTCCCCAATCTTGCACTACCCTAAGTTGTCTCATGAAGGGTCGTCCTAATATCATCTCATAGTTATTTGCTTCTCCAAATTGGCAGATGGCTAAAGTATGCTCAAATTCAACTCCACAGGTGGTTAATTTGATCTTTTCTAATATTCATAATCGTTTTTCAACATGACCATCAGCTAATTGAAGCTTCATGCGAGTGGGTCGTAAGGCAAGCTTTCCCCATTTCTCCCAAATCTCTATGGTGGCAATACCTACTTCTGCTCCTGTATTTAGACTATAGTTGACCTGCTAATTGTTTCCATAATTGCGGTTTAACACGAAGTAGTTCTTCCATGGTCAATTGGCATTGTACTTTTGTCTTTTTAAGTTCTGTTAGATTGTATGAATTCTTATCTGAGTTTCCCTTTCCTTTTCCTCGTATGCTAGCTTGGTATGCTTTCAACCACATGTCCAAATCATCCGGTTTTGGGTGGGCTAGAATTGATCCTGGCTTTTCTGACTCTCGGATAGGCGGTGGAACACAAACTTCTTCTCGTATCTCAGGTTCTTTCAATTTTTTATTGCTTCGTGTATGCTTCTTATTTTCCTGATTTTTGTTTTTCATCCATTTTTCCTTGAGCTTTTCTCTTCTTTTCTTCCATTTTTGACTTTTCATTGCTTGAGTACTCTCGCGTGGGTCTTCTGAATCTTCCACTATTTGAATTTTGGGGTTTAAGGTTCTATTGTTTTCTTGTTCCAGACCCGGTTGTTTTCCTTCTCGATCCTTTGTTTGTGCTCGTGTAATAGCCTTTAATGGTACAATGTATTCCTTATCACTTCCCGATGCTTCTATCACCTCGATCACATTAATAGGTGCAGTATCTTGAGCCTTGTTGGGATTTTTTGGGCAATCTCAGAAGAGATGTTCCTTTCCACAATCATTGCAATACCCTTCCCAAGTCCTAAGAGGTGGTGGGTTGTACGACCGAGTGCATTCTTTGATAAAGTGGTCTCCTCCGCATCTATAACATGGTCCTCTTGGTACAGGTGGTCTGATGGGTGGTCTTACGGGTGCCTGTGCTTTAGGTGCGGTGTACATTAATGTCGCCACTTCTAGTCCATAGGTATAGTCATATCCTTCGTATCCATAGTGTTGCAAATCATAAACTTGCTCGTACTCCATTATACTAGCATCATAGGAATAGTACTCCCCTTGGGATTGCTCATATCCTGGGTTCATTGACTCTACACTGGCTATTGGTGATGTTGGCACTATGGTCCTTTCTAAGTTTTCCTCTGGTTGGGTATACTTGATAGGTACCACATGTTGTGGGAGTGGTGGTTGTGGTCCTAATATTGGCTGAGGGTTTCCATATTGCACTTGGTCATATGGTCTCGGTGCTCTTGATGGTGTTGGGTAGGTATTGTACCTGGGCATATCTCTACCTGGCTCTCTAGGTGGATATCCATATGGCCGATACTGAGGAGGTTGTAGAGGCCATGTCTGCCTATTGAACGGGCAATTTTTCGGTGATTGGTGTATTTTTGTTCTATGTGGCAATACAATGCGGTTCCTTGATGGGACTGCCTATTGTAAGGGTACGCTTGGGGTACACCTGTTCCTCCTCGTACACACATATGTGTGGGGTGATCACCTCCACATGAGCTACATCTTCCCAACATGGGTACTCTTAGGGTTGGGTGCTGATAATTTCTTTATCCTTGGACTCCCAATTTCTTCGCTACCAGCTCTGCTAATTCTTCTACATTACTAGAATTGGATGTTACTGTGCTTTGAGTGTCTTCTGATTTAGTAGGGCTGCTTGTACTTTTGAGATCATTTGCTAGGTTGTCCTCTAAGTCGATACATTCTTGCAGACATTCATTCAATGTCTGTAGTCTCTTCACATAGACTAATGTTCTTAGAGTTCCGTTCGTTAATCCATCCAAAAATAATGATATCATTTTTTTTTCGTAGGTCTTTCTGCTATAGGACATCTATCCACATACTGATTGAATCTTCGGGCAGCTCTTTTCACGATTTCATTAGGGTTCTGTTTAAAACTATGGATTAAAGACGATGAATTGTGTTTAATCCCTCTCTTAGTGAACTCTCATATGAATTCTTGAAAGAATTGCTCCATATTTCCAAATTGATTGGGATCTAGAGGTTGGAACCACGTCAGAGCCGTTCTCGTGAGGGTGAGTCCAAAGGACTCATACTGCACAAAGAAATCATCCACTTGTTCAGCTCTTAAAACTTGTTTAAATTCAGCAATATGGTCGTAGGGTTCTCCTAATCCATCATAATGATTTCTTACACATTTGGCTACCTGAATAGGTCTTAATCTTCTTATGGGCTCTGGCTGTCTAGGTATTACAGGGACTACTGGTCTAATTGGGGGTATTCTAGGTTGCACTCCTAGTGGTGCTCTTGGTCTTGCTGGTGGTCGGTGTTGGTTGCCTACCCCAGGTTGTGTTTGATAGTGTGTTTGCATTCCGAGCATTGTAAAGTGTACGTGGTTTCTGTTTGGAACACTCCGATGGCTTGTTTGTCTTGACATTGTATGTTCCATCTCTTGCTGTGTCCCAAAAGGATTCTGAGAGGTAGTTGCCTGCTCTCGCTGGGGAAATACAGGCAAGCCCATATACTTCAGTCGAGCTCTATCCAAGGCATCGACAAGCCAATACCTTCTTTGGCTCTTGTCTAGGTAGTTACCCTAGACTCATCTTCAGGATCTTTAAACTCGTCTTCAGTTTGTAGCAGTAAATCTACTCCATGGATCAAATAGACCTCCAATAAGTAGTCATCTTGAGGTATCAAATCCCCTCTCAAGTCTCGTGTCACTACTGACTTGCCTCTAGGAGTAGTTACTAACTCTCCAGGGTATGGTCTTCTTGAATGTTCTGGTCCTTCCAATTCTCCTCTCTCATTGATTAATTCTGGGTGTTCTGTCACCACATAGACATGACCCAACTTATCCATATATACTCCTCCTTCATACTTGACAGCCGGTCTGGGCACAATGGTGGCATTGGTGGAGGTCACTATCCTAGCAACTGATTTATTTAACCCTTCCAGGAAGATCGGAATCTCCTGGGCATTGGTAGACACATATTGCAAGGAGGTCGGTACTCCCCTTCTACCGTAGACACGAAGTTTCTTTCGAGAACATGACCTTGCATGTCTTCTGAAGCCATGGGTATCTCCTCCTTCGAATCGCTAGAGGTGTCGGAATAGGTAGAATGGTGACTGACCTGAGTGGTGCTTCCTACTGATGATATGACACTTCTCCGGCTACTTAGAACTCTTCCTGACCTCAAGTTCATTCACCCTCTTGGGGCTCTCTTGACCTCTAAAACTCTCCCTAAGTGGCTCCTCAATTGTCTCAATTTCACCCTTGAAAATGCTCAAAGTGTTCTGGATGATACCACTTTGGCAATACTGCACTAGGCGATACTAGGTTGTTGGCGATACGATACCACTTTCGGGCACGATACTGTTGTATATTATTGAACAAGGCATTGTTAAAATGTTAAATTATTAATGTATTAATATGTTTTTGATGTTTTGATATTTTGATATAGCAGCTGAAGGTTCGTGAGGAGCGTGCAAGGCGTGAAAGGGCGGACATCAATAATCCGAATAATTATTATTTATTTTGTAAATAAACCTACGTAGAAGGTTCTATTGTTAGAAAAGTAATGGTTAGAATAAGGGTCGTTGTAGACCGCAGTTTCTATTATTCAAAGTAATGGCTTTCTGTAAAAGTTACCAACTTTTAGTTTCACGCCTGCTTTTCAAAGCCGCCCTCTTGTAACCACTCTTTTCGACGTAATCAAAAGTCCTATAAATACATGCACTCTGTGGACTATCGAAACAGAGTGCATGGGGGGAGATTGCACCCAATCTTGTGTCGTCTCTTATCTCTTGTCTATTTGCTGCGTGTATGCTCTGCAGGTTCCGATCGACAACAGTGGTATCAGAGCCTGGTGTCCGCAGAGTTATTTTTCGAATTTTCGGCACTCTCCATCCTGACATCTCATCTCATCGTCCGTTGTCATCCGTTCAGATTTCTTCCTCGTCGTTCTGCGTTCGTCGTCAACTTGTCTAGTAACAACACAAAGAAGCCAAAGAACCCAGGGGTCAGCGTTCATCACGCAGAGACTCGGTGTGACCGGCGTCTGTCCATCAGGCCATAGAAACCTCACGGAGATCCCGCTTCAGCGCTCACACACGCGAACTGAAGAGCCGAGCAGACGAGGCTATACAGTCACACGGGCTCCCAGAATCCACACAAGCTACGTATATGTTTTCCTGTTTTAAATGTTTATCTTTTCTAATTTCCTTTGCTTTCTACAGAGTGCTGTTTCGCTGCTCACGGGGTGAAGAAAGCATCATCTTTGAAATTCCCGAACGACGAACGCCTCCCTATACATTTGCTGCGACGCATGATATGTGGGATAATCCACATGGTTGTGCGCTGGTCCTTGAAGCAATGGCCGACTGCACTTGGGTTTCTCTTTCTTGCCATATGGGATATTAGTGCTCCAGTTTTGCTCGCCTGCTGCAGATACGCACGCCTTTGTTCCTGATTCCATAGCGAATTACGGAGTTTATTGAAGAACGATGATGACTACAGTTTATTGAAGAACGAAGATCCCTAAAGTTTTTTTTTGAAGGCCTAGTTACAAATTCGAAAATTTGCACTATATAACTTCATTTATATGGCCCTCACTTGGGCATCTTACCTTCAATTTAAGAGATCTCACTTTCTCTCGAAAGTTCTCTCTGATCTCTTTCCATAGAATGGTTACAACATATCTTTTGGGTTCCAATTCCAAGATCAAAAGAACTTGGAGTTTGCATCTTCACCTTCAACAACCCTTTTCCGATCTTCATTTTGAAGCACAATTATCGGGTGAGTCTTGACAAACTATTTCAACGGAGTATGGACCCTCTTCAACATCTACACACACGTGCAAATTATTTTTGCAACTTCAGATAAGTATCTTGTTAATTTACATGCATCATTGCATTCTTTTTGCACAATTTAGACACGATTTGTTTTGTATGCCGCATGTATTTTTCTTGCAGGGACCAGTATTTTCTTGCAAGTTTGGATTGAGTCTATGAGTTTCACGCTTTATTTTTGGAGCGTTGCTGCAGTATTCAAACTTCCCCTTGCCTCCATATGGGATTAATCCGAGCCCACGCCTATGCACTCTTACAGATGTTTCTTTCTCATGCCAATTTTCGAATTCTATCTCCTTTTCAGAGAACAACGATTATCTTCTTATTTCTATACTTAAGGGTTCTTTTATTTACCCAATAAGTCAATATGATTGCACCTTTTTGGCTCTAACTTGAGCATATTACCTTTCATTTTTGAGATTTTACGGCTATGGGAAGTTATCTCCGATCCTTTTCTATAGAGTGGTTGTAACATATCTTTTGAGCTTCTCTTCCAAGATCAAAAGAATTTGGATTTTACCTATTCATCATCAACAAACCTTTTCTAATCATCTTTTCGAAGCCTCGATTCTTGAAGGCATATTGTCAAGCTATTTTGACAAAGTATGGATCATCTTCAACACTCGTACACACAATCAAATTAGTTTTTGGAACTACCAGATAAGTTTCTTGTCAATTTAAATGCATTGATTCTCTCTTTTTGCATCATATTATGCTTAGCACATGCAAATTTTGCATAGTACCTAGAATATATGCATAGTTTAGACATGGTTTGTTTTGTATGATGCATGAATTCTTATTGCAGGGACAGGTATGTATTTTATTGCAGGTTAGCGAGGAGAAAAAAATACATATGTCAGGGTGTGTAATCCCCTTTTGGTCTCTTTGTGCATAGATTGTGCCTATTGGCATTAATATCATGGAAATTGTTTGTCGGAAATTTTCCGGTTTTCAAAATCACGCCGTTATGCTGCCAAAATTTTTACAAAATTCATATGCCCATGCATTTAAGTATAAATTCATGATTAGAAAATTAACTATTATTTTATCATATCCAGCTATTCATTTTTATCATCACTTTTGGATTACATTTTGACTTAAATCCTGTATATCATACACCAACACATTAATGTAACAGCTCCATGAACATTTCCATGCATGTATTTTTACATGGCACATGCCTATTTTTTTCAGTGATGAAACATGTGCCTGGCCATCCATGTTTATTCTTTTATCACTTGAGGTCAGTTGCTTGTTCAACTGAGGGGCATGTTATACCTTATGGAATATGTTGAACAATGCATTGTTGGATTGTAACATGAAATATGTTGGCCAATGCATTGTTGGATTGAAATATCGAATAGCCAATGCATTGTCGGACTGTAACATGAAATATGTTGGCCAATGCATTGTTGGATTGAAATATCGAATAGCCAATGCATTGTTGGATTGTAACATGAAATATGTTGGCCAATGCATTGTTGGATTGAAATATCGAATAGCCAATGCATTGTTGGATTGTAACATGAAATATGTTGGCCCATGCATTGTTGGATTGTAACAGTAATATGGAATATGTTGAACACTGCATTATAATTGTTAGAGTGTTGAATTATTTTATCAACTGAGGTCAGTTGCTTGTCAACTGAGAGGCATGTTGTATATTATTGAACAAGGCATTGTTAAAATGTTAAATTATTAATGTATTAATATGTTTTTGATGTTTTGATATAGCAGCTGAAGGTTCGTGAGGAGCGTGCAAGGCGTGAAAGGGCGGACATCAATAATCCGAATAATTATTATTTATTTTGTAAATAAACCTGCGTAGAAGGTTCTATTGTTAGAAAAGTAATGGTTAGAATAAGGGTCGTTGTAGACCGCAGTTTCTATTATTCAAAGTAATGGTTTTCTGTAAAAGTTACCAACTTTTAGTTTCACGCCTACTTTTCAAAGCCGCCCTCTTGTAACCACTCTTTTCGACGTAATCAAAAGTCCTATAAATACATGCACTCTGTGGACTGTCGAAACAGAGTGCATGGGGGGAGATTGCACCCAATCTTGTGTCGTCTCTTGTCTCTTGTCTATTTGCTACGTGTATGCTCTGCGGGTTCCGATCGACAACAGATACGATACTAGACTTTGCCACGATACGATACCAAGTATGCTCACGATACGATACTTGAGGAATCCACAATACGATATCACTCGAAGAGACGATACGATACTACTGTAGGGCATGATACGATACTGGAAATTATGACGATACAATACCACGAAACCGCACGATACGATACCAAAATTAGCATGATACGATACTAGAATTCTCACGATATGATACCTGAGTAGTGTACGATACGATACCTGAGTAGTGTACGATATGATACCTGAGTAGTGTACGATACGATACCTCTGCACTAGGCGATATGATACCACAAGAGTCGACGATACGATCTTGGGTGCACGATACGATACCGATTCTATGGATGATACGATACCAAACTTTTTCACGATACGATACCAGAAAGGTCATGATACGATACTAGAAAGTGAGGCGATACGATACTGCTAGGTCAACGATATGATACCATGACCGAGACGATACGATACCAAAGTGGACCGCAATACGATACCACTTGGCAAATCGCAATCGTGATACCACCTAGGCGATATGATACCAAAAAAATGGTATCGCGATACCACAGCTCGTAATTGGCGATACGATACTTTGGCGAGTATCGCGATACAAGGGAACTTTTGGTATCTCGATACCAAAAACTCAAACGATCGCGATACTGCAGCCAAATCACTTCCAAATTCAAAAATTTTTTCACCCCCTTGGTTCTTCTCTCACCCCTCTTCACTCTTAGACTCCTGTTTCACAGATAGAACTCCTCCAATCACTCTGTCCCACCCCGATATCGTCTGGCCTTTAATCACGTGTGAGTGCAATTTTTCAAAGTTTTTGAGATTAATATTTGCATGTAGCTTACCTTGAGGTGGTTATGCTTAGACCTTGAGCTCACTAGGTAAGTGTGGGGCTTTGTTTGCATGATACCAATCTGGCGATACCGCTCGCTACTATCAGACGATACCACACTGGAAGCAAGTATCAAATGAACTCCATTTTTTGGTTTTTATAGTTCTTGGAGACTCAAGCCTACACTACACTAATTTGGTAATTTTTTGGAATTTTTCTTGATAATTTTGGCTTACTTCTACTCCACTTCTCTTCCTAGCCTAACCCTAACTCTTTTTCCTCTCTCTCTCTCTCCAAACCCTAGCCCTAAAAACTCATTACACACATCTCCAAGATGTGAAGTAACAAGTGTTGAAGCATTGGACTACTTGCCACTGAACGAATTCACTCCTACAAGTGCGATTTCGTCACTCTAGAGCTATAACCATCACGAAGGCACCTTGATCGAGTGTGTTCCCCGGAAACCGCGCCAAGAAACGTGTGTACCTAAGTCACCAAGCCTTAGGGACTTGTGCCAAAGAGACTAAATCTCATTTGCCACACAAGTGCATATAGTGGTGGATGGACACATGCTTAATTATCAATCCGAAGAACTGACCTAACCAAGTGTATGAGGACATGTGCATACATGATGGAAAATGAAGTGGTTCAGTTAAAATGCATGAGAAAAGACTAACCTACCTCACTAACTCACTTAAATACTAAAAGTACTTGCCGCGATACCACTTACAACAGTTTTCACTAAATCGATTTCTCCCAACTCAGAACTCCAAATATGGCCAATAGGGGCTTGTTTAAGAAGCTCTCGACAAGACGCTTCTATTCGAGGTGATTTCACTCGATTTTGACAACTGTGCTTCAAGTTATGATAGAAATAGTGAATGGCAGGAAATGCACACACTCACTCCACAACTCGTGCTTGCTCACACACACACTATAGCAGCTCAAAGACCAAGGGATGGGGTAGATAACAGCCTTACACACACATTCCAAGCTTCACACACACACATACAAGATCAAAGAGAAGATGAAAATCTGCAAGAAAGAAGCAAATTCGAAATTCAGGAGCTCTCCTTCTTCAAAATGGCAAAAGTCTCTACAAAGTGTCACAAAGTGACTTATATACATGTGCCCTAAAAATGGTCCTTTCACACAAGTGACCGGCACTTTATTGACTAATCTCTATTCTCCTACTATTTTACAAGGAATATATTACAATGGTTTGAGGATATACGTCTCGAGGACTCCTCTAGTGCATTTACATGGCTTGAGGGAATTCCCTAAGACTTTGAAGAAGAAAAAATATGCCCATTAATTTTGAAAAATTTGGGGCTCCTCTTTTGTGCCTCTTTGTTCTGCAACAGTGCCCAATTGACATTTTGATAGATCTTCAACCATAACTAGGAACAGTTTGAAGCACATAAATACGTTGGACTTCTCTTTCAGTGGATACACCCATGCATGCATGGAGAAATCATCAATAAAAGTTACAAAGTATAGGTACTTCCCAAATGAAATTGTTTGCATGGGACCATAAAAATCAGTATGAACAACTGCAATTTATGCACACTCAAATTGAACCATCTTTTGGGAAGTAAAAACATTGTATCTTGCCCAGAATACAGCCTTCACACACATGTCTAGAAGGTGCCTCAAGTTTGGGAAGCGAGGACATCATTTCAGATTTCTGCAAGCATAGCAGATTAGCAAAATACAGATGGCCAAAGCATGCATGCCAAAGCTTTGCATCTGAGATAGCTTGAGAATCTTGAACTTCACAAGCTAAATCATCATAGGTTTTGCATAATCTATGAGCTTATAGCTCCCATGAAATAAAATGCAAGAACCAATAATAACATCACCATTTGAGAGATCATGAATTATACCTAGACAACTAAGCCAATCTTGGATAATGCTGAAACTAACAACAATTTTTTCTTGATCCTTGGTACATATAAAACATTTGACTCATGAGTATTTTTCAAAATGATCTTACCAACTCATGTTACATGATAAGAGGATTTATTAGTGCATGTGATAGTATTCCCTATAGGGGCTGGCTCAAGTGAACTCAAGAAACTAAACTACAAGGTAACATGTTTGGTTGCCCCACTATCAAAGTACCAAACATTTGAGTCTATTGTAGACATACACTTCTCATGAGAAGACAGGTCATAGCTGTAGATAGTTGCAAATGCCCATTCTTCATTCTAAACAAGATTGAAAACTCTATTTTAGGTGTAGAGGCCTCTGCATCATCGCACCTATTTCTTCTTGTCCTCTTTTGCACCAGTTTAGGGTAACTCTTTATGAAATTATCATTTCTCTTAAAATATTTGCAAAACTATTTTTGCCTTTGTGTTTTCTTCTCATATTTGTCTTCCTTCTTTGGTTATGCAACATTAGAAGATTTCTACTTACTAGTAGATGAGCTCCATTTTTCGTTGCTCTTCTGATTAGCTAATCTGCAACACACATAATTGACCAGTTCTACCTGGACTGATCTTTTTGCAACAAAACAAAAACCAACTCTTCAAATGTTAAGGCATTTGGATTGCCTCTCATCATCAATCAAAGAGTAGAAACGAAACTCTTATATGAATCTAGTAGACCATTAAGAATAGTTTGCACAAGTAAACTATCTGGCAAGACTTCATCAACATAAATCAACTGCTCCTTCAAATCTTTGATTTTTGTCAAAAAACTCTCCATATAATCTTCTTCATTCATATGCTCACTTTATAACTGTTTTCAAAGGTAAGCAATATGGTCCTCATTTCTTACATGGTATAAAGTTGTAAGTGTATTCCAAGTATTCTTTGTTGTTTTGCAAGGGCGAGTCTGAGAGATAATGGCACATTTGATAGATAAAGATATCCATGCATGTGCATGAGAATCTCTACCATCCCAATGAAGTTCTTATGCAGTAAGTGCAACAAGAACCGCAACACAAACACAAATTCGAAGATCATCATCTTCAATCCTATCTACATCACCTTCAATAACTATATTTGTAGGTGTAGTAGGATATTTTTCAGCACCCTACACAATATTCCACAACCCTTTTGCTACCAATACATGATGCATCATATATGCCCACAATGGCTAATTAGTACCATCCAACTTATCTTCCACAGCCAACATATGAAATACATCATTTCTTTCAACCATGGCAAGTGACTAAATACCCTAATGTGAAAAATTAATTGTATCTCAAAAAGCTGAATAGAAACACCCTATGAAGCTCTAGTAAACTTGTAGCAGACTTTGAACCACTTGTAGTGGCAAACCAAAACCTATATATATGTTTGACACAAAATAATGAAATTTCTTGCATAGCATGATTTCATAGGAGAAAATGAGCTCATATCAAAATTTTGATGCCAAAGCAAAGCATTTTCAAATTTGTAATCGCTCCAAGTATGCTCACAAATTTTCGTGCGATTTTGAGACTGTGACTAGAGGGGTGTCGATGAAGTGATGATTTGCTCTAATACCAATTGTTGGATTTTGGGCTCTAAATTAGAAATCAAGAGAATACCAATTGTACATGAACCTGTCATGCAAGAATTCCAAAGTATTAGTAAAATAACTTCTAGATAATGAAGATCATAGACTCCAACCACCCTCTTCCTAGTACAAAATCTACCCTACCCATATTCATAATTTGGAGATCCAACTGAAGTTCTAGATTTCAAGCTCTAAATCAGAGATCATGATTTCCCAGATGCAAGTATCTAGCCCTTACATCATGGATACTATATATCTATGAGTGAAGGGCTCTAAGGAAGATCTAACATTTTCATAAGATCATAATTGATGAAATTTTATGCTGTCGAATCATCCACCATAATCCGTACAGTGTGACCTTTAATTGAACCATACAACTTAACCAAATCATATGTCCTAAATCCTTGTGATTGCCACATGTTTTTGGAAACCTAACATTGATGAGCATTGTCATAGTGCATTACTTAAACTTGCCTTGCACTTGAATTTTCATCGAAGTTCAAGGTTTGAATCAGATGAATCTAATTATTTTCCCTTTCCTTTGCCAATCAAATAGGCCAATCAAATAGGCCTTAGATACATGACATTTTACTTCATTTCTAGTTTGCATATTTAATCCTCTAACAAGCCATGAAGCTTGTTAAAATTATATAGATTTTTATTTTGCATAATTGCTTGATACTCTCAAATGTAAATTGATAATGATTGTCTCTATTATTGGAACCTTATCCTAGGCTTCCCAGTTTCATTCCTCCTCATTCTCTGGGGGGAACTCTTCCTTGAAGAGATTAGAAAATTGATTCCAACTTTATACTTTCTATTGAGTCTCTAAGGGACTCATCTACCACATGTAAGCTTTCGAACCTAAGGATAGACTATCTTCTACTATCCTCACATGTTCAAGAGTATTCTTGAGTCGGTGGATGTCTTGCCAGTTTTCCAAGAATGAAGGATGACATCCTCATTCCTATCTTTATCTTCTCTTGAGAAGTAAGAGGATCGAATATCTTTTCCTAAGGAAAGATCTAAGGGACAACTTACACTATATTTTTTCTAGAATAGTTTGCAAGTAGAGGACTAGTAGGATTTATGAGGCTGAGAAGACTCATAGTACCAATGAAGGGAATAAATCTGCTTGGAAAATGTGAAAACCCTTTTTTACAAAGAGAGACATCAACATGGTTGCTATCGTATCTATATAACTACGAGAAATATTCCTACTCCTTGGACTAAACCCAAAACGACTCTAAGTTGATATTGAACTCCGTTAAAAGATTGAAGAAGCTCCACAGCCTCCAATTGGACATTGAAAAAGTGGTTAAGGCCCTAATCTAATATCAACAATCTATGTTCTAACCCTTTGCTCTTAGTAGAAGTAGTTTTTGATGTATCCCCTTCCATCGTGGTTCCCTTAATGTGAGTAGATATATCCTCAATTCTTATGTTATTTCATCTTTTGCATGCATATGACCTTATCCTCAATTCTTATGTTGTTTCATCTTTTGCATGCATATGACTAAAAATAAACATTTCTTTGCGATGCATGTTGAACCACCGGTGGACTAGGCATGAAAGATGGAATGGATAATATAGGCATAAAAACAAAACATGAACGCACTAGTACCACTCATAGATGTGGCATTTCTTGAAGTTTCCTCCATCGCACACAAGCTTGCACTTAACTTTGGAATTCCTAGCATTGAAGTGGTGTGTGCAAAAAAATCAAAAGAGATGCACAATATTCACAAGAAATACTTCCACGACGTGATTTCCTTTGATGGAGTCTTGATTCTATCTTAACTAGCCAGAATAATGATATAGGTAGCCTTCCTTCACTTGCACGTAGAGCTCTGAAAATTAAGTTCGTTGAATCCACTACTTGAAGAAGAATAGACCTTCTTTGCACTCATTTGAAGCCTCAAAAGCTTCCCTTTGGATGGTTGAACATGTTGAAGAAGGACAAACTTCGTTCTTGAAGATGATTGGCTAAAACCACTCAGGTTTGGACAAACGTGAGTGGTTTTAGCCTTCGATCATAGCTCATCGATCATGCTTGGTTGTTTATAGAAAAGGCTTAATCATAGAGAAGAAAAATTATTCTTATATCTTCATCCTTGTCAAGAGAAATGATGGTCGAAATAATTGGATGGGTCTCGGGTTTGCTAATGTGCAGAAAAAGAGAATTCTCTACTCGCATGTAGTCAAACTCCATTCATAGGCAGAGGGCCAAACTCTGTCCCTCCTCCCAAAATGGGGAAGTTCACATCCATAAGGGATGGTCTATGACCAATTCTTTTGCTCCAACAAGAGGTCATGGCCCCCTCTGTCCCTCCTCCCAAAATGGGGAAGTTCGGATCCATAAGGGATGACCTATGACCAATTCTTTTGCTCCAACAAGAGCTCAGACACATGCGACTACCAAAGTTCCTCAGAAACAACATCGAGATGTCGATGATCAGCTCACATACCAATGCAAGAGAGCCTCCACGAGAATGACTATATGAATGAATGAGTGCTCTTCTCCCAACCAAGCCTCCAATATATAGCTTCTCTCCAACATGCATCTCATTTCTCTAGAGCCCATTAGAGTGGTTGACGAGTGACGTGTCCCAGTTCAGTTAGGCTTCAGAGCTCTTGGGCAAGATCATCTTCCATATCTCTTGTGGGATTTGAACCCAAGATCTCTCCCTTCCTGTCCTTGAGACTTAACCACTAGTCCAAGTTACTTACTTGGTTTCAATCTAGAAAATCTTAGACTTAACCTAAGACAAAGCCACTTTATCACAAGATACAACATTCGATAGCCATGCACCATACAATTAATGCTATTATGGCGCCATGAAAACGTCAATAAAAAAAGGTTACATGGTTGAGATTGAAGTGTCGCTTGAGATAGTAGATTATATCCTCAAACACAAACTTCATATGCATGTAAGGCTTTTCTCGAGGACCCATCATTGTTGGATAGAGTAGAATGGGACTATATACTTTTATTTTGTGCGAATATTAGCCATGATTTTGTTTCCTTTAATCTTTGCATAACTTGAATGTTTTCCTTCACATTATTTGACGATCTCACATCATTTTTTTTGCTTTTAACGAAGTTCTACGTTGAGCCTAATCTCCCCAAAATTAATTGAAAGTACAAGTGAATGCGCCCTTAGTACACATGGAACCCCCATATCTCACACAAAAGGGGTTAGATGCCTCGAACACTTAGGATTACATAGCTTGAAGGCTGACTAGGGTAGAGCTTGGGAAGGGATGACCCTGAGACCCAATTAGCTTTTAGATGAAATCAACCTGGCTAGAGGCGATTGATAACAAGTGCCCGAAGACCAACATACATTGGTCCGAAGACCATATATCATTCTGAAAAAGGCAACGAGTGCCCTGCAACATGTGGGTATTGAACCCCCTGACCCTGGCCCTGGAGGCAACTGAGCTAACTACCAGAACTAGAGGCAACGGAGCTAACTACCACAACTGGGGATTGAACCCCCCGACACTCACCATGGAGGCAGTTGAGCTAACTACCACAATGGGTTATATTGATGGGCATATCAATGCGGGGAAAATGTTACATATTTGATTTTTTCATAGTTTACATACTACCATACTAAAAAAGTATTAGTCACTTGAGAGATTTAATGGTTTTTTGCCCCCTTTCACTTTTCTTATGGTTTGATTTTTTATCAGATGAAGGAAACTCTTTACAATAAGCCGAACTTTGGAGAAAAATCTTATGGTTTGATTTTTTATAATACGATGGAAACTTTGATAGTCAAATGTACATGTGAAAGAGAAGGCGCCAGCAGTGTCATCAACGCCGGCACAAAATTACAAAGTGTGGGGACCGCTTTTGGACAAAAAGCGAAAAAGCGCTACTTTCCATAATGATTGATCACATAATCCAGATTTTCGTAATAACAATGGGCCATAGAAAACCGTTAAGAGTTGTATAAAGGAGCAGCTCTATTTAGGGCGTAAATTTCATGGCCAATGTCCCAAGCCGTTTGGCTGGGTGGTTGGGCATCTTCCTTCTTGAGACGGGGGCGAGGGTTCAATCCCCACCGGCACCATATAAGGGACATGTTTATCTTGAAAAGTTGTATCTTGTGGCTGATGTGCCACTGTTTGTTTAGCTCTGCGGTAGATGTCATCGTAGTTTAACCGAGCTATGTAAACCCATGTCCTTGTGGGATAAGGGGAGTCCCATGGATACTATGTCCTTCCTTGTATTGTTGCAATTTCAAAGTTAAAGCCTTGAGGAATAGGCCTTTAAAAAAAAAAAAAAAATCACGACCAAAAGAAAATGTCATATGCCAAAATTTTGCCTTTATATTTTGACATGTTTATACAAGGCATATGTAATATAATTTATATACAGACCTATGAAAAATGATAGGTAAATTACTAATCCGAGATTGTCATTTGACAAAAATTTTCAGAAAACACCTGTTTTGAGAGGCAAAATGGCCAATGACAAGCAAAATGCCTGTCAATTTTAGGCAGTAAGCTTGAAGGGGAAAGACAATGGCCGTGGCCAATGCCCATCCTCTTCTATCCAATTCCAAAGTCCACATTTGTTTTTTGGTTTAAATCCTCTATCCAATTCCAAAGTTTAGGATTCCAAATTCTATGACAAATGACAAGCATATTACTAATCTGAGGTTGTCATTTGACACGAAGTTTCAAAAAACACCTGTTTTGACAGGCAAAATGGCTAATGTCGGGCAAAATTCTTGGCAATTTTAGGCAGCAAGCTTGCCCGTGGCTTGTTCCCGTCCTCCTCTATCCAATTCCAAAGTCCACTTTTTTTTTTTTTGGATTTAAATCCTCTATCCAATTTCAAAATCTACATTTTGTTTTTAATAGAGGTTCGACAAGCATCTATTCCCTTGAGCTTTAACTCTGAAAGCACAACTCTACAAGTGAATGAGCATAATACTCGTGGGAACCCCCCATATCCCACAAAGTAGAGATTAGACAAAATTACATCTGATTTCCACCAGTTTAGACCATTAAATGTGGAGTCCAAAGATTGAACTCTAGACTTCAACCTCAAGAGATGAAAGACTCAACCACTAGAACATCAATCTGATTGGGAACTTGAAGAAATCCACATCTATAACGTGGATTGCATAGAGCAATGTTGATTTTTGACGATCGTATTGCCCATATTGGCTATTTTAGACCGTAAAATAAGGTCATTAATTTTACTAGACCTTCAAAAAATACATTAAAAATGTTAAATACGGGTAGCATGTGGAGATAACCCTCAAAATTGAAGGCCATAGTAGACCGTCAAAATACAACACTGACATGGAGGAACAAATTGATAAGTCCATGAGCGGAGTCAATTTTCCATTATGGCCATGGGCCATGGCCCGTCCTCTATAAACTATACAATTATAAGCTCCACATCTGTCAGGAGTTCAAGACTGATCATGAGTCCACTTTGATGTGAATCTTCCATAATAGCAACATGCCGAACCGATTGAGGGTGCATCAAGAGCAGAAATGTAGACCAGAGTTGTCGAGACCCTTATCATAGGATTTGCATAATCTCCGCCCCGATTCATCCCAGTCATTGTCGGAAGCTCCGCCATGAGCACTCGCCGTCTTTGGCATTTTTCAAAATGATCTTACCAACTCCTATTACATGATAAGAGGATTTATTAGTGCATGTGATAGTCCCTATAAGGGCTGGCTCAAGTGAACTCAAGAAACTACACTACGAGGTAAGATGTTTGGTCACCCCACTATCAAAGTACGAAACATTTGAGTCTATTGTAGACATAATAGGCATAAAAACAAAACATGAACGCACTAGTACCACTCATAGATATGACATGTCTTGAAGTTTCCTCTCTCCTTCGCACACAAGCTTGCACTTAACTTTGGAATTCCGAGCATTGAAGTGGTGTGTCCAAAGAACTCAAAAGAGATGCACAATATTCACAAGAAATACTTCCCGACGTGATTTCCTTTGATGAGTCTTGATTCTATCTCAAGTAGCCAGAATAATGATATAGGTAGCCTTCCTTCACTTGCACGTAGAGCTTTGAAAATCAAGTTCGTTGAATCCACTACTTGAAGAAGAATATACCTCCTTTGCACTCATTTGAAACCTCAAAAGCTTCCCTTTGGATGGTTGAACATGTTGAAAAGAGAAATGATGATCGAAATAATTGGATGGGTCTCCGGTTTGCTAATGTGCAGAGAAAGAGAATTCTCTACTCGTGGGTAGTCAGACTCCATTCGTAGGCAGGGGGCCAAACTCTATCCCTCCTCCCAAAATGGGGAAGTTCACATCCATAAGGGATGACCTATGACCAATTCTTTTGCTCCAACAAGAGCTCAGACACATATGCGACTGCCAAAGTTCCTCAGAAAAAACATCGAGATGTCGATGATCAGCTCACATACCAATGCAAGAGAGCCTCCACGAGAATGACTATATGAATGAATGAGTGCTCATCTCCCAACCAAGCCTCCCATATATAGCCTCTCTCCAACATGCATCTCATTTCTCTAGAGCCCATTAGAGTGGTTGACGAGTGACGTGTCCTAGTTCACTTGAGTTAACTCAAGTGAACTTATAGAAGGCTTCAAATCTCTTGGGCAAGATCATCTTCCATATCTCTTGTGGGATTTGAACCCAAGATCTCCCCCTTCTTGTCCTTGAGACTTAACCACTAGGCCAAGTTACTTACTTGCTTTTAATCTAGAAAATCTTAGACTTAACCTAAGGCAAAGCCATTTATAACAAGATACAACATTCGAAAGCCATGCACCACACAATTAATGCTATTATGGCGCCATGAAAACGTCAATAAAAAAAGGTTACATGGTTGAGATTGGAGTGTCGCTTAAGATAGTAGATTATATCCTCAAACACAAACTTCATATGCATACAAGGCTTTTCTCGAGGACCCATCATTGTTGGATAGAGTAGAAGGGGACTATATACTTCTATTTTGTGCGAATATTAGCCATGATTTTGTTTCCCTTTAATCTTTGCATAACTTGAATGTTTTCCTTCACATTATTTGACGACCTCACATCATTTTTTTTTGTTTTTAAGGAAGCTCTACCTTGAGCATAATCTCCCAAAATTAATTGAAAGTATAAGTGAATGCGCGCTTAGTACACATGGAACCCTCATATCTCACACTAAAGGGGTTAGATGCCTCAAACACTTAGGATTACATAGCTTGAAGGCTGACTAGGGTAGAGCTTGGGAAGGGATGACCCTAAGACCCAATTAGTTACTTGGCTAGAGGCGATTGATAACAAGTGCCCGAAGACCAACATACATTGGTTCGAAGACCATATATCATTCTACTAAAGGCAACGAATGTCCTACAACATGTGGGGATTGAACCCCTGACCCTCACCCTAGAGGCAACTGAGCTAATTACCAGAACTAGAGGCAACGGAGCTACCTATCACAACTGGGGATTGAACCCCCCGACACTCACCATGGAGGCAGTTGAGCTAACTACCACAACATGCACGCAATGATGACCACATATCATTTTGTCAATGGACGGTGAGTATCCATAAAGTTGCAATGGCGTATGCATTTGGACGCTACATTTTTCTTTATTGATATCATATCATGTTTATTGTAATGTTGTTGCTTTGCTTTGGAGTTAACGATTGATGCATCATATACGCAAACCATGTATACACTATTGACCTACCGCTCCATCATTTGTTTTCTTTTAAAGCAAGAAGCATTTTTTTTTCTAGAGATGGTGCTATATATGAATAGTAGCAACTCCAACAAGGAAAGATTTGTCCTCTAATCTACAAACAGCATCCACGAAGCATTGATGAAGTCTTCAACAGTGCTCACATACCGAGAATGGGTTATATTGATGGGCATATCAATGCGGAGAAAATGTGACATATTTGATTTTTTCATAGTTTACATACTACCATACTAGAAAAGTATTAGTCACTTGAGAGATTTAATGGTTTTTTCCCCACTTTCACTTTTCTTATGGTTTGATTTTTTATCAGATGATGGAAACTCTTTACAATAAGCCGAACTTTGGAGAAAAATCTTATGGTTTGATTTTTTATAATACGATGGAAACTTTGATAGTCAAATGTACATGTGAAAGAGAAGGCGCCAGAAGTGTCATCAACGCCGGCACAAAATTACAAAAGTGTGGGGACCGCTATTGGACAAAAAGCGAAAAAGCGCTACTTTCCATAATGATTGATCACATAATCCAGATTTTCGTAATAACAATGGGGCATAGAAAACCGTTAACAGTTGTATAAAGGAGCAGCTCTATTTAGGGCGTAAATTTCATGGCCAATGTACCGGGCCGTTTGGCTCGGTGGTTGGATTTCTTGCTTTTTGAGGCGGGGACGAGGGTTCAACCCCCATCGGCACCATGTAAAAGATATGTTTATCTTGGAGATTTGTATCTTGTGGTTGATGTGCCACTGTTTGTCCAATTCCGTGGTAAATGTGACCATAGTTTAATCCAGCTATGTAAACCCCTGTTCTTGTGGGATAAGGGGAGTCCTATGGGTACTATGCCCTTCCTTGTATAGTTGCAATTTCAAAGTTAAAGCCTGGAGGAGTAGGCCTCGACTGAACCTCCATTTAAAAAAAAAAATTTAACGGCCAAAAGAAAATGTCATATGCCAAAATTTTGCCTCTATCTTTTGACATGTTTATACAAGGCATATGTAACATAATATATATACAAATCTATGAAAAATGATAGGTAAATTACTAATCTTTTGACATGTTTATACAAGGCATATGTAACATAATATATATACAAATCTATGAAAAATGATAGGTAAATTACTAATCTGAGATTGTCATTTGACAAAAAGTTTCAAAAAACACCTGTTTTGACAGGTGTTTTCTGAAACTTGCCTGTGGAAAAATGGCCAATGACAAGATAAATGCCCGTCAATTTTAGGCAGTAAGCTTGAAGGGGAAAGACAATGGCCGTGGCCAATGCCCATCCTCTTCTATCCAATTCCAAAGTCCACATTTGTTTTTTGGTTTAAATCCTCTATCCAATTCCAAAGTCTACAATTCCAAAGTCTATGAAAAATGACAAGCAAATTACCAATATGAGCTTGTCATTTGACAGGAAGTTTCAAAACACCTATTTTGAGAGGCAAAATGGCCAATGTCAGGCAAAATTCTTGGCAATTTTAGGCAGCAAGCTTGAAGGGGAAGGGCATTGTCCCTGGCCAGTGCCCGTCCTCCTCTATCCAATTCCAAAGTCCACATTCTTTTTTTGCGTTTAAATCCTCTATCCAATTCCAAAATCTACATTTTTTTTTTTGATAGAGGTTCGACAAGCATCTATTCCCTTGAACTTTAATTCTGAAAGAACAACTCTACAAGTGAATGAGCATAATACTCGTGGGACCTCCCATATCCCACAAAGTAGAGTTTAGACAAAATTACAACTAATTTCCATGAGTTTATACCATTACATGTGGAGTACAAAGATTGAACTATAGACTTCAACCTCAAGAGACCAAAGACTCAACCACTAGAGCATCGGGCTGATTCGAAACCTGAAGAAATCAGATTTATACCATTACATGTGGAGTCCAAAGATTGAATCTAGACTTCAACCTCAAAAGACCAAAGACTCAACCACTAGAACATCGAACTGATTCGGAACCTAAAGAAATCCACATCTACTACGTGGATTGCATGGAGGAACAAATTGATAAGTCCATGATCGTAGTCAATTTTCCATTATGGCCATGGGCGATGGGCCGTCCTCTATAATCTATACAATTCCAAGCTCCAGATCTGTCACGAGTTCAAGACTGATCATGAGTCCACTCCGACGTGAATCTTCCATAGTAGCAAGTAGCAACAGGCCACTGACCTGCGCCTGTGTCCGGTCAAGACGTCATGCTTGCCGATTGAGGGTGCATCAAGGGCAGAAATGTAGACCAGACTCCAGAGTTGTCGAGACCCTTATCATAGGATTTGCATAATCTCCGCCCCGATTCATCCCAGTCATTGTCGGAGAGCTCCGCCATGAGCACTTGCCCTCTTTGGCGTTTCAGTGCTACGCTGAACTTCCTTATCTGCTCATTCCTAGCTCTACACCACAATTCCTTCACTTCACCTTCCTTGGCGGCGGCTCAGGCGTTGCAATTGGCCACTGGCTGGAGCTTCTCCACCGATCTTTCCTTCCCCTCGAATTCTTCTGAACTTAATTCTAACTCAGATATTGCAGCTCAGTTCTCCCTGTTCGTGCCTGTGCTCAGCTCCTCTGCGTTTGATTCTGGATCGAAGGGCTTTTCCCTTGGCTTCCTCAGTTTGTTCGACTCGCCATCCTCCGCTCCATCCCGGATTCTGCTTTCCGTCTGCCTTGGCTTTCGTGAGAACGGCTTGGGCAGAAAACCTTTCCTCGTACCGGTCTGGATTTTAAATACCACAAGTCCGCTAAAGCAACAGGGACAGGAAGGCTTGGTGAAGCTTCAGGTGGGAGGAAACAGAAGTTTTTCGCTCATAGACGGTGATGGCAAGGAGGTGTGGTCTGTGGAGCAAGTCCACAGCATGGAGATGCAGAGTGACGGGAATCTGGTTTTTCGGGATGGACTGAATCGTTCGGTGTGGGAGAGCTTTGACACGCCTACTGACTCGCTGGTGCCAGGGCAGAAGCTGCGGCTGGGTATGGAGCTAACAAGCAGGAATAGTATGTACAAGGCAGTGATGGAAGCAGGGGGGGCCTTGTCGTATCAGGTGACTGACTATGAATGGCCGCTGATTTATGCAATCTTGCCCGCCAATGCGACCCTGGTAGATTATTTCACTAACACCGCAACGGCATTCTTATTAGAAAGGAATGCGCCCATTAACCTCACGGCCAGTTTGGCACATCCAAACTGCACCAGGACAGATGGTGATGGTTCTGCTTCTCCCCCCACCTACAACGCATTGCTGGCCTACGTCGTTTTTGAGAGGGAGAGAATGATCGTTCAAGATGCGTGTTCGAATATTCTCAATCTTACAATCAGCACCAATGATTTCGTGAGGTTGGATGACGATGGTTTCAGCCGTACCTATCGGATAGATGATCTAGGAAACTCCACCTACGACCTGCTTCGCAACATCTCTGACATTTACAAGCCCTGCTCCTCTCCCAATGCATGTGGAGCTTATGGAGTGTGCTCACTTTCCAATACTTTTGGCACGGCTGTCTCAAGTAGTTGCAGGTGTGTGTGTGTGTATGTGTGCGAGAGAGAGAGAGAGAGAGAGAGAGAGAGAGAGAGAGAGAGAGAGAGAGAGAGAGAGAGAGAGAGAGAGAGAGAGAGAGAGAGAGAGAGAGAGAGAAGAAGAAGGAAGTGTGTGTGTGTGTATGAGAGAGAGAGAGAGAGAGAGAGAGAGAGAGAGAGAGAGAGAGAGAGAGAGAGAGAGAGAGAGAGAGAGAGAGAGAGAGAGAGAGAGAGAGAGAGAAAGAGAGAAAGAAGAAGAAGAAGAAGAAGAAGAAGAAAGAAGAAAGATTTTAACGTCTATTAGAAGGCCGAACTCGACCTTTGAGACATAATCAATGTACATAGTTTGTGTCTCCCATGGAACGGAAAGACAGAGCGTGCAGAAAAAAAACTGATGTGAAACTAGGTAAAATGAAAACCAGAGTCTCTATGAAAACTGATGTGAAACTAGGTGAAATGAAAACCAGAGTCTCTATAAATATGTGTGCGGAGAGCCTATTTGGGGGGGGGGGGGCGCATATGGAGTGCTATCTCTATGGTAGCCTATTTGCAAGAGGTTGATACAAGTATGAAAATGCATCTAGGCAGCACAAAACCCCCAACTAGTGCTCATATATGGATGGAGTATGTGGTACATAGATGGGGGCAGGGTCAGGGCTGCCCGAATGACTGCAAGGGGATCGGACATCATCTCTGACCGTCTATCCTCAATGGTTTGATGGCAACGGGCCTCTATATCCGCAATCTGATGACTATGCAATCTCTATGTCCAATAACCTCTAGCACGGAGTCGACTCCGAACACAACGAGTTAGCAGCCTGCTGAAGTGTCACCCCTGTCCGAGTGACAGTAGGTGGGGGAGCCGGTGCATGTCGTGGGGCAAAAAAGTCAGTGAGCTGTGTCCGTCTCCTGCCGATCGGAGCCGCTGTGGTGGGCTGGAGCAAGGCATTCTTGTGCCTCTGTATCTCTAGTAAGAATCGCCCTAACTGATGCTGATCTCTAGAGGTTATGATCTCGCGAAGGGTAGGCTGCCCTATGAATAGAGCCTCGTATCTGCTCCCTATATCATCATATGCCTTGCATTGACATACAAAATGCTCCTCATCCTCTATGTCTACTCCACATATACGGCAAGTCCTCTTCTCTCGGGGGGTGTTTGCTCCACTGCCAGCCTCAATCTCTAGTCTGTGTGATGAGACCCTCGAGCTATGAGGCATGTATGTGTCCATGTAGCGTGGTCTCTGGATGAAACTGTCTGCCAGAAAGTCCAATAACTGGTCTCGATAGTGTGACGGTCTGGATCCAAGGCCGGAAGTAAACCACGTCTGACTTATGTATAGCTGCCAGAGATCCTGTCTAAGCACAGTGTTCCTCTTACTACGTGAGAGGCAAATGTGGGGAGAGTCTAGGTCATATTGGAAGGGTGGTAGTCTGTCCATAATGGAAAATATGTCCATCAAACCATGCCCTAACCTGAGAATACCAAGCTCTCTCATATCCTGATTCAGAGACCTGTATCGCTGCCTCAAATGCTCTACGTGTGAGTCTATCTGCTGGGAGCTCCCTCATCCTCTGGAGTCTGAATGAAACATACAGTCTGGAATAGTGCCTCTACTACCATGGGAGGTGTGGCCATCTCTGCCCTGACGATGTCATGTGGTAGTTTCTGTTTCCCACAAAATAGCTGTGAGATCATGCATACTTGTGGCCTCTCAATCACACTCCACTGGGTGGCTGTGAGACCTGGACCCCAAACTGTCGCTGCATACATCATAGCTGGTGTGACTAGTGTCCATCAAACCATGCCCTAACCTGAGAATACCAAGCTCTCTCATATCCTGATTCAGAGGCCTGTATCCCCCCCCTCAAATGCTCTACGTGTGAGTCTATCTGCTGGGAGCTCCCTCATCCTCTGAATGAAACATACAGTCTGGAATAGTGCCTCTACTACCATGGGAGGTGTGGCCATCTCTATCCTGATGATATCATGTGGTAGTGTCTGTTTCCCACAAAATAGCTGTGAGATCATGCATACTTGTGGTCTCTCAATCGCACTGCACTGGGTGCCTGTGAGACCTGGACCCCAAACTGTCGCTGCATACATCATAGCTGGTGTGACTAGTGTGTCACTTCTGGAACTGTGCTTGATGACACCTCCTCTCTAACATGGCCAAAGCTGCATATCCTCGTGTGAGCCTGTCAATGACTGCCTGTCTCATATTGAAGGGACCAGGTAGACTCGTGAATGTCACCCCTAGGTAGACATATGAAGTGACCACCTCTATCTGTCCACCAGCTGCTGTGAACCGTGCTGCATTCCGCACCATAGGAGAGGTGTGGAAGATCATGACCTTGGTTTTGCCAAGGTTTACAATGAACCCCTTCTGTATACAAAACTCATCCAAGGCACCCAAGTGGCGCTCTAGACCCTCGGTGGATTCTGAAATCAGTAGAATATCGTCAGCATGTAAGAAAATGTGTACAGGTGTACCTGCTAGGTCTCCACCCTCACCGCCAGCTCGTAAGATGTAGTCCTCAATCTCGTCGACGTAGAGCCCAAATAGAGTGGGAGAGACTGGGCAGCCTTGATTAACACCATTCACTGTTATCAGCAAAATCTCCCCACCAAATTAATTATAAGCTGCTTTGTATTTTTTAGGAAAATTAAACAGTGTCTTAATTATAAAAAGATGGCAAAAAGCTGTTTCACTTCAAAATTGTAAAGCTGTGCAATTTTTAGCATTAAAATTGTCTATCCTTAAAAGTTTGTGATGATGCTGAAATTTAATATCTAGAATAACTTGGAGGAGTGCAATCTACTCTTGTGATTAAATTTCTGAATTTCCATGTATAATGTGAAACATGTGTCAAACCCTAATTCTAGGGTCTCCCCAAATATGACCCCTCCTCCCTTTCTTTCTCATATCATTTGTATTCCAAATTTTCCAGTACAAAGTGAACTATGAGTCAAACGTTCATTTTAGGTCTACCTTAAACATGACATGAGCGAGTTTGACCTGAGATGACCAAGCCTGTGCAAAGTTGACTGGAAATGAGTAGTTCGTCCTAAAGACTATGGACACTGAAAAATCACTAAACTAAGTGATTCTATACATGGGAAAGTCGGAGATTGTTTTAAGATTTTCAAGCTCCAAGGGTTGTAGACTGTCTCCTGCATACTTCTTTGTGATGAAATAAGTGAATTTCAAAACTCCCACGATGAATACCTCCAGTGTTGGGTGTAAACCAAGTTATGTTATGATCTGGTAGGAGAATAATTTATTCAGAACACTTCTAAATAATGTGAAAAAATTTACCAAACTCTCTCTCAAGTCCTAGAAGAGACCCAGACTGATGAAAAAGATAAGTGATTTCTTCCACCAAAGATCAATTGATACAAAAGTGAGAAACAAAATCCTTTTATGTATACACGTGTCATGTGTCCATGAAAAGCTTAATGAAAAGCAGATCTTTAAGTTTCAAAAACTCTAAATTTCGCAACTTCACTGATATTAGTGAAATTGTCCTACCGAGTTTATTGAAAAGCTGCTGGATAATTTTAAAGAAAGTCAAGTAATGTCTTCATTATAAAAGAACTGTAAAAATCAGTCTGTCTGGGAAATAGTAAAACTTGCACAATTTTCGGGATCAAATTTGTCTAGCCTTAAAAGTATGTGATGATGCTGAATTTAATATCTAGAATAATTTGGAGGTGAGCAATATACTCGTATCATTTTATTTCTGGATTTCCATGTGTCATGCAAACTTAGTCAAACCCTGATTCCTGGGTTTTTCCAAATATATCCCCCCCCCCCCCCCCCCCCCCCCCCCCCGCCCCCGAGAACCCCTTTTTTTTCCCCTTGCAGGGAGCCCAAATATAAGTATTAGATATCCTGCACCATGTTGCTCCATGTGTAGTTATAACCCCCTTCTCTCAACATATTTTCCTTTCTTTCGTAATTCATCTACAGAGGCTTGATAAAATCTATGAGCTGTAGAAATAAAAGCTTTTCTTTCCGCAGAAGATCAATGAGCATTCATTTTTAAAATGGACATTGGGAAACATGAAAAACAGCCTCTGTTTCAAAGATTCTTCATGTTTCTTGAGAAAGATGATGAATGGCCTATCTATGAGAATTTCTGTCTCCTCTTTCTCTCTCTTGCATTCTGATTTGTTCACACACAGCACTTTATAGAAGTGAATGTGATGTACACAACATGTTGTCAAACATTTTCCAGTATGTTCTGCTTCTGGGAGTATTGAGGTACAGTGATAACAGAGTTCTGTGTTCAGGTGCCTTTCTGGGTCAGACAATTTGAACCTGAGCAATGTCTTCCGTCCTGTCAATGTGAACAATCCCACAGAAGGATGTCGAAGGAACATAGCTTTGAATTGTGGAGACCCTTCCTTGCAATCGCTTGAAGAAATTACAGAGGTTACATATATGCCTATTCTCTCCTTGTTTGAGCACACATGGGAAGACCACACCATGCCTCTGGAGACGTGCAAGATTGCTTGCTCCTTAAACTGCTCTTGCTCAGGGTTCTTCTACTATACTAATTCATCGTATTGTTTGCCATTTGGTGATGATACTCCCCTGTCTAATGTGACCTTCTTCAGCCTACCCTCTAATGAGCATATAGCTTTTGTTAAAGTACAGAGACCTCATGCAGAAGAACACGGGTCAGTTACTATTGTAATCTTTGTATTAACAGCATTTCTGTCAATTATTTTTATATTGGTGGCAATAGCACTGTTTCTGAGATGGAAGCACAGTGTAGACCTTGATTTGAAGCTTGCAGAGGAAGAGCTATTGGGCGTGTTGCCAATTGTGCCCACAAGGTATTCTTATCAAGAGCTCAAATTATTTACTGATGGTTTCAGCAGAAGGCTAGGTTCTGGAGGATTTGGATCTGTATATGAAGGTATGCTTCCTGATGGAAGGCGGATTGCTGTAAAGAATCTAGAGGTTGTTTCCCGTGGGCATAGGGAGTTCCTTGCAGAGATTGCTACCATTGGAGGCATCAGGCATACAAATGTTGTTCTGCTTTATGGCTTTTGTTTAGAGAAACAGCACAGGCTGCTGGTCTTTGAGTATATGCAGAATAGATCATTGGATAGGTGGCTTTTCTGTGAAGGAGATGGGCAAGATCATCACATGCTTAGTTGGAAAACACGTTTTAACATAGCAGTTGGTACTGCCCGAGGATTGGCTTATCTGCATGAGGGATGCCCAAAGCCCATCCTGCATTTTGATGTGAAGCCCCAGAATATTTTGCTTGATGAAAATTTTGATGCTAAGCTGGCTGATTTTGGGCTTGCAAAACTGGTGGCAAGGGGGCAATTATCTGTGGAAACATTAGTGAGGGGAACACCAGGATATATAGCACCAGAGTGGATATTAGATTCTAGGGTGACCAATAAATGTGATGTGTATAGCTTTGGAATGGTACTTTTTGAGTTGGTGAGTGGGAGAAAGAATTCAAAGATGGATATTACGAAGAGTGAAGAGCATTACTTTCCCGCATGGGCTTCAAGGAAGGCCAGGGAGGGTAAGTTCGTGGACCTTACAGATAAACGGCTGGTTCAATCCATGATGCTGAATGAGAATTGTACGGACGAAGTACAGAAACTGATAATGATAGCTCTATTGTGTGTACAACAGAAACCAGAAATGAGGCCAAACATGATGACGGTGTGTGGCATGCTAGATGGAAGCATTTCTCTTCCACGTGAAATTCCGGCGATTCACACCAGTCAATTTCTTCCTTTCAAGATCACATCATTTGGCAGCATTGGATCAGCTAGTCATTTGTCCAATAGATCATCGTTGACCACTGATGAAAGTGTTAATGGGTGATGCAAAACCATCTGGAGACAGATTCCGGCAATTAGAAAGCTAATGGCTGAACATCCTAAAATCCAGTCTTTTAGATGGTCGTTTGGGGGTGGGATGATGAATTGGTGATCTTTCTTCATTTTTAGCTGGTAACAACAGTAGAATTTGATCAATGACAAATCTATATCTGTGCATATCTCACCCATAATAGAACTTTTTTGGTCCTATATGCATATGAACGAGTTGCATGAAAGGACTTTTTCAATGGCAACTTGACATCTGGCAAAAGCAATTCTTTGGGAGTATACTTTCATTTATAACATCTTGAAGTAGCACAAAAGAAAAATTTATGATGGAGGGTGGTTTAACTTCTTGGATTGGTTTTGTTAATGATGCAGTGTTGTCACATCATAATAGAGTGACTTGTATCACTAGTCACGACATTATGGACTTTTATTGAAGACAGATGAATTTTAGACTTATAAATCACAAGGAATGCATAAATTACTTTCAATTTTCATCCATAATTGTGGTCGGATCTTAATTCACGATCTGGATCATTATAGGAAAAGTTATTGCACCAACTAATGTTTGTTTTATTCATCAATCATAATATATCTTAGTGACTGTTCGTTACGATATATGGCCCATAGTTGGTGAAGGATTGTATGGTATGCTGACATTATTCAGCTAACAATGATTTGAACATCCGTTGATGCTATAAGCTCTCTCTGGTTTGACGCACAAAATTTGTGCTGGGCACTAATGAATGTTTTTACTCCATTACATATCACTGGAAACTCTTCGATGTTGAAATTTTGTCCATTAGACCTCTAATTTACTCTTCCGAATGATAGGACACTGTCCTGGACAGCATATAGCCTGTCTATAAGCGAGGGTATTTGCATGAACGTTCACCATGGCTTAGTACTGCATGATGATGTATCCCTTACAAATGAGTGTTCGAAAGATTATGGATATGAATCGGGGAATATAAACTTACATCTAGCCATCATCAAACTCACAGGGTAGTGGACTCTTCTTGTCCTGTTTTGACATATCCCGTATATAAGAGAACAAAGCATTGCTTAAGGGATAAAAAATTCACACCATGTATACTCACAGATTGATAGACCCCCGATGTATACCTATCGTTTCTGGATCAGGTTGTGGAAGAAGTTTCTGGAAATCAAGCTTTTGATTCTGCTTGTGGAATTCAGTACTGGCCTAACTATTTCCTTACTATCAATTCATACAAAAAACACTCACACAGTTTTTGCCTTATTTAATACATTTCCATGTGCAATATGACTGTATGTTTCTAAAGCCTTTCATTCCTGTTTTCTTAAGGTATTAAACTTTTGTAGAATGACTATATAGATATTTGTAAGAAAGAAAGATGGGTAGATAGATGGATGGATGGATGGGTAGATAGATAGATAGATAGATAGATAGAGAGGGAGGGAGGGAGGGAGGAAGGGAGGGGGGGTAAAGAGGGGGGCGAGAGAGAGAGAGAGAGAGAGAGAGAGAGAGAGAGAGAGAGAGAGAGAGAGAGAGAGAGAGAGAGAGAGAGAGAGAGAGAGAGAGAGAGAGAGAGAGAGAGAGAGAGAGAGAGAGAGAGAGAGAGAGAGAGAGAGAGAGAGAGAGAGAGAGAGAGAGAGAGAGAGAGAGAGAGAGAGAGAGAGAGAGAGAGAGGGAGGGAGGGAGGGAGGGAGGGAGGGAGGGGTAAAGAGGGGGGGAGAGAGAGAGAGGGGGAGGGAGGGAGAGAGGGAGGGAGAGAGGGAGGTAGAGAGAGAGAGAGAGAGAGAGAGAGAGAGAGAGAGAGAGAGAGAGAGAGAGAGAGAGAGAGAGAGAGAGAGAGAGAGAGAGAGAGAGAGAGAGAGAGAGAGAGAGAGAGAGAGAGACTCTGATCTAAAGAATCCATGCTCTCTTGAAGAGTGGGTTGTCCTTTGAATAAGGACTCTTGTCTACCTCTAATCTCAATATATGTGATGCCTCTAATCTCAGTATATGTGATGCATTGACATATGTGATGCATCGACATACAAAATGCTCCTTGTTGTCCATATCCTCTGCGCATGCTTTGTAGAGTCACTCCTCCCTAGGAACACCAATCTGTCCCATGATCTTGATCTCTAGTCTATGTGATCCCACCCTCATCAAGCCAATCACCACTTGTGAGTTATGTGGCATGTACATCCATGTAACCTGACGTGTATGAACCCTTCAGGCCATGTAGTAAGGAATTCGTCTCTATAATGTGGCATCCTCGTCCCCAAGCCAAGTGTGTCTCAATGGCTCTCTATCCCTAATAAGAAATGCCCTAGCATCCTCTGTATAGGGACTCATGTCTACCTCTAATCTTAGTATATGTGATGCATCGACATACAAAATTCTTCTCACTCTCCATATCCTCTATGCATGCTTTGTAGGCTCAGTCCTCGCTAGGAACATCAATCTATTCCATGATCTTAATCTCTAGCCCATCTCATCCCACACTCATCAGGCCAATCACCACTTGTGAGCTATGTGGCATGTATGTTCATATAGAGGGATACTTTGATAAATCCTTGGAATGATATATTTTTATCCCTTTTTACTTTTATGAGATGGCAGGCAAGGAACCAAGGAGTTATCTTGATTTTGAGCAAAATCAATAGAAGCAAAGAGGACTAAAATGGAGAAAACAAAGAGAATCCGCTTTATCAAGAAGGAGGAATCAACAACTTTCCCAAGTTGCCTATTTTTGAGTTGCCCGTTCTTCAAATTGCACCAATTTCTCAAGTTGCCTACTTTTCCCAATGACCCATTTCCTAAGTTGATCAATTTTCCAAGTTGCTTATTTTTTCTAGTTGCCCATTTTCCTATTTACCCAAGTTGCCCAGTTTTCCAAATGACCCATTTCCCAAGTTGACTAAATTCAATGGACCTATTTTTACAAAGTTGCCTAGTTTTTACAAATTCATTGACTAGTTTCAAGTTGCCCATTTTTACAAATTTGGTCGACCATTTTCAAAAGTTGACCACTTTTACAAATCACAAAATTCAGCAATATGCTGATGGTTGGCTTCCAAAATCTCCTTCAAAGGTACACCAAAAGTTAGAGCACACGTGCTCTATAAGTTAGTCACCTCCTAAGACTGACTGATCCTTGAGATTGGTTCTCAAGTGATGCCATAAGTGATACCTAAGGCTTCTTTATATAGGCCTCAAGGTTGAACCACGAAAATAGTTATGAAAATCTGAAAAAGCATAAAGCATGTGTAAAAATCTACAAAAAGCTCCAAAATTAGCGATAGTAGTTTTTCTTCATTAAACTTTGCTTTTTAGGGTAAAATCTGCTTCGATCAACTAAAATCACCACTAGATAGTGTCGAGGCCTTGCTTTTCTTGATCCACATGCTAAGAGGATTATAATAATGTAAAAAACCTATTTTAGCAGTACTTAAGGTTATGATTTTCTACAAATCTGGACCTCTGATGATTGAATGTTATATACCAAATGAAAGGTCTCTTGAAGCACTATCTAACTAGCTCATAATAATTTTTTACTCTTCTATGACCAAAATTTGGTTAATTTCCAAAAATTAGGGTTGTTAGAAATTAGGGTTTTATGCTATTTTGACATTCTTTCCAACAATTCCCCCTTCAATGTCATAATGGCATAAAGTACAAAAATTTGCAAAACTTTAGATGTCAGCAAAACTTTGGATGTCTACAAAACTTTAGATATCTCCAAAACTTTGGATGTTTGCAAAGCTTCGGATCTTTGCAAAGCTTCGGATCTTTGCAAAGCTTCGGATCTTTGCAAAGCTTCGGATCTTTGCAAAGCTTCGGATCTTTGCAAAACTTCAGATATCTTCAAGAATTTGGATGTTTGAATATATCTCTTAATTGATTTCCATGGAATCTTGAACTGAATCTGCTTAAACTTGGACTAAATTGAAAATAGATTACATAAGTTTTTGAACTTCAAAAATGTGTGACTAAATTTTGAACTTCGAAATGTGCGATGAATTGTCTTCACCAATTAACCTTGCACATGTAAAATTCATGATTTAGCTTAGGTACCCGTTTCTTACTTTGCATGAATTTTCTTTTCTTATTTGCTATTTGTAAAGCTTCAACTGCACATGAATCATTCCATTCCATAACTTTTTCATAATGATATGTACCAATCATATTTCTTAAGTTTTTGAGCTTCAAATTATCTGATTGGATTGACTCACCAACTTTCATCCTTGTGTTGGCTAATTGACTCTTTAGATGAGCGTTCCTAATAGAATTTCTCTCTCAATAGAGATACCCTCCAACCAAGCCTAACAAGAGGTTCTTCATGACTTGATTTGGGGTATAATAGTGTTGATGCATCCCTTGTATCCCATTTGAACTGATCTTCTATAGGAAGTAAATTGGTAGTACCAAAAACTTTGGATAATGAAAGAGTTCCTTCTTCTTTACTAACCTCTTGTTGAGAAAAATTGGAACACAAGGTCTTCTAAAAGATGAAGTAACATCTCCTACTTGTCTTTGCCTTGGATACTTGCCATTGACATTATTCCGCAAGCCTTTGGATACTAACAAATTCATCATCATAAAACTCCACATTGGATAGTTAGACATTCCTTCAAGCTTATCTTCATTCTCTAGTCTATAGTCACTCATCTTGTTAAGGGTGTATGTCAATTATGCTCTGATACCAAATGTTGGAATTGGGCTGGACCTTAATAACAATAATCATAGGCTTAAAGCATTCTCCAATAAATGAACCTTAGCATGCACACCTTAAGACTCAAAATTAGATGAATAAAAAGTAGAGAGAATACACAACTTTTCAAAGTGTAACAGTAAGCTGAAAGCTTACCTACACTAACTCATATTCACTAACAAATTATAAAGTGTCTATATATGGTTACAAAACTGAATGTGTGCTAAATGTGCTGAATGTAGATACGAAATCTGAATGTGTATTGAATATAGATATAAAATATGATCTAGGAAAAATTTTAGGAACTAGATACAAGAGTTTGTACATAAAGTTTCTATGAGGTATGAAGAGTGTGTGTATGTGAGCTTGAAGTGAATAGAAACAATTTAGAACTGTTTGTAAAGCAAACCTTAAACTTAATAACAAGGGAAACTCCTCCTTGTCACAAGGAAGGAGATAAGGAAGAGAGCTCACACACACACTCTCACTCTCAAGGAGAAGCACACACACAGATTGAGGCAAGGAAGAATGATCTTCTTCTTCTTCTTCTATTACATAAAAGGAATATACAAGAATGACCTAAAAACAAGAATACAACCAGTGCAATATATAAAGACCAGTACATAAGGAAAAACCTAATGTCCGCGAATGAGTGAGCTGGAAAGAAACAAATGTGCCATCACTCTCGGTAGATAAATCTAATAAAGCTCAATGAAGTATCCCTGACATATACCGGCGTGACCACTATACATGTCAGAGAAACGAAAAACTGGTACGTGTCATCCTGGATCATCACATGTTGAGCTTGATATCTCAACACTCCCCCTCAAGCTCAATGCCATATCCTGTAATCCAAGCATCTTCCGAAACTTCTTCAACTTCTCAGCTCCAAGTGCTTTGGTGAAAATATCAGCAACCTGCTCATCTGTTCTCACATAAACAAGATCAATATCACCTGCTAATACCTTCTCTCTGATGAAGTGATAATGTACCTCGATATGCTTTGTTCTAGCATGGAAAACAGGGTTCCGTGCTAACTGTATGCTGCTAAGATTATCACAATAGATAGTGATAGGCTTTTGCACTTCCACACCTAAATCTGCAAGTAACATCTCCAACCATGATGCCTCACATGCTGCCATTGCAGCACCTCTATACTTAGCCTCTATACTCGACAAAGCAACAGTGGGTTGCTTCTTACTGCTCCATGTAATAGCTGCACCTCCAAGTGAGAAAAGAAAGCCACTAGTAGATCTTCTATCTGGAGTACTACCAGCCCAATCTGCATCGGTGTATCCATGAACCTGCAAATCTACACCAGCTTCATAAAACAATGCATAATCCAAAGTAGCACTCACATAACGTAGAGTGCGCCTCAGAGCATCCAAATGTGGCTTTCTGCGAACGTGCATAAACTGACTTTCAAGTCCAACAGTGTAGCTTAAATCAGGCCTTGTAATTGTAAGATATATAAGACTTCCCACAATTTTCTTGTACATAGTAGCATTTTCCAATGCTTCACCTGATGTAGTATCCAATTTCAAATTCTGATCTAAAGGCATAGAAATTGGCTTACAATCAGCCATACCATACTTTTGCAGCATATTCAAGGCATATTGCCTTTGCGACATCCATATACCTGTTTCTGTATGTATAAACTCAATGCCCAAGAAATAGCGCAGCACACCAAGATCTTTCATGTCAAATTCCTGCATAAGAAGTTTCTTTACCTCTTTGATGCTTTCTTCATTATCACCACCTACAATCAGATCATCAACATAAATAGCCACAATAGTGATGCCATCATCAGCCTTCCTTGCAAATAGTGAGTGATCTGCATCACACATAGAAAACCCAATGCTGGTTAAGTAATCAGAAATCCTTGCATGCCATGCACGCGGAGCCTGCTTCAGCCCATACAAAGCCTTTTGCAACCTGCAAACATATTCTGGATGCTTTGAATCTTCATATCCTTGTGGTTGGTCCATATATACTTCTTCCTGTAACTCACCATGTAGGAAAGCATTCTTCACATCCATCTGATGCAAAGTCCATCCTTTTGCTGTAGCTAATGCAACAAGTGTTCTGACAGTAGACATTTTAGCTACGGGGCTGAATGTTTCCTCATAATCAATGCCATATGTATGTGCATAACCTTTAGCTACCAATCGTGCTTTATACCTGCTTATGCTACCATCAACATTATGCTTTACCTTGTAAACCCATTTGTAGCCTATGGATTTCTTTCCTTGCAGCTATGGAACCAGCTTCCATGTATCATTTCCATAAAGTGCAGCCATCTCCTCATCCATAGCTTTTTCCCAATCTGCATTACCAATTGCATCTTCAAAACAAGAAGGTTCAACATCTTGTATTACCTTTGTCATGTAGGCACAATGGCGAGCCATGTAACTATCATATGTCAATCGTTGCATTGAAAAACACATCCTCCCAGATCTTCTTGGTCTTGGGTCACTTCTTCTTGTATCATCTGCATGTGCCCTTCTTACTCCTGGAGTCTTCAGAGAGGGCAATCCAAGTTCCTCATCAAGACTCTTTTCTGAACCGCTTGAATCTCCATCAACGTCTTCAAAACCTGCACTTGTTTTACTACCAGCAGAAAGCTTTTCTTTACCTTTCTTGGATGTATTTGACGAATTTGCTAGACTGAAATTTCCACGCAATCTTCCACTCCATGGATTTGAGTTGGAACTATTGCTTGGTGATGCATCCGGTCCACTCAAAACTTGAGATTCTGCACTAGATTTTTCAGCATTTTCTTTGTCATTTGGTTCAAGATTCAGTCCTTCTTTGGCATTTGCATAGAAGCTTGACATTTCATCAAATACCACATCTCTGCTCACCTTCACCTATCGTGTGAGTGGATTATAACATTTGTACCCCTTTTGCTCAAGGGAATATCCAATGAAGACACATTTTTTTGCTTTCGGATCAAGCTTCGTCCTCAACTCATCTGGAACATGTACATATGCAATACAGCCAAAAACTTTCAGATGTGATAAGTTTGGCTTTTTACCTGTAAACTTCTCTTCAGGTGTAACTTGATGTATAGCAGCAGTCGGAGTTCTATTCATGATGTATACAGCAGTATGCACAGCTTCTGCCCAATAACAATGAGGCATATGCTTCTCAGCCATCAAGGCTCTTGCTATTTCTGCAATATGTCTATTTTTGCGTTCAGCAACACCATTCTGTTGTGGTGTGTACCTGCATGAAAACTGACGCCGAATTCCATGATTTTTTAGAAAACTGTTGAACTCATTTGACATGTATTCACCTCCTCCATCAAATCTTAATGTTTGAATGTACTTCCTTGTCTGCTTTTCCACCATAACTTTAAAATTCTGGAAGTGAGTAAACACCTCGCTCTTCTCTTTCATGAAATATACCCATACTTTGTGTGTATGGTCATCAATGAAAGTAACATAAAACCTGCAACCGCCCATAGATGTGGTCTTTGCTGGACCCCAAACATCTGTATGCACTACTTCTAGTACATTCTCACTAACATGCTTGTCATGTGGAAATGATGCTCTTGATTGTTTACCAAATTGACATGCTGCACATACCTTTTGCATTTTTGCAACTTTGAAATTTGGTAGTCCATGGACAATCTCCTTTGACTGCATCAGTTTCAACCTTTGCAAGTTTGCATGTCCAATCCGTTTGTGCCATATCTCTATATCTGCAATAACTCCTGCACCTTTCGCAAACATGGCTGCATTCATTTCAGGAATCTTCACATTTAAGGTGAACATCCTACCCACTTTGTTTCCTTTGGCAACCAATCGTCCATCTTGCTTGTACTCTTCTACATATAATCCATCAGCATTGAACCTGACTTGTAATCCCTGGTCAACCATTTGTCCAACAGAAACCAGATTCTTCGTTATATTTGGAACATGCAGCACATCAACGAGATGTTTTACCTTTCCATCCTCCATAGACAATGCTATGTTTCCTGTATGCTCAATAGGATGCGATGTGTCATCACGTGTTTCAACATATCCAGGAACTGGCATTTTCTGCAAACTACTAAACCATTCTGCATGACTGGTCATGTGATTTGAAGCACCTGAATCAACATACCAGACATTATCATTCGATTTTGAAACACCAGCAGACATCGTATTCATCATGTGATGTTGAACCATAAACAACTTCTCAGAATCATATGCACTTGTGGATGCATAGTTGTTTTGCTGCCTTCTGTTATTTTGATTCTTTAACCTACAATCACGTTCAAAGTGTCCAGGTTTACCACAATTCCAACATCCTTTACTATCATTACCTGAATCATTTCTTTGGAAATTTCTGCGACCTCTTTGGCTCCCCCTGCCTCGAAACTGTCCTCTTCCTCTTGCATGATTCTGTTGTTGACCTTGGTCTTGGTTACTGTTTCCTCTTCCACTTCCAAAACCTCTACCTCTGCCTCTTCCTCTGCCAGAGTAGTATACCTGCTCAGAACTGGGCTTTCCTTGGGAGTTTGAATCCTCACCAAGATTCTTTTCTTCAATGATCAGCATAGAGACCAAATCAGCAAAATTCGAAATATTTTCCCTGGTCTGTATAGAAGTTCTGAACTGCTTATATGCAGCTCCTAAACCACGAAGGCACACTTCCACCTTATCATCATCATCTACATTCACGCCAATAGATGCAAGTGACTCACATATGCTTTTGATTTTTAGAGTGTAGTCACTTACTGACATGCTCTTTTTCTCCAATGTATGCAACTCGTTCTTGAGTTGCAATTTCCGTGCCTTTGTATTGGTCTCGTACAAAGTGACCAAACTGTTCCAAGCCTCTTTTGGAGTCTTGGCATCTTGTATGTGTCCAATCATGCTATCCTGTATGCTAACAGATAGCCAATACATTACCTTTCGTGCTCCTTGATTCCATTCCTCATATTCTCTTAACTGTTCTGCAGTCTGATTCCTTTCTGGTAACTACGGAGCATTTTCATTGTCTCCTTCGATGTACTTCCAGTAGCCTTTTCCCATCAGGAAATTCTTCATTTTGAATCTCCAAGCATGGAAGTTGTTCTTGTCCAACTTATCGCTCATAAGCTGACTCATTCCATCTGCGTTTGCCATTTCTGCAACAATTCACAACACCGCAACACACTACAAGCAACACTTCTGCTTGAACACTATCGCACTATGACGTGACAGTTCGATCTCAGAAAAACACAATTTTTGTGTATCAACAGTAGACAAAATCGCTTGAAATTCTGAATCTGGAATA
This sequence comes from Ceratopteris richardii, assembly GCA_020310875.1. Classification (NCBI taxonomy): domain Eukaryota; kingdom Viridiplantae; phylum Streptophyta; class Polypodiopsida; order Polypodiales; family Pteridaceae; genus Ceratopteris; species Ceratopteris richardii. The sequence continues at coordinate 101,905,067 of CM035439.1, forward strand.
TATGAGTGTCGCCGAACACAACGCAAGTTACAGTTTCTGAAACTGACCTGGTTTTTTTGGTGGGCCCCACCTTGCGGGCTCGAAACGAAGGTCGAGATGGCTCCGAAACTTTGATCTGGCGGAGGCCGTTTATGAAATCACATTTTCTCCACGCCTTGCCACGTAGTCTTCACCGTCGCCTTCTCCACGAGCTCTCTACAGCCACGCTGGCTCTGATACCATGTCACAAGGAAGGAGATAAGGAAGAGAGCTCACACACGCACTCTCACTCTCAAGGAGAAGCACACACACAGATTGAGGCAAGGAAGAATGATCTTCTTCTTCTTCTTCTATTACATAAAAGGAATGTACAAGAATGACCTAAAAACAAGAATACAACCAGTGCAATATATAAAGACCAGTACATAAGGAAAAACCTAATGTCCGCGAATGAGTGAGCTGGCAAGAAACAAATGTGCCATCACTCTCGGTAGATAAATCTAATAAAGCTCAATGAAGTATCCCTGACATATACCGGCGTGACCACTATACATGTCAGAGAAACGAAAAACTGGTACGTGTCATCTTGGATCATCACATGTTGAGCTTGATATCTCAACACTCCTTATGTTGATGTAGAAGGCATGAATTCTAGGAACAAGGACACCAAAAGAAGAGGACATAATATAGAATTGCTACTCACAAAATTCAGCAAGATGCTGATGGTTGGCTTCCAAAATCTCCTCCAAAGGTGCACCAGAGTTAGGGGACACCTCCTCCTGAAGTTAGTCACCTTGAGGACTGATTGATCTTTGAATTTGGTCCTCAAGTGATGCCATAAGTGACCCCTAAGGCTTCTTTATATAGGCCTTAAAGGCTGAACCATGGAAATAGTTACAAAAAGTTGAAAAAGCATAAAGCATGCATTAAAATCGATAAAAAACTCCAAAATTAGCGATAATAATTTTTCTTCATCAAAGTTTGCCTTTTAGGGTAAATTCTGTAGCGATCAACTAAATTCACCATCAAACAGTGATCTGACCTTGCTTTCCTTGATCCACATGTTGAGAGGAACATAATAATATGAAAAACCTAAATTGGATTTAGGGTTTTCTACCAATCTGGACCTCTAATAACTGAATGTTGCATACCAAATGAAAGATCGTCTGAAGCACTATCTAACTAATGCATAATAATTTTTGAAGTTTTTTGGCCAAAATTTGTCTAAGTCCAAAAAATTAGGTTGGTTGAGAATTAGGGTTTTATGATATTCATACATTGTTTCCAACACTCATGGATGGCACCAATGAATGGAGGAGGATCCAACCAAATACAAGAATTTGGAAGATAGTGATGGTGGAGGAAATGACTAAGTGGACCAGAGAGTTTGTCCCTTTTGCTAACAACCAACTCTTGCGCAAAACCAATAGGCTTAAGTGTTTATGTTGCACGCCGAAACTTTAGCACAAGACAGGACCATAATGGTCTTCCTAGAAAAACTACATAAGAAGACCTCTGCATCAAGGAGGAGATGCACATAGGCAGAAAGAGGAGACACAGACATAAGAACTCTACAAGTTCTCAAGTTCCTAGGTTGAAAAGATGTCTTCCTTTTCTTGTGGAGCAGTGAGTTGGGACTCGCCCCCTCAATTGTTCATCTCTTTATGTTATGCTATTGTGTCTTGCCCATGTAATTAATCATCCAACTATCTTATATTGGAAGAAGTGTCCTATTCTTGTCTATGTAATGTTGCTTTTATTTAAAATCGTTGCTCGTTCTTTGTTAGAATGCTTTCTACAAATAAGCTGGTAGCATCTCATGTGATGTTTTTTTGAAGGAGTCTTGGAATCAGTGATGTTCTAAATCTTCAATAAGGTGCACAACCATTCGACTGTTGTTTTTTTGGAGTGTGCGTCACAGAGCATAGGGTATACTTCCATCCAGGGCAATCGAGGCCTTACAAGACAAGGGATCCAACAAAGGGAGTCTGAGCAGAGAGAAGGACCAAGTAGGCAAAGCAATCAACGTAGAATTGGCAAGTAGGCCACATAATTTTTCATGAAGGAATATTTCCCAAACAATGAGTTTAGTCACTTCATACCATTGTAAATACCATTTTCCATTATTCCTACTCCATTTTGTGCAAGTTGAGGAGTGATCGAGCTTGAGGAGTACTAGAAGTATCTATGTACCAATTTTCACAATTTTTAGAGCTCATTTGAGCCTCCAAAATAGCCTAGGAACCTAATTTTTAACTAGGCCAGACACTAGGTCTGGACGGGGCCAAAAGCTAGTTAAAAACTATAAAAAGAGCTAGAGAGCTCATTTTTGGGGTTAGCTTGTTAGAGTTTTGAGCTATTGTAAGATACTTTTTTGAGTAATACAACGAAATCCATTGTTCCTCTCTTTGTTCTTGCCTTGTGTGCGCGTGTGTGTATTTGTGGGCATGCTTGTGTGCTTCTCAATCACGCACTTGTGCCTTCACTTGCTCATACTTGTCATACTAGTCCTCATGTCTCCATGGATTGAAAATTATGAGGTGGATCCCCTCACGTTGGTACTTCCCATTGTGCTAGAGTGACACAAAATTTGGTGCGTTGCCAGGGAGAGAGCTTCAAGGACAAGCGTGTGATGGTAAGACGTAGAGTTGTGACATTGGAGTCGTAGGCAATTTCTTTACTTTCTTTATTTTCTCTTTCTTTCTTCACCATCATCATCACTATCATCATCCTCACCATCTCCCACCTCATTCCCCTCATTTCACTTGTGAGAGAGAGCAAGAGAGAGCTTGTGTGCGGTCTATTTTTGTGTGTTTTTTTTAATGTTTCTTGCAAGTTTTGATTGTATCATCATCTCTAGCACGTTGCGCATGTATGAAAAATGTCTACACAGGTCCTAGAACATTGACCTCATCAATCGCAATTGATAGAAAAATCGGTCATTTGGTAAAACTAAGTGCATATTGATGATCTACAGTCCTTGTACATCATTAATCCACAAGAAAATTTAAAAATTTGCATTTTCTATGTCCATCACAATTGACAGCATCAATCGCGCTTGATTGTGTCCATTGCAATGGACAAGAGGTCCATTGCGATCGACAGATCCCCAATGGACACCTCTGACCATCACGACAGATGGTATCCATAATGACGGACACCCCCTATCCATCACGATTGACACAAAAATGAAGATTGACACTGAGATTCGATGGAAATCTTGTCCATCACGACGGATAGAGGCCCAATTGACACAAGGTAACACAAAATTCTAAAAAAATCAATCAATCACGATTGACAGCCCCACGGTGGACTGCCTATCCATTGCGATTGACAATCGTCCATCATGATTGACATGTGTCCATCGCGACAGACACCCTTGTCGATCGTGGCCGACAAAAAAATCATGATTGACACCCCAATTTGATGAAAAACATATCCATCGCAACTGATAGACCCACGATTGATAGGTATTCATGCAAAAACCAAAAAAATTTAGTCCATCTCAATTTACACTCATCAGTCATGATATACACCATTAATCACGATCCACTTTGTCCATCGCAATTGACACCCATCAATCGCGATTGACACCTGTCCATTGCGATTGACACGCCACGATGGACAACTCTATCCATCGCGATTGACACCTGTCCATTGCGATTGACACGCCACGATGGACAACTCTATCCATCGCGATTGATAGCCCCGTCGATTGCGATTGACAAACAATTTCAGCTAATTTTTTAAGGTTTTTTAATTTGCAAATTTTGGCTAATTTTGGGCATAAATATCAAGCTATAGGAACATAGGGAGGCCCCAAGCAAATAATTCAAGAAACCTTGTTTGCCTGTTAGCCTGTTTAAACCCTGTTTTGACCCCAAAACCCTGAATTGACATAACTTCTTCATACGAACTCCGTTTCTAGTGATCTTGCACTCATTGGAAGCTCGTTTCAAATCCCACAAAAAGTTGTCTGACTTTTGTAAAACTAATACATGAAGTTGTAGATAGGGTATTTTGAAGTTGATCTTCCACAAGGGTGAGAAAGTTGAGAGATCTCTAAGGAAAATTTTCAGAAAGACAAGGGAAAATTAGGTCATGAATTACATGAATGAAAGTGGGTTGTTATGTCAATCAAATTTTACTCTTGATCTAAATGTATTACTCTTACAGGTCCATTGAGAGAACTAAAGGGATTCCAGAGCAAGGATATTCTGCAAGCATGAGAACGGGGTTCTTGAGCACTCAAGAGCAAGGGATAAACAACTTGAGGTTGGATCATTCTCAACCCCCTCTATCAATTCCTAGCTTATACTAAGTGTGAATAGAGGTATTGATTAATTAGGGCAACGTTAAGCATGATCAAGTACAAGAACCCTAATTTCTCAAGTGCAAGCATAAATAATTTAGTCCTACGACAAACTCGAAGGTGAAAATATATAAATCAAGCGATCAAATTTCAATTGCAAAACACTCAAGTGTTCCTCACAACGGAGATTATTAGACAAGAAGTGTCAACCTAAGTGAAGTAAAAAGAATAAGTGACTAATACAAAAGAACCTTGCAACAAGGTTGTACTTGGGAAGTTGGGATAAAGGGAGAAGCTTATGAACCTTATGGCAAGAAGACATCTAGGGAGAGATAGACAAAGCCTCAGATCATTTGAAGCTAGTGTCAATCATACAGCTAGGTCTTGGGCCCAGCAATTGAGTGATTACCCATATGCTCTAAGTTCAGAAACGAGTGACTTTGAGATGTCATTTAGCATGGAGAGACCCGTAGGTAGTTCAAGAGTGGTGTACCTAGAAAAAACAGAAGGACCTTACAAGACTCAACTGGAATACATGAGGACCAACCGATTAGGTGCTCGCATCTATGAGGACGGCCTAAGAAGATTTGTTATCCTGATCAAAAATCCGGTTCAACCCATTGGACTTGAACATCTAGTCGTCAAATTTGAAAATGGTGCATACATAGATAAAGAAGGGACCATATATGTGGTCACCAACCAACCAGATAGGACAGATGAATTTGGCAACGTTATCTTAGAGGCTGAAATAGGTGACATAGAGCAAGGGAACTTAGGATGAGAGCCAAAGACCCTCGAGGAAAATCAATCCTCTATAGAATAATCACTCCAGAACGGGTTCCCCAAGACAATAAGAGCATAGATTTGTTCTTAAACGGAGAGATCAACGAGACTTTCTGGAGGTATAAACCCGACCAGCCTAATGAAGTGGGAATGCTTACAATATATGAATTCAAAGATCATGATACTCCAAGTAAAGTGACCTACTTGGACACTACTTTAGAGAGAGTCTTTGTGGTCTCCGAGCATGGTAGGCATACCTACACTTGGAAGGGTGAATTTGTTTTTCCCCAACCAAGGTGCAATGTCTCTTTTGGTCACCAAGGAGCTGGGATATCAGAAGCTCATGGAACTCAAAGGGAGAGGAGTAGAGATAGACCCGAGATAAGCTTTGGTAACCCAATAGGAAGAGAAACAACAAGGATAGAAACACATAGAATGGAAAAAGAGAGGCTTAGAGACCCAAGAAATCAAAGAAATGCAGATGAATTCCCTCTGCCAAGGCCTAGAGAACACATTAGGGCCTTGTGTCCTAACAACTAGTTAAGTCCATGAAGAATTGCTTCGATGGCACTGGAGACCCATATGATGATGTGGTAGAATTTAGGCAAGTCTTAAAAGGTGAGCAAGTTGATGACAGTTGAAGCTGAAGGTCAAGGACAAAGCACAGGAGCACATCAAGAGGTGGACACACAAGAAGAAGGAGCAAGTAGGGAGCTCCAAGAAGTGTATGTCAAATTTTTAGAAGAATCCCCTACAACAATAGTGATTTTCATCACTAAAAACCATTGTAAATACCATTTTCTATTTTTATAACTCCGTTTTGTTCAAGCCAAGGAGTCCTTGAGCTTGAGGAGTATTAGAAGTATCATCCTACCAATTTTCATAATTTTAAGACTTTGTTTGAGCCCTCAAATAAGCCTTGGAACCTAATTTTTAACTAGGCCGGACACTAGGTCTGGACAGGGCCAAAACTAGTCAAAAAACTATAAAAAGAGCTACAGAGCTCATTTTTGGGGTTAGCTTGTTAGAGAATAGAGCTTTTGTAAGAGAACTCTTTTGCAATCAAAGCTTTCCATTGTTCCTCTCTTTGATCTTACCTTGTGCGCGTGTGTGTGTATGTGTGTGCATGTTTGTGTGCTTTCACTCATGCACTTCTGCTTTCACTTGCTCGTGATCTTCATACCGGTCCTCACGTCTCCGCGGATTGACAAGTAAAGGAGGTGGTGCTTACGCTTGAGCTACACCAAATTTTGGCGCCGTTGCCGGGGAGAGAGCTTCGAGGACGAGCGTTGTGATGGTAAGATCGTAGATTTGCGACATTGGAAGGTAAAAAAACTGTCATTTTTGTTCATTTTTTTATTTTTCTTCTTCATCTTCATCATCGTCACCATCTCCATCTTCTTCCATCTTCTTCTTCATAGAAATTTCTTGTTTTTTAGCGCATTTTCATCATTTTCATACCATCTCTCATGCATTATTGTGAGAAGAGGAGTTAGGAAGTGCAAGAGAGTGCAAGCGCTGTGTTTTTTCATGATTTTCTGCACATACGGAGCTCGCCATTGCTCGGCGCTCAGAAATTCGAAGTTCCTGCCAAAAAACGCGATTCTGTGAAAATTCAAATTTTTTTTGAAAATCGCAATTCTCTGTTTCCCGCCTAAAAGCCTTTTGAAAAGAACACGATTCTGTGGTCATTCTCAGAATCGCGATTATGTGGTTGTGCTCAAAATCGCGATTCTCACAAATCACGATTTCCAGCAAAAAAAACATGATTCTAAGAAAACACGATTTTGTGGTTGTGCTCAAAATCGCGATTCTCTAAATTTTTGGGAAACCACGATTCTCTAAGACAAAATCGCTATTCTTTAGAATACGATTCTCTAAGACACGATTCTCTAAAACACGATTTTCAAAAACACGATTCTCTGTTGGCAATCGCGATTTTCATGTCAAAAACACGATTCTGAGAAAACACGATTCTGTGCTTGTGCTCAAAATCGCGATTCTCTAAATTTTGAAAACCACGATTCTCTGAGAAAAAATCGCGATTCTCTAGAACACAATTCTCTAAAACATGATTTTGTGAAAACACGATTTTGTGAACCATGATTCTGTGAACCACGATTCTGTGAAAACACGATCTTGTGAAATCACGATTTTATGAAAACACGATTTTGTGAAATCACGATTTTATGAAATCACGATTTTGTGAAATCACGATTTTGTGAAAACACGATTCTGTGAACCACGATTCTGTGAAAACACGATTCTCTGCTCAAAATCGCGATTCTCAAAAACACGATTCTCTGCTCAAAATCGCGATTCTCACCAATCACGATTTTCAGCAAAAACATGATTTTGTGAAAAGGCGATTCTGTGAAAACGGGATTCTTTGCTCAAAATCGCGATTCTCAAAAACACGATTCTCTGCTCAAAATCACGATTCTCAAAAACATGATTCTCTGCTCAAAATCGCGATTCTCACAAATCACAATTTTTAGCCAAAAACACGATTTTGTGAAAACACGATTCTCAAGGTACGAAATCGCGATTCTCTGATTTCACACAATCGCGATTCTCTGATTTCACACAATCGCGATTCTCTTGGTTTCACAGGATCGCGATTCTCTTGGTTTCACAGGATCGCGATTCTCTGATTTCATAGCATCGCGATTCTCTTGAAGTTCACAAAATCAAAAACACGATTCTCTGCTCAAAATCGCGATTCTCAAAAACACGATTCTCTACTCAAAATCGCGATTCTCACAAATCACGATTTTCAGCCAAAAACACGATTTTGTGAAAACACGATTCTCAAGGTACGAAATCATGATTCTCTGATTTCACACAATCACGATTCTCTGATTTCACACAATCGCGATTCTCTTGGTTTCACAAGATCGCGATTCTCTGATTTCATAGCATCGCGATTCTCTTGAAGTTCACAAAATCGTGATTCTCTTGAAGTTCACAAAATCCTGATTCTCTTAAAGTTCACAAAATCACGATTCTCTTGAAGTTCACAAAATCGCGATTCTCTTGATTTCACAAAATCGCGATTTTTCCCAAAAGGTCCTGTTTGCCTGTTTTGACCCCCAGGAGCCTGATTTGACATAACTTTTTCATCCAAAGTCCATTTTTTGAGCTCTATAGCTCGTTGGAAAGCTCGTTTCGAATCCTACACGGCCTCAACTGTTTTTTATCAGAATAACGCGTTGATTTTTAGATAGGATAATTTGAAGTTGGGCTTCAAGTGGGACTAGGAAACCAAGGGGGCTCCAAAGGATTTTTGAACCATACCAAGGGGAAATTTTGGACTCTTAGCCAAAGCTTATGAACCTGAGATCTGGTAGACACCTAGGCAAGGATAGAAAAAGCATTAGATCTTCTCAGTCTAGTGTCAACCATACAGCTAAGTCTTGGGCACAACAACTAAGTGGTTGTCCTTACGTACTAAACTCAGACACAAGTGACTCAAAAATGTCTTTTAGCATGGGAAAACCTGCAAGTAATTCAGGAACAACCCATCTATAAACACCAGAAGGTCCCTATAAGACACAATTGGAATATATTCGGACCAACCGATTAGGTGCTCGCATCTATGAGGATGGCCTGAGGCGATCAGTGGTCCAACTCAAAAATCCAGATCAACCCTTTGGACTTGAACACCCGGTGGTCAAGTTTGAAGAGGGTTCATACATTGATAAGGAAGGAACCATGTATGTGGTCACCAACCTACCAGTTAGGACCGATGAGTTTGGAAATGTCATTCATGAGAATGAGATAGGAGACCTAGAACAAGGAAATGTAGGACAAGGACCCCATACTCCTAGAGGTAAGTCAGTTTTGACCAGAGTGATCACTCCATATTGGATCCCTCAAGACAACAAAAGCATAGAACTATTCTTGAATAGAGAAACAGAGGAAGCCTTTTGGAGATTCAAACCAAATCAACTTAGCCAACTGGGCATAGTCATCATCTATGAATTCAAAGATCCTGAGATACCAGGCAAAGTTCTGTACCTGGATAACACATCAGAGAAGATATTCTTGGTAACAGAACATGATAGACATGCATATACTTGGAAGAGTGAATTGATTTTCCCTCCACCAAGATCCAATGTTTCCCATGGTTTCCAAGGAGTAGGATCATCCCAAGCTCATGAAGCCCAGAGAGAAAGAACTAGAGAGCGACTTGAGTGTGGGCAGAAATAGAGCAGGATTTGAAAATGAAAGACCTATAAGAGAGAGACATCAAGCACATAGGCAACAAAGAGATGAACATGATTTTCCATTGCCTAGACCCCGAGAGCACACAAGAACCCTTAGACCCACTCAAGTGATCAAGGCAATGAAGAATTATTTTGATGGGTCAGGAGATCCTTATGATCATGTGGCCGAGTTCAAACAAGTGTTAAGAGCTGAACAGGTTGAGGATTTGTTCACCCAGTACGAGGCATTTGGTTTGACTCTTAAGGGCACTGCCTTAGCTTGGTTTCAGCCACTAAGTAGTCACAATTATCACGATATAGGTCAACTGCTAGACGAATTCATTGTAGAATTTTCCAAGAGTGGTATCAGGCATAACACATCATCCCTGATCCACAGCTTCAAGCAGACACCCCAAGAAATAGTGCGACTAGTAGGTAGAAGATTCAGATAGTATTTAGAGAGATGCCCTGCTCCCGAGTTACCCACACCAGCCAAACAAGTGGCTTTGTTCTTAGATGGCTTACTGATCACAAAGTTGAGATCATATGTGTACTTGAAGGAGCCCAGATCCATAGAAGAGTGTGTGCAGACGTGCATTGACATAGAAGAGTTTGTTAGGTGGGCCCAACCGCCCACCTAACAAACCCTCCAACCCTCCCACCCGCCTACCCTCCCTCTCATTCCACCCTCCCCCTCCACTCCACTCTCGCTTCCCCTCCACACCCCCCTCCACCTTCCCCGCCCACTAGAACCACCCTCCCCCGCCCCCCTCCATCCATTCCCCTCCACACTCCCCTCCTTCCCCCCTCCATCCTCCTCTATCTCTTCTGCATCCCTGCCTGCCGTTCAACGGGCAGCCTGGCGGCCTGGTTCTCGTTCCCACGCCATCCACGATCATCTCCTTGATGTGATACGACTCCTTCACCGCAAAAAGTTCAACAGCCTGCAGCTCCTTGCAATCTCTCTACCGGGTCCTTTCTACGCAGAACTCTATGGCCGATCCCACCGCACCGGAAGACATCTCGGAACTCACACCTTCAACACTGCATACAACCAATCCAAATTACCCTCCTACTGTGCCTGCCACACCCACCACCGGCCTCCACTCCCAGTTCCCTACGTTGCCCGTTTCCACTGACCCACAAACTGATGCATCGCCTTCATCATTTCCTCCTGCCATCTTGCATATTCCCACTTATTCGGTTCAATCTGATTCCACGGATATATATTCTCCACCTCCACTCCCTCCACCCCCTTCTCCTTCTCCTTCAGCTTCTCAGTCCTCACAACCAAATTCGCCCTCAGGAGATTATATACGACTTTTTCGTCCGCCTGATTTAGATATGCAGATTCGTATTCATTTATCTCTCCCAACCATTGAAGTCCGTCGCCTTTTCTCTATTGAAAATCTTCAACAGGCGGGTCTCTGGGGCTTGGCCAACGTTTTCCTGAATGATCCCTCCAATTATAGTGATGTCTATGAAGCTATCAGCCTCTTTCCTAATTTTCGCACAGGTCCTCTCTCCATTTCCGCTCTTGCTGCCAGCCTTGGCTCCTGCCCCGTTCATTTCCGTAATCCTCCGTTCTTATATTCTGGATTGTCAGCCGCTGCCACAATTGCCTTTTGTAGAGATCGCTTCGACACTAATGCCCGATTTTCCATCCGCATGACGCCCATACTTAATGCATTCATTTTCTTCTTTTTGCTTCGTAGTCCAACATCTTCACTCCCATGGTCCGATATTCGTCTTGCTGATCCGCTTTTTTGCTTCCTCAATAGCCGCCCATACCCTTACGCCGCCCTCATCTATGGTTCCTTAAATTTGCGTTCTCGACGCCTTCGTGAAGCTATCTCCAGGGGCTCTCGCACATTCTCCTTATATTCTGGTCCATTCATAGCTTGGCTTTATCACATACCATCGCAATCTGACCCTCATTCCCCTCTACTTCCGTCGCAGCCCCACATACCTTCCACTTCATATCCTTCCCCCTCCCCTCCAATCTCCATCGACTCGGCTTCTGTTTCCACACCGCTATCCGCTCCCCCTGATCTCACTTCCCCCCCTCCACACTCTTCTTCGCATATCTGTTCCACCTCTCCAGATATCGCGCCTATTCCTTCCCCTGATCCAGCTCCGGCACATGGCCCTTCTTCCACACCACCTTTCCGGCCGCTCGTGCAAACGCTGCTCAACACCCACAACCCGACCTGTACACCACCACGTCCTCCCCTTTCCGCCCCCACTCCGACCACTGCAGTTCCATTCCAGCGACCCAATCCGCCTGCATCTCCTCTCCATCATCCCGATCCACCTGTTGCACCCTCCACTCCATTTGATCTCCCTTCCACCCCTTCCTTTTTACAATTGCTCCGCGATGCCAGTGCAGCTGCTTCTGGCAGTGCTCATGCCTCCCAAGTGTCTTTGGATTCTGTATCAGCCGCGGCTTCTATTCATCAACAATACATTAATACCATAGACAACATCAATCGAATAGCTCACTCTCAATGGCAATCACTCAATGAAACAGCCCGCTTACTCAAAGATGAGCGCGACAAATACCGAGATATGGCCGAATCCACTTTATAGAACTTATCTGCTCTTCAAAATCGCTCTTCCTTAGGGTTATGTGATAATGCTACTTGTCGTCGTATCAAACGCGAAAGGGACCACCTTAGGCAGTGCCTTAGTTCTCTCCAGCATATGATTGAGCAAGCTTCTGCTCCCCTGCCCTCATCTCCCCAACCCTCAGCTGCCGATCCCACTCCCCCTTCGCAATAATTTACTTCACTGCGCATTTAGGGCTTCAGCTTCAATTCCAAAAATTCAACACATCTCATCATACTTCTCCTTTTGTCATGATCCGGGTTAATAAATACTAGTAGCACTCTTTATCTGTTGTTTTTTTTTATGCTTCATCAATAATCGCCATCTTTCTCTATTTCATTCACTCCGTTTCCTCTGTGGTTCTTCTGATGTTTTCTCTCTGTTATTGAAGCCTCCTTCCATTGTGTCATTGTGGTCTCTCCGGGACGGAGAGAGCTTTACGTGGTGGGCATCTGTTGAGCCCTAACCGGTTGAAACTAGCAAAGTCAAGGTCACAGCTATGCATAGGCAAGAGTAAAGTATCAAAATTCCAGGGTCAAAGTGCACAGGTAGTGCACCTTCAATTGTTCATATAAAAGGTCTTTTATTGTTCACAAACAAGAGGTATTAAATTGGGGAAGTATTGCAGAAGTATTTTTCTAATTCTCTTAAGGTTCAAAGGGTGAATTTAAAGTCTTAGGTGCAAAAGTAAAGAATTAAAAGGAAAAGGTGAAGGTATGGGAAGCGCCCATGTACGCAAAGGTGGAAATAGGGCCGCCCAATCAAAATTTTGCTTTAAGTCTAAAGTCACTACAGGACAAAGTAGTGAGTCGTTGGCTGCCAGTTCAAAAGACAATCTTGGGACATTGAAAGGGTACCAAGATTGTATTACAGTTAGAGTGCACGGAACCGGCACACTCAACAAAGAAAGACAAAGGCTATTCTTGGGGACACACTGGAGGTAAGAAAGGGAGAGAAGTGCAAGAGACACCAGGGTACGACGACACAGAGAGGTGGAAGTGAAGAGTGCAAGAAAGGTGGCTAAGGAGGAAGGCAGAGAGTGCGAAGCTAGACCCCAAGGACCTCAAGGTCTCTGTGCAGTGTGCATGCCGACAGAAGATACTCATTCCTCATCTTGGTGGAAGCTTGGTGCAAGGTGTGCACAAGGATAAGCTTGAAGCAAGTAGAGGACTGGTGCAGAGGAGGCCGACTGCAAGAAGACTTCGGGATAATTGGTATTTTGTAATTAAGCACCCTCTGTAGTGCGCACATAAGTATTGACTCGGATTGTGCTCCAACATTGTAATTGTTTTACTGTAATCAAACTCAAGATTCCAAGGTGTGCTTCTGCAGAAGCTTCCAAGGTTATTTCCTTTGTGAAGTTTCCCAGCTCATTTCTTTCTTTATTCTTTCTTTTTTTTCCTACAAACCCTCAAACTCCTTCTCGTCCAAGAACCCCCCCCAACAAATTTGGCACGCCCGGTGGGACATCCAAGGAGAATTGAGCATATGAGAAGATCTATTGCACTTGGAGAACAATATTCCAGTGTCGACAGTAATACTGTAGTTGACTAAAGAGGTATATACTTATATCAAGTGTCTCATATTAAGTGAACTATGAACAGCTCATGACCGCGACCCGGTCACAAACCTTGAGGGTCACGTGCAAGCAGACAAGAAGAAAGGTGATCAGAAGATCATCGAGTCCACTTTCATCAACTTCATCGTTAAGAAGCATGGCAGGACAGGTGGACCTAGAAACCTTACTCTCCAGATTAAACATAAAATTTCCCTCTTTCAGAGGTTTAGCTCATGAGGATCCAGATGAGCACATTCGAAGATTTCTGGCATTAAGCAAGACTAGAGGTCTAATGGGTAGGGAAGATGCCTTCTTGATACTCTTTCCGGCCACATTGGAAGGATTGACAGACAAGTGGTTTAGCCAGTTTGCTGAAAACCACTTTACCTCTTGGGATTTGATGAAAGAGGCCTTCAAAAATCAGTTTCAGCATGGCAACACTGCGGAGATCATTATAGAAGAGCTAGAAAACTTGAGATTGGGTCCAGGAGAAAAATTCCTAGAGTTTGTGACCAGGGCCAAAGCACTAATGGCTAAACTACCAGATCCACCGCATGATTTCTTTGTCAAGAAGTGGTTAGCCAAACCCCTACCTGTGGTCACCCAATGCAAAATAAAAGAGTTAGTGTTACCTACTGCCTCTGTTGAGGAGTTCATCAATACAGCCACACGCTTGGAGCAGATAAGGCACCAGTATGGTGCAACTTCTTCCCAACCAACCTATGATGCAGAACTGGAGGACCCAATGATCCAGTTACGAAGGGAGCTAGAGGGCTTGAAAAGGAATAAGCCCTACACAGAAGAGGAGACTGTTGTGGCTCAGTTGAGAAGGGAGATTGAAGCACTCAAGCTCCAAAAGGAGGAGGAGGCCCAAGCAGAAGAATTAGCTCAGCTGAGGCATGAATTGCAAGAACTCAAAGGAGGCGGTATCAAGAGTGGACTCTGGTGCTCCATGTGCAGCAAGGAAGGGCACATAGTAAGTGAATGTCCTCTGCTAAACGTGACTTGTCAATTATGCAGGAAAGTTGGCCATGAGGCCCATGAATGCCAATCCAAGGGAATACCTGCAACGACATACTGGACACAGGGAGGACCTCTGCCACCAGCAAATGTAATGGCAGCCGCAGCAAACCAAGGTAACAACTATAATCCTAGACCAAGGAATAATTTTGCAAATGGGCCTAGAAGGCCCATCATTTGCTTCAGATGTGGAGAGTGCGGGCACTACCAATCTAGGTGCACTCTCCCAGAAAATGCCCCTCCTTGCAGGAACTATCTAGAGGCCAGGGATCACTATACAAACTGTTGTCCTAAGAATCAAGCCTCTACTTCCGGACCCCATCTCCAAATGATCTCTGTATTCAAGGAGGAAACATTACCTCAGGTCAATGAACCCTCACCGTCTACCAGGGTGGTACAATTAGAAGAACTTGAATCTTTTGCAGTACAGACAAGAAGCAAGGGGAAGGCTCAAGTGGACGAAAATCAAGAATCAATAATTAGGTTATTGAACAAAGACAGAGTTGCATCTGAAGACAAAGCCACCACAAGTGCAGACACAAACCAAAAGGAATATCTCATAGGCACCAGTGATGCCATTGGGCATGCCTTCAACAGGGCTCAAGAAGAGTTTGGCAAAGCAAATGAAGCTCATTCTCTTAAAGAGTCAGAGGCTTCAAAACTACTCAAGTCCATGAAGAAGGAGGTTAGTATTTTTGAATTAATAAAGATGGATGGGAAATTCAGGTCAGAATTATTGCAGATAATTGATGAGGCTTCTACTACAAGCTTAGTGGCAAAGACGGCTATTTTACATAAAGGGATAATTATCGGGGAAGCACCCCTTACGGATTAAAAAAGTCCTCGGCTTACAATATCAATCAAGGGTCATGAATTTCAAGGTGTTATTGTGGATGGTGGTTATGGCATTAACTTGATGCCTGAACATACCATGAAAAAGATTGGACTCCACCCTTCAAGACCTGCAAACTTCACTGTTACTTTGGCAGATCAGAGCAAAGTAAGGCCCTTGGGGGTAATCCCAAAAGTTCCACTTGAAGTACAAGGTAATCTATTCATTCTAGATTTTGTGGTTTTAAGATTGCCCCAGGTTGAAGGAGGATTTCCTCTCTTAATTGGAAGACCTTGGCTGAGGCATGCCAGTGTCATTCATGATTGGGGCAAGGACACTATGTGGGTACAAAAGAAAGGGTAGGAGCTGACACAGATTCATTTAGAAGAGGGCCCAGACAATCAAGGAAACACTAGTATGATGCAAACAGTTAGCATTTGCATGGAAACAGAATCGGAGGATCAACCCCAAATAGATTTTGAGGAAGAAGAAGATATTCTAAATTGGCTCCAAGCAGGCAACTCTTCCTCTTGTTTTGGAATTTTTCTTAATAATCCTTGCACGACTGAAGGTTATGATGAAGATAAGGAAAAGGTCCAGGTTGATGGATTCGGAGAGCCCATCACAGACCACAGAAGGGGCAGGAAGACACCCCTCAAATACAACTTGGAGGAGGATGTGACAACCACAGATAAAGAAGTTTCTAAAGCTAAAAGCAAGGTAAAAAGTTCTAGTGAAGAATGTTCTTTCCCAATTCAAGAAATCCCTGCAGGATGGATGCAAGACAAGGAGGAACACATTGAAGTCCAAAATACACCTGCTTATGAAGCAATGCACGAAAAGCTAGTAGAAGAGGACAAGGAAGCAGATGCACACGAAGATAATATGGTAGCGAGAAATCCTGTCCAAGAAATACACTTAGGCACTCAAGACAATAATCAGCCAGTTTTGGTGGCCACTTGGTTGTGGAGCCACCCAGGGCTCCTTGAAAAGGTAAAATCATTCTTGACCCAGTATATAGATGTTTTTGCCTGGCATTATAAAGACTTAGAAGGAGTGCCTGCAACTTATGGAGAGCACATAATCCCTCTGGTTGATGGAGCCAAACCCATAAGAGGAAAGAGTTATAGACTTAATCCAAAATATGCCGAGGCTGTCTATGTGGAAATCCAAAAGATGGAGGATGCAAGAATCATCATTCCTGTTGAACACTCAGAGTGGCTCTCACCTATGGTTATAGTACCGAAGAAGAATGCTAATAAAATCAGAATTTGTGTTGACTTTAGAGCACTCAACAAGGTGACCATTCCAGATGGTTTCCCTATGCCTTTTGCAGAACAGGTCATTGAAGAAGTGGCTGGGCATGCATTATATAGCTTTATGGATGGATTCAGTGGCTATAACCAAATATCAATACATCTAGAGGATCGTGAAAAGACTGCTTTTATCACACCTTGGGGAACATATGTGTATGCAAAAATGCCATTTGGGTTCCGAAATGCTCCAGCCACCTTTAACAGAACGGTCAATCTCATTTTTGGCCCCCTATTGCTGGAATCACTTAGAATCTTCATGGATGACTTCTCTTCGTTTTCAGGATCTCACAAGGAAACTCATCTAGATTGTTTGGACCACCACTTGAGGCAGCTGCAGAATATTTTCAAAAGATGCAGGGAGACTAAGTTAAAGCTCAATCCAAACAAATGTCATTTCCTTGTGACAGAAGGAACCCTCTTAGGACATGTGGTGTCGGCTAAAGGTATGGCCCCAGATTCTGACAAAATCATTTCTATATTAAAGTTGCCTAAACCTAAATCCCCTAAAGAGATTCAGAGTTTCTTGGGGCATACTGGATACCATAGAAGGTTTATAAAAATGTATGCAGAGATAGCTAGACCTCTGGCTAGACTTACAGGTAAGGAAGTACCCTTTAAATGGGAAGAAGAGGAGGAAAAAGCATATCAAACATTACGGTCAAGGTTAGTGTCTGCTCCTATCTTGGTCACACCTGAGTGGTCAAAAATCTTTCATATACATGTCGATGCCAGTGCCTATGCAGTGGGGGCAGTTTTGACCCAACCCAGTGAAGAATTTAAAGTGGACAGGCCAATTCAATATGCGAGTAGAATCTTGACCAAGGCTGAAAGGAATTACAGTACTACAGAAAGGGAAGCCCTAGCAATGGTCTTTGCTGTCCAAAAATTCCGTCATTACTTACTGGGGGTAAAATTTATTATTATAACAGATCACCAACCACTAAAATACCTACTCAACAAACCACAAGCCACTGGTAGAATATGGAGGTGGTTATTGTTGTTCCAAGAGTTTGATTTTTCTGTAGTCCATAAACCAGGAAAAGAAAATGTTATGGCGGATCACCCATCCAGAATAAATTTGATGAATCAAACTAGTGGAATCAATGATGACTTTCCAGATGCTCATCTGTTTGCTGTACAAGCTCAAGGTTGGTATTACGACATCAAAAATTTCATTAAAACTGGGTTGTATCCAGAAAAGGCTAGTGCTGTACAAAAGAAGAGACTGCTAATCAAGAGTAGACCATATACCTTCATTGAAGATAAATTGTATAGACAAGGCAAGGATGACCGGTTCAGGAAGTGTTTGGAAGAAGAAGAAGTGAGGGAAGTCCTTCACTCTGCACATGAAGGAACAGGTGGTGGGCACCTTCCAGGACATATTATGAGTCAGAGGATACTGGATGCTGGTCTATGGTGGCCTACACTATTTAGGGATGCAGATGAATGGGGAAAGGCATGTGACATTTGCCAGAGGTGTGGACCTAAGCCAACAAAGTAGAGACATAACCCCTTGGTTGTTTCCACTTCCTGGCAACCATTTGAGAAGTGGGGGCTAGATTTTGTAGGGCCCATCTACCCTCCCGCTTTTCCAAAAAGAGAAAAATATCTCTTGATAGCTACAGATTATGCGACAAAGTGGGCTGAAGCTATTGCCTCCCCCGATTGCACTGCCCACACTGTTGCTGATTTCATTTATAGTAGCATCATTTGCAGGTTTGGTTGTCCACTTGAAATTTGTACTGATCAGGGTACCCATTTTGTCAATAAAGTCCTGCAAGAAATCTTCAACAAGTATAGAATTCTTCATAGGACCTCTTGTGCTTACTATCCAAGAGCAAATGGACAGGCTGAATCGACAAATAAGGTTTTAATCTCAATGTTAAGAAAGGAGTGTATGTTGCAGCCCACTTCATGGGGCATTGCTTATCAAGGTACACTGTGGGCATACAGGTTAGCCTACAAAGAGGCCACAGGATATTCCCCATTCCAACTGGTTTATGGCATATTACCCATCGAGCCCTTTGAATTTTTACATGGATCGCCTAAGATAGCATTCATGTAGGGAAAGAAGGATTGTGATGTCTCTCAGAGGCTAGGAGCACTACATAAAGTGGAGGAGATTCGTCTACTAGCGACCAAACAATTGATAGAGACTCAGATGAAGAGGAAGGAGGCACATGATCGATATCTGTGGAACAACAACATTGAAGCAGGCATGTTAGTTCTTCTCCATAAACCTAACCCTCATACGAATGCAAAAGGGAAATGGAACCCTCATTGGGAAGGCCCTTTTCGCGTTCTGAAGACGTTGCATTGGGGTGCTGTGTAGTTAGAAACACTCAATGGAGCCACCCTGCCGCTAGTAAATATTTCTAGACTCAAAGCCTATCATAAAAAGTTCTAACATCCCACTCCATAGTTCTTAGGTCATTTTGTTTTTTTGTGTTCCTTTAATCATTGCTAATAATTGCTAAAAAAAAAAAAAATGCGTGGAGTTTTGGCGCAAATTTTTTTTTGGATGGCTCTTAGTTCTACGCAGAAGCTTTTAATGCTAGCCTTTTCTTTGTTTATCTCTTGGATGGATAAGATTAAAGTTGGCTTCTCCTCTCTTTTGAACACTCTTTTATGCTAAACCATCCCTTGCTGTGAGGTGAGCCCTTAATCCTCCTTGCTATATAATGGGAACCCTCATTCATGCCGCCTTCAACTCCATCTTGCTGCAAGATTATCTCAACTGAAATGCAATACCATCGACAGGGGCTACCCGACTCTTCACTGCATGCGTGTGTCTTTTTCGCAGGAGCACTTTGACCCTTCCATGAAGCTGATTCCTTCATTTGACCCTTCCACCGCCGCCCCCATAGCCGACACCACTGCCACCATATCTCCACCCTCCACACCCTCTCCCACCCACCCACCCGCCCACCCGCCTCCCCCCCACGCCCCCTCCCACCCTCCCACCCGCCCACCCGCCTCCCCTCCACACCCCCTCCCACCCTCCCACCCGCCCACCCGCCTCCCCTCCACACCCCCTCCCACCCACCCACCCTCCCTCTCACTCCCGCCTCCCCTCCACACCCCCTCCCACCCACCCACCCGCCCACCCGCCTCCCCTCCACACCCCCTCCCACCCACCCACCCGCCCACCCTCTCCCACCCTCCCACCTGCCCACCCGCCTCCCCTCCACACCCCCTCCCACCCACCCACCCGCCCATCGGCATCCCCTCCACTCCCCCTCCCACCCACCCGCCCGCCCACCCTCTCCCACCCGCCCAACCTCCCTCTCACTCCCCCTCCCACCCACCCACCCGCCCACCCTCCCTCTCACTCCCGCCTCCCCTCCACACCCCCTCCCACCCACCCACCCGCCCACCCGCCTCCCCTCCACACCCCCTCCCACCCACCCACCCGCCCACCCACCCACTCTCTCCCACCCTCCCACCCGCCCACCCGCCTCCCCTCCACACCCCCTCCCACCCACCCACCCGCCCACCCGCCTCCCCTCCACACCCCCTCCCACCCACCCGCCCGCCCACCCGCCCACCCTCTCCCACCCTCCCAACCGCCCACCCTCCCTCTCACTCCACGCCTGCCCACCCTCCCTCTCACTCCCGCCTCCCCTCCACACCCCCTCCCACCCTCCCACCCGCCCACCCGCCTCCCCTCCACACCCCCTCCCACCCACCCACCCGCCCACCCTCCCTCTCACTCCCACCTCCCCTCCACACCCCCTCCCACCCGCCCACCCGCCTCCCCTCCACACCCCCTCCCACCCACCCACCCGCCCACCCGCCCACCCGCCCACCCGCCCACCCGCCCACTCTCTCCCACCCTCCCACCCGCCCACCCGCCTCCCCTCCACACCCCCTCCCACCCACCCACCCGCCTCCCCTCCACACCCCCTCCAACCCACCCACCCGCCTCCCCTCCACACCCCCTCCCACCCACCCGCCCGCCCACCCGCCCACCCTCTCCCACCCTCCAACCCGCCCACCCTCCCTCTCACTCCACGCCTGCCCACCCTCCCTCTCACTCCCGCCTCCCCTCCACACCCCCTCCCACCCACCCACCCGCCCACCCGCCTCCCCTCCACACCCCCTCCCACCCACCCACCCGCCCACCCTCTCCCACCCTCCCACCCGCCCACCCTCCCTCTCACTCCACGCCTCCCCCTCCACTCCACTCCCGCCTCCCCCCCCACCCCCTCCCACCCACCCACCCGCCCACCCGCTTCCCCTCCACATCCTCTCCCACCCGCCCAACCGCCCACCTAACAAACCCTCCAACCCTCCCACCCGCCTACCCTCCCTCTCATTCCACCCTCCCCCTCCACTCCACTCCCGCTTCCCCTCCACACCCCCCTCCACCTTCCCCGCCCACTAGAACCACCCTCCCCCGCCCCCCCTCCATCCATTCCCCTCCACACTCCCCTCCTTCCCCCCTCCATCCTCCTCTATCTCTTCTGCATCCCTGCCTGCCGTTCAACGGGCAGCCTGGCGGCCTGGTTCTCGTTCCCACGCCATCCACGATCATCTCCTTGATGTGATACGACTCCTTCACCGCAAAAAGTTCAACAGCCTGCAGCTCCTTGCAATCTCTCTACCGGGTCCTTTCTACGCAGAACTCTATGGCCGATCCCACCGCACCGGAAGACATCTCGGAACTCACACCTTCAGCACTGCATACAACCAATCCAAATTACCCTCCTACTGCGTTTGCCACACCCACCACCGGCCTCCACTCCCAGTTCCCTACGTTGCCGGTTTCCACTGACCCACAAACTGATGCATCGCCTTCCTCATTTCCTCCTGCCATCCTGCATATTCCCACTTATTCGGTTCAATCTGATTCCACGGATATATATTCTCCACCTCCACTCCCTCCACCCCCTTCTCCTTCTCCTTCAGCTTCTCAGTCCTCACAACCAAATTCGCCCTCAGGAGATTATATACGACTTTTTCGTCCGCCTGATTTAGATATGCAGATTTGTATTCATTTATCTCTCCCAACCATTGAACTCCGTCGCCTTTTCTCTATTGAAAATCTTGAACAGGCGGGTCTCTGGGGCTTGGCCAACGTTTTCCTGAATGATCCCTCCAATTATAGTGATGTCTATGAACCTATCCGCCTCTTTCCTAATTTTCGCACAGGTCCTCTCTCCATTTCCGCTCTTGCTGCCAGCCTCGGCTCCTGCCCAGTCGATTTCCGTAATCCTCCGTTCTTATATTCTAGATTGTCAGCCGCTGCCACAATTGCCTTTTGTAGAGATCGCTTCGACACTAATGCCCGATTTTCCATCCGCATGACGTCCATACTTAATGCATTCATTTTCTTCTTTTTGCTTCGTAGTCCAACATCTTCACTCCCATGGTCCGATATTCGTCTTGCTGATCCGCTTTTTTGCTTCCTCAATAGCCGCCCATACCCTTACGCCGCCCTCATCTATGGTTCCTTAAATTTGCATTCTCGACGCCTTCGTGAAGCTATCTCCAGGGGCTCTCGCACATTCTCCTTATATTCTGGTCCATTCATAGCTTGGCTTTATCACATACCATCGCAATCTGACCCTCATTCCCCTCTACTTCCGTCGCAGCCGCACATACCTTCCACTTCATATCCTTCCCCCTCCCCTCCAATCTCCATCGACTCGGCTTCCGTATCCACACCGCTATCCGCTCCCCCTGATCTCACTTCCCCCCCTCCACACTCTTCTTCGCATATCTTTTCCACCTCTCCAGATATCGCGCCTATTCCTTCCCATGATCGAGCTCCGGCACATGGCCCTTCTTCCACACCACCTTTCCGGCCGCTCGTGCAAACGCTGCTCAACACCCACAACTCGACCTGTACACCACCACGTCCTCCCCTTTCCGCCCCCACTCCGACCACTGCAGTTCCATTCCAGCGACCCAATCCGCCTGCATCTCCTCTCCATCATCCCGATCCACCTGTTGCACCCTCCACTCCATTTGATCTCCCTTCCGCCCCTTCCTTTTTACAATTGCTCCGCGATGCCAGTGAAGCTGCTTCTGGTAGTGCTCATGCCTCCCAAGTGTCTTTGGATTCTGTATCAGCCGCGGCTTCTATTCATCAACAATACATTAATACCATAGACAACATCAATCGAATAGCTCACTCTCAATGGCAATCGCTCAATGAAACAGCCCGCTTACTCAAAGATGAGCGCGACAAATACCGAGATATGGCCGAATCCGCTTTACAGAACTTATCTGCTCTTCAAAATCGCTCTTCCTTAGGGTTATGTGATAATGCTACTTGTCGTCGTATCAAACGCGAAAGGGACCACCTTAGGCAGTGCCTTAGTTCTCTCCAGCATATGATTGAGCAAGCTTCTGCTCCCCTGCCCTCATCTCCCCAACCCTCAGCTGCCGATCCCACTCCCCCTTCGCAATAATTTACTTCACTTCGCATTTAGGGATTCAGCTTTTTCCAAAAATTCAACACATCTCATCATACTTCTCCTTTTGTCATGATCCGGGTTAATAAATACTAGTAGCACTCTTTATCTGTTGTTTTTTTTTATGCTTCATCAATAATCGCCATCTTTCTCTATTTCATTCACTCCGTTTCCTCTGTGGTTCTTCTGATGTTTTCTCTCTGTTATTGAAGCCTCCTTCCATTGTGTCATTGTGGTCTCTCCGGGACGGAGAGAGCTTTACGTGGTGGGCATCTGTTGAGCCTTAACCGGTTGAAACTAGCAAAGTCAAGGTCACAGCTATGCATAGGCAAGAGTAAAGTATCAAAATTCCAGGGTCAAAGTGCACAGGTAGTGCACCTTCAATTGTTCATATAAAAGGTCTTTTATTGTTCACAGATAAGAGGTATTAAATTGGGGAAGTATTGCAGAAGTATTTTTCTAATTCTCTTAAGGTTCAAAGGGTGAATTTAAAGTCTTAGGTGCAAAAGTAAAGAATTAAAAGGAAAAGGTGAAGGTATGGGAAGCGCCCGTGTACGCAAAGGTGGAAATCAAAATTTTGCTTTAAGTCTAAAGTCACTACAGGACAAAGTAGTGAGTCGTTGGCTGCCAGTTCAAAAGACAATCTTGGGACATTGAAAGGGTACCAAGATTGTATTACAGTTAGAGTGCACGGAACCGGTGCACTCAACAAAGAAAGACAAAGGCTATTCTTGGGGACACACTGGAGGTAAGAAAGGGAGAGAAGTGCAAGAGACACCAGGGTACGACGACACAGAGAGGTGGAAGTGAAGAGTGCAAGAAAGGTGGCTAAGGAGGAAGGCAGAGAGTGCGAAGCTAGACCCCAAGGACCTCAAGGTCTCTGTGCAATGTGCATGCCGACAGAAGATACTCATTCCTCATCTTGGTGGAAGCTTGGTGCAAGGTGTGCACAAGGATAAGCTTGAAGCAAGTAGAGGACTGGTGCAGAGGAGGCCGACTGCAAGAAGACTTCGGGATAATTGGTATTTTGTAATTAAGCACCCTCTGTAGTGTGCACATAAGTATTGACTCGGATTGTGCTCAAACATTGTAATTGTTTTACTGTAATCAAACTCAAGATTCCAAGGTGTGCTTCTGCAGAAGCTTCCAAGGTTATTTCCTCTGTGAAGTTTCCCAGCTCATTTCTTTCTTTATTCTTTCTTTTTTTTCCTACAAACCCTCAAACTCCTTCTCGTCCAAGAACCCCCCCCAACAGTGTGACAACAAATTAGATGCACCTATGTCATATCGTACTCGTTCAGGCTCTCATAGTGCATCTTTTGCATCAAATTGCTATGCTAAGGGTGCATCTAGTATCTGTGATGAGAATGAGCCTATTTCATTTGATGAAGCACAAAATTCAAAAAATTGGATGGCTGCTATGCAATCTGAATATGATGCTATAATGAAGAATGGTACTTGGTCTTTATGTGACTTGCCTCTTGGTAAGAAGGCCATTGGTACTAAGTGGGTATATAAGCTGAAGCATAAGCCTGATGGTACATTTGATAGGTATAAGGCTAGGCTGGTTGCAAAGGGTCATGCGCAGGAAAGAGGCATTGATTTTGATGAAAGCTTTGCTCCTACTTGCCGAATGACTATTGTTCATAGCATCTATGCACTTGCAACTCATCATGGTTGGAATGTACATCAGTTGGACATTAAAACAACATTTCTAAACGATGACTTTCATGAAGAAGTGTATGTTTTTCAACCCCGTGGCTTTGTGCAAAAAGGGCATGAAAACCAGGTGTGCATGTTAAAGAAGGCATTATATGGTTTAAAGCAAGCACCACATGCTTGGCATGAAAAGATACATGCCTATCTGATTACACATGGTTTTGAGAATAGTCCAACTGAAAGCACCTTATATGTTAAGCATGCTAATGATGTGCTTCTGATCATGGTTGTCTATGTTGATGACATGCTGCTCATTGGTCCTATTGGGAGTGCATATTACTGATTTTAAGGCTGATTTGCATGCCTCATTTGAGATGTCTGATTTGGGGCATTTGCATCACTATTTGGGCATTCAGTTTATGCAAGTTGATGGTGGAATGGATTTGTGTCAAATGAAATATATTGGCACATTATTGCAGAATTTTGACCTTGAAGATTGTACTCCTATGGAGACAGGTTTACGATTGAGTCTTCATGATGTTGGAGATGCATTTGATGATGTCCTCTATCAGCAGGTAGTTGGATGCTTGATTTACTTATGCATTACTCGGCCAGATATGTCTCACATACGAGCAGGTTTATGCATTGCACAGGTGTCAAGCATTGGCAAGCGGTTAAGCGCATTTTTTGCTACTTGAGTGGTATTCAGCTACTTGTATTGTTTTATCCCAAGGGGGGATCAATACTGCCAGATTTGCATGCTTTTTCTGACAGTGATTGGGTTGTTTGCTATGACACTTGTGTGTCCACTAGTGGTTTTTGCTTCATGTTTGATAGCTCATGCATGTCTTGGCTGAGCAAGAAGTAGCCTACTCTGGCCACTTCTAGTTGTGAGGCTGAGTATAGAGAAGCTTTCACAGCTACTGTTGAGTGTGTGTGGGTCAGATGCCTTATGGATGATTTGGGTGTTGGTCAGTCTTTTGCCACCACCATCTTCATTGATAGTCAGAGCGCATTGGTAGTTGCGAGGAACCCTGCGTTCCATGCTCACACTAAGCTTATTGAGGTGCATTATCATTATGTCAAGGAGAGGTTCTCTGTTGGGAAGATGAGCTTGGCATATGTGCCCATGCAGGAGAACATTGCATACCTTTTCACGAAGGCTCTACCTAGGGAGAAGTTTGAAGCTTTCCACAAAGCTTTGGGCATACTTCCTTTTGTGGAATGATTTCCACATAGCTTGACACTTCCTTATACATGAGTGCTAGCTCCTTGTTGATATATTTAGGTAGTGATGTGTGTGAGCACAGTAGGACCGCTGGGGCACTTTTTTCCCTCTTTAGGAGGTTTTTTTTCCCTCATGTTGTATATATGTCTATTGCCCTAACGGGCTACTTATCTTTGTACATTGTAGTGGTAATACATTCAATATTGTGTGTTGTGCTCCAAGCTTCTTCTTCCTCCTTGTGTTGTTCGTGTGCTTCCACAGACGTCTAACTCCAAAAACCTTTACTAGCATCTTTAATGCATAAGAGTATTTCTTCATGTGTCCTCTCTTAAAACAATAATGGCATTCGATATGCCTCTTTATCTACTTCTACTCTTATTCCATTGAACATAATTTTCCTTGTTCTTACTCATGCAATGTTGCTGATTCTTTCCTTGGTATGAATAACATTATATGCATCTCCACTCTGAGCACCAACCATAGATTTTCTACAAATCTTCCCAATCAAGAGTGCTCCAAATATGTCATCATATACGAGTTTATCACCAGGTGCATTATTGCTAATAGATGTGCAAAATGTATCCCATGATGATGGTAAGGTGCACAATAACAAGGCTGCGTTCATTTCATTATCGATCTCCATTTTTTGAGCTTATAACCAAGAGAATATAGAATCAAAATAATTTAGATGAGCAGCAACACTATATGTGTCCTTCATGTGAATGTCATACAACTTTCTCATCAAGGATACTTTATTTGATGCCGTTTCTTTTTCATATGTATTGCATAACTTCTTCCAAAGCTCCTTTACACTTTCACATTCCAATGCTATAAATTAAATATTATCTACCAGGTGCAATCAAATGGTAGAACAAGCCATTTCATCCAACTCATCCCAATCATATTCATCCATGTCAACATGCTTCTTTGAGATTCCATTTACTGGCTTCCATTGCCTCCTCTAAATTATCACATCTTCAATATGATTCTTCCATAGAGCAAAGTTTGTACCATCAAATTTTTGGATCTTGAAATGGTCTTTGCTCGACAAGTTATAGCTCCTCGCGGGATAGTGGCACTAGAACCTGATCCACTAGACATGCTTGAGATCTATGATGCCATGATGATAGAGAACTTACTAGAATGATAATGGAGCTAGAAGATTCCAAACACTAGTAAGACTAAAAAATGAATGACTAGGTATCAAATTCTGTGAAAAAATCAACAAAGTACCCATAGAAAATTAAATCAATGAATACTAATGACCAACGAAAAGGAATATGTGACAATAAATATGCTCACACCAATAATTCTATCAAGGAGTAAATGGATCATTATATAGTTGGAAAAACCAAAAAATCTGGAAAAAATTTGCTAGAGCTTTTGAAAAATGAGCATATGACCAATGTCAAAATCTCATAAAACTGCAAGTACTGACATGTAAACTTGCAATGTAATCATTGACTCCACTGCACATAATCAGTTAATCAAAAGAAGCCAACTAGGCTTATCGACCACCTATAAACAAAATAGCATACATCTCCTATGGCAAGGCTGGGTAACTCTTTCACCTACATAACTGAAGAGATCCTAACATCCTAGTGTCTCCCAATTAAGAAAACCTCACCATGAACCTTTTTATCAACATCAAAGACTTTATGCAAAAATATAACTGCTATATCAATGACCACATGGATGTACATAAGTGGTATCCATATAAGCGTACATAGTGTGTATGTGCTTAATATATGCAATAAAATGGCATTAAAAGGCTGAATTCACATACCAAACACTAGCCAAAAACACCTACAAGTGTCTCTCAGCTCTACTCTTTAGGCTCAAACACCTACATAAACTTGCAGTGGCCACTCCTACCACAAGTGAAAACCGTTCAAAAAACTTGTAGATTTATTAGTGTGACTAAAAACATAGCCCCAAAGATGAATATTCATTGTTGTAGAGGTACAAAGAACACTCTTATTGATGTTCTTGAAAATGTACTATGGGTGGAAGTACTCCAAAATGGCTCCAAGAATCACTCCAAAAATACTTTAAAATAGGCTTTGAAAGTAAAGAATGAAGGTTTGAGGGCCCAAAACATCTTCAAGATAATGTGAACCTTAGTCTTTCCCCTTTCTCAAGCACCACAAGACTGTAGCTTAATGGCAAGAGATTTCCGGTTAAGAGAGCTCCAGAGGGAACAAACTAGGATGGGTGACCTCTCGGGAAGTATCGGGAACCTCCATCTTCCTTCATCATTGAGGTCCTCCCTTGTGCATAGCCAATGGTGACTTCGACGAATCGGATGATAAGATATGCCAATGTCTATGCCTTGTTCGTCGCATTGGTCAAAGGCCTTGGGTGAGTGGGTGGGTGCTCGCTTTGCTTGCACAAAAACAACAAATCTTTTGCATCAAAAAGCTCGGGTGGGTGGGTTGGTGCTTTCTTTGCTCACACAAAAGCAAAAATTTTTTTGTGTTCGAAAGCCCTCATACCAGTGAAATGATGCAATGGCAATGCACCAGAGTGGAATCTCCTATTTAAGAGCTCGAAAACAATACTCTCGCAATACAAAATTGCACTCGGATGCCGCACACAGTACTCCACATAGGGCCTATAGAATACATAGAAAACACACAACACACAAGGAGCGTGAACACAGATTTCTTAGGTGTTACAAATGCAAGAGAACTTTCAGTCTATGGTTGAACACACCACGATATGTTTTATTAAATAACATATACAAAATGCGTCCAATGGTCATTTGGCCTTTCACATGGACACTAATGGTAACATTACTGTATAGTGCAAGTTTGGAATTCTCTACATGCACAAATGTGAACATGCTCTCTTTCTCTTTCCACGCATGATCTCTTCCCTTAGACTACACACTACATGCATTGTGGTCCTACAAAAATCATTTATGAGCTTGCATCTGTTTGTCAAAACCTTGCACATCCATATCTTCTCTAAATCTTTTTACTATACATGTAAACCATGCATGAGCCTTTTTTTTTCAAAAAGATAATTTGGAAGATAAAGCATCTTGCTTGGAAACTTACACCTCCTCCCGACACTCAAAAAATTATGAATAAGGTGGTGACTAAGGCATTGCCTTTGACATCCTTTAGCTTCCTTAGCTCCATAGCTTTATGGATCTTTTGGCATCATTGGCTACATGTGAACCTCTTCAAATATTAGTAGAGTAACAGGAATTACCAATTTCACCAAGGTTGAGACTTGAACCGACCTCCTAGCCCACAAAGGGAAGTGTTCTATCCACTATACTATGTGGATGTGATGCCTCACTACACCTAAAATATACTATTTACTGTTACCAAAAACCACTCACTATCTTTTAACACTCTCAAGGTTTAACCTTAATTTTAATTGTAAGCATATGTTTTCCTTCTACATTCAATAAGAACTTTGCATCTACTAAGCATGGATCCATATACTTCTATGAAGAACTTTGGAGACTCACCTCTACCCAACAAATGCCTTGAGCAACACCTTGAGTTATGGTAGCATGAACTCCAAGATGCCTAGCAAGAAATCAAAGAAAAAGTTTTAGAACCTCAAATGCAAGGACAAGAAATACATATTCAAGTGGTGATGTGACTTACTGAATTCCAAAAGGATGGCACGTAGCCCAAGATTAACACCGAAACTTCCAATTTTCAAAACTTGATGGGCATTAGGATAGTGAATTTGTTCTTTCTTGGCTTTCATAGTTTGAGGATTTCTATTTGGAAGAATCTATTCAAAGCTTGAAAAATTTAAGTTTGCAACTAGCTATCTTATGGGTAAAACACAACTTTGGTGGAATGTTTTGCAACATAACATAGATTGCCCTAAAATGTGGGAAGCATTTCAAGAGAAGGTGAGAATCTTTTCTAGCCCTCAAGGAAGATCTTGGACCACGTTTGCATGGAAGGAATGTGATAATTTTTACCTTGTATGGAATGATTTCGACAACATCTCATTCTTGTTTCTGTTCTTGAAAAAGTACATGAGGATACATTAAAATGAAGATATGAAGATGGTCTAGAAATGGTAAGTCAAGAAAAAATTAACACTCTAAATCCTACAAATTTACATGTTGACAAGGAATTCAAAGTCATTGCAAAGTCTTATCAATGATACTCTACCAAAAAGTATAACTTTCCTAAAAACAGCCCTTCCAAAGTACCCGTTCTACTTTCGTACAACATATACTTGGAGTACCTATCAATCCAAAATCTCATTACCTTATATTTTTAAAATATTAACAAACCAAACCCACGAATCCCTACTATGAATGCACAATATAAGAAACCACACATATCATGTTGTAATTGTGGAAAATTGGGTCACACTAAAGCTAAGTGTCATGTGTGTATCAACACCAATAGACCTCAAGCAGCACAAGTGGATCCTACTTGGATGAATAGGATCTTGAAAAGGATCTCAGTACTATAGGTAACAAAATTTATATTCATTTTTTGCTCTCGTATAGTATTCTTTCTATCTTGCATCATGCGGTTGTTCACACGATTTTATTTCTTACTTATTTAATGAGTTGCATTTAGAATCTCCTCCATCTCTTTATAAAGTAAAATCTTGGATTTCAAAGAAACATACACAATATTATATGTGAGGTTAGGAATATTCAAATTTGCATAGGTTCCTATAAAGACGATACAAATTTTCTAATTGCTCCTTTACAATTATATGATATCATATTATCAATTCCCTTATATCATAACTATAATCATGCATTGATAACAACACACATGCTATAATTTTTGTATATAAGGGGTAATATATCTCTTTGACTGCTATGATTATTCGAGTTTGAGGTCTACAAAAGCATGCAAACAACATAAGGAAGAAGAAGAAGCTTGGAGCACAATACACAATATTGAATGTATTACCTAGAAAATGTACAAAGATAAGTGACCCGTTATGGTTATTGGTTTATCCACAAGCTAGGGGAAAAAACCTCCTAAAGAGGGAAAAAAGTGCCCCGGTAGTCCTAGTGTGTTCACACACATCACTACCTAAAGATATCAACAAATCCCCCTTGGGAGTGATGCGGTGAACAAGGAGCTGGCACTCGTGTATAAGGAAGTGCCAAGCTATCTCAATCCACAAAAGGAAGTAAGCCCAAAGATTTGCGAAAAGCTTCAAACTTTTCCCTAGGTAGAGCCTTTCTGAAAAGGTCTGCAATGCTCTCCTAAGTGGGCAGATATGCCAAAATGATCTCTCTAGTAGAGAACCTCTCCCTGGCATAATGATAGGGCACCTCAACGTGCTTAGTGTGAGCATGGAACACAGGGTTTCTCGCAACTGCCAATGCACTCTGATTGTCAGTGAAGAGGGTGGTGGCAGAAGACTAACCAACACCAAAATCAATCATACAGTATCTGAGCCACACGCACTCATATACTCAGCCTCACAAATAGAAGTGGCCACAATAGGCTTCTTCTTGCTCAACCAAGATATGCATGAACTACCAAGCATGAAGCAAAAACCACTCATGGATACAGGAGTGTCATAGCAACCATACTAGTGAGAGTCAAAAAAAGCATGTAAGTCTGGCGATAGTGATCCCTCATTGGGATACACTACAAGGAATACGAGCATATAGCGACGGTTAAGGCGACATAATTTCGTCGCTATAAAATTGCAACTTGCATCGTAATTAGCATCGCGCGCCGACCGTCGATTAAACGACGCATAAAACGATGGTATTTACGACTTGTGATGCGACGGGATTGCGACGTTCCCATACAACATCGCTAAAACGACGCAATTTAAAAGCGTCGCATAAGCGACGCTTTCCTGCGTCGCATAGGTGACGTTACATGCCCTCGCATAGGTGACGTTACATGCCCTCGCATAGGTGACGTTACATGCCGTTGCATAAGCGACGCTAAAAATTGTTGCTTATACAACGACGAATAGCATCGCTTACACGAGGATCTGTTGACGGACAAAAATTAAAACGCTGGAGGCTCTGCGATTGGCATTTTCACGCATCCGATCGAAGAGCTCTCCAACGTTCAGAATTGCGCTGCGCTTACGAGCTGAAGCAAGTATATGCAGAATTGTTGTTTTGCCTAAGCTCTCTCTTATTGTCTCTCTATGTCTTTGTTTCTCTCTTTCTACATCTTTCTCTCTTTGAATTCTCTCTCTCTCTCTAGATCTCTCTCTCTCTCTCTAGATCTCTCTCTCTCTAGATCTCTCTCTCTGTTGGTAATAGCCAAAGGCATAGAAGACGCGGAAGCATGTAAAGGCAGAGCAGGGAGTCAGTCGGATCCTTTTTCAAAGAATTATGTTTTAAAATACTCTTCAAAACCTCCAACAATGATTTTTATCACTATTGTAACATATGTAATATAGAAAAACCCTTTTCTTAATTTCTTGCTCCATTTTGTGCAAGCCGAGGAGTCCTCGAGCTTGAGGAGCTTAGGTAGAATGAGCGTATCAATTTTGGTTATTTTTAGACACGGTTTACCCTCTCAAATAGCGCATAGGACCTATTTTTTAACTATGCCGGTCACTAGATGTGAAACTGGTCAAAACTAGTCTAGAAACTATAAAAAGAGCTAGAGAGCTCATTTTTGAGGTTAGCTTGTGTGAGTAGAGAAGAGCTTAGAGCTATTTTGAGCTTGTAAGAGTGTTCTTGAGTAATAGAGTTGATTTCTCACCTTCCATTGTGTCTTGCTTGTCTCTTTGTAGTGTGTGTGTATGTGTGTGTGCATCTCTATGCTTTTCACCTTCACTCTCACTTCATCTCACATTCACGATCTTCATATCACTCCTATCTCTTCCGCGGATTGACATTAAGGAGGTGGAGCTTCTTAACGTGGTTCTCACCATTGTGCTAGAGCAACACCAAATTTGGCGCCGTTACCGAGGATCGAGTCTAGGACGAATGTGTGATGGTAAGAGTATAGCAAGAAGTGGCGTTGGAAGGTAAAAATTTCAGTTTTTGTTGTTGTTTTTAGTTAGTTTTTAGTGTTTTTCACCTCCCCCACACTCCATCTTCATCACCGCATCATCATCTCCAACTCCAAAAAAATCAGAAAATTCACCATATCCACCCATTCTCCTCATTTCCCCTCATTTGTGCATGTGCAAGAGAGAGAGAGAGAGCTTTTGTGCTTGTGTGTACTTGTGTGTTTTTGAGTTTTCTTGCAGGTACAGAGCTCTAGTGCATCAGGAAGGCTGCAAAAAGGTAAGAAAATCATTTTCTGTCAGAAATTGCCGACTTTGTCAGACCATCGCGATGGTCTGCCAAGTTCGGAATTTGAGGTAAGCGAGTTCATGGGCGTGTAGGCGACCCTTGCGCCTCTAGGAATCCATTGCTGCATTTCAAAAATTCACACTTTGGTGGACCATCGCGATTGGCTCAGACCATCGCGATTGTGTCACACCATCGCGATTGGCTCACGCCATCACGATGGTTCGGCCGGACCATCGCGACGGTCTCACGCCATCGCGACGGTTCACTTGAACCATCGCGACTGTCCTTGACCATCGCGATGATCCTGTCGACCCCATGCCATCGCGATTGGCCCATGTCATCGCCTCGATAGTGCCACGTGGCAAGCTAGACCATCGCGATTGCTCACTAGCCACGCCATCGCGACGAGACCCTTACACCATCGCGACAGCTCAAAATTTGGACCATCGCGATTGGCTCACGCCATCGCATCTGTGACCATTGTGACAGTTCACTTCGGACCATCGCGACGGTTCACGTTGACCGTTGACTGACGCCATCGCGATTGTTCACTCAATCGCACCATCGCGACGCCTCACCCCAACCATCGCGATTGCTCACATTTAGACCATCACGACCGTGCACTTCAGACCATCGCGACGGTTCGCGCATCACGCCATCACGACGGTTTGCCTAGACCATCGCGACGGTCCCAGACCATCGTGATTGCTCACCCCAAGCGCAAATTTTAGGGTTTGATTTTTTGACCAATTTCAGGGCTATTTTTTGAAAATTTTTGGATCATTGCACTCATAGGAGACCCCTTAGCTCATATTTGAAGAAAAACCAGTTTGTTAGTTTTTACCCCCCTGAGCCTGAACGGGCATATCTTTTTCATCCGAAGTCCGTTTTTTTGAGCTTAATAGCTTGTTAGAAAGCTCTTTACGAGTACTACGTGACCTCAACTGTTTTTTTCAAAAAGAATACATTGATTTTTTGAGAGGATATTTTTGAGGTTGACATAGTTGGGACTAGGAAAGAAAGGGGGCCTTGGGAAGAAAATTTTTGCCAAAAGTTAAGGGACTTAAAAGTGTATAAACTTAGGTGCGTGATCATCCATTGTGATATTGGTCTAATATTGGATTTTTCCAGGTATAGCAAAGGCAATCAAAGGCAACCAAAGCAAGGCAGTGAAGGGCATGAAGCTTGGGAAGCGCGGCTTCTTGGGCATTAGAGCAACCAGAAAAGTTGACTCGAGGTTGGAAGATTACTCAACCCCCTCAGTCAATTTTTTTCTTATGATAAACGTTAGCATTGTGGATTCAAGATGATAGGAACACCTCAAGTTCAAGAGACTAAATTTATCAAGTCTAAGACTAAAGATAAGGGTGTGTGATACGAAAACCTAAAGGAAAGAACATAAGTCTAATGGAACGAGAACTCAAAGTACCGCAGAAAGTCGAATTCCTGACGCATACATTAAGACAAGAATCTAAAGAAATTTAAAAAGAATCAAGAAAGTAATAACAAAGAATCATTGACGATCTGAGTGTGTACTGAGTGTGCAAGGAAGAAAATGCATGAACCTTAGATCGGGCAAACACATAGGTAAGTCAGACCGACGAAGCCTTAGATCATCAGAGGCAAGTGGAGGAACTACTGCACGATCGTGGGCTCAACAATTGAACACTAGTTATCCCTACGAGAGCTCAGATACTAGCGAATCAAAAATGGCATTTAGCACAGAAAGACCAGAAGGAGGGTCAAATGTAGCATACTTAGAAAGACCAGAAGGACCCTATAGGACTCAATTGGAGTTTCTTGGAACCAACCGCTTAGGTGCCCGCATCTATGAGGATGGTTTGAGAAGACAAGTGGTGCAAATGCATAACCCCGATCAACCCATTGAATTGGAACGTCCAGTGGTGAAATTCGAAAGAGACGCGTACATAGACAAGGAAGGAACGATGTACATCTTAAGTAAGCAGCCAAACAATACGAATGAGTTTGGCATGAGTCAGTTAGAGACGGAAGCGAGATCTCAAGGAAAGGAACCATTAGAAGAACCAAGAACACCTAGAGGGAAATCTGTACTGACACGAGTACTAGTTCCAGATTGGACCCCTCAAGATAACAGAAGCATAGAGTTGTTTGTAAATAAAGAAACTGATGAAGCTTTTGGAGATACAGAGCGGAACAACCTAGCGAGGTAGGCTCCATGATAATCTACGAGTTTAAGGACCCCGATACACCTGGAAAGGTTGTATACCTGGATGAAACTTCAGAAAGAGTATTTGTGGTGCCAGACCACGCTATAAATACATACACATGGAGAGGCGAATTGGTATTCCCTCCATCTCGAACAAACGTAAACACGGGCCAACAAGGGGCAGGAACATCCTCAGCCCATGCTAATCAAAGAGAGAAAAACAAGGAAAGACCGGAAGTAAGCTTCAATCATCCCATAGGGAGAGATAGAACGACCATAGACACGGACCGAGTGGAAAGACAAAGAATGCCAGGAGGTAGAGATTATTTTCCTCTACCTAGACCACGCGAACACGCTCAGTTAGTGAAATCCATGAAAAATTACTTTGATGGGACAGGAGATCCCTATGACCATGTAGCGAAATTTAAGCAAGTACTAAGAGCAGAACAAGTCGAAGACATGTTCACACAATACAACACATTTGGACTAACGTTAAAGAACACATCTTTAAATTGGTTCCAACCTT
The DNA here is from genome assembly GCA_020310875.1 of Ceratopteris richardii. NCBI lineage: Eukaryota > Viridiplantae > Streptophyta > Polypodiopsida > Polypodiales > Pteridaceae > Ceratopteris > Ceratopteris richardii. Next base: position 101,940,939 of record CM035439.1, read on the forward strand.
TGCAATAGAGGCAATTTAGAGACATCCATCACTTTTTAGAGTCATTCATCACAGAATTCTCTAAAAGTGGGATCAGACATGACACGTCTTCATTGATTCATAGCTTTAAACAGACCCCTCAGGAAACAGTTAGACTGGCAGGACGTAGGTTTAGACAATATGTTGAAAGATGCCCAATGCCAGAGTTACCCTCACAAGCCAAACAAGTGTCATTGTTTTTAGATGGCTTGTTGAGCTCTAAACTACGCTCCTACGTGTACTTGAAGGAACCCAGAACGCTAGAGCAGTGTGTAAAAATTTGTATAGACATTGAGGACAACTTAGGATATGAGTTGGAACTCTCAAAAGTCTACAAGGACTCGGACTGTTCTTCTCTAGCATCCACCAAATTGTCTAACTCGATAGAGGACCTAGCAGAAAAAGTGGCCCAGAAACTAGGAGTTTCTAGTAAACAGGTGCCCAAGTTAACAACTAACGTACGTTGTTACACTTGTGGTGGAAATCATTTGGCAAATGTGTGTCCCAATGCAACACAAACAAAAGCCAACCCTAGTGGCCAATACTGTACTATTGAGAGAAGATACACGAATCATACGACTCAGGACTGCCCATATAACAAACAAGTAGTGAGACAGAACTACCCGCAAGCATACGCTCAGCCAGGTAAGTATCAAGGCGAATACAATGCTCACCTTATTACTATAGGCCTCCACAGAACTACCCATATCAGGCTCAACAAAGACCTCAACCTGTCTTAGCTCAGTAGCCACCCCCACCAGTGAATGTCATCTCAGTGAAATATGTTGCTGCAGAAGAGAACCTAAGTAGGGCCTTAGTGCCTTCTTCACCTTTGATCACAGAGAGTGACCCGAACTCAAACAGTTTTGACTCTACTCATATAGATAGTCCACCCGCGTATTACACGGAGTCACCAGAACACGTAGAGACATATCATTATGATAGTCCACCAGTGGAACCTAGTTGGGAGCCCGACTATGCTAATGTGATGTACACAAACCCAAATCCGCGGCCCCAATTGAGACAACAGAGACCATAGGGCCCTAGAGGACCATGCTTTCGGTGCCAATGAGATCACTTCATAAAGGATTGTCCACATCCTCCAATAGCAGGACAATCACAGTACTTTAACATCCAAGACTTTTGTGCCGATTGTGGCAAAGAGCACATAATCAAAGATTGTCCTAAGAACCCTGTTAACGCTTCAAATGTGACACCAATCAACGTGATAGGTATTGTAAACAATGCAGATGGATCTAACCCTACGTACGTGCCTATCCAAGCTATAAGAAGAGCCCAGGCGCTCTTACAGAACCAACAGCTTAATCAGGAGAAAGTAGCCGGAAGTAGTGAAGTTGCAGAATCTAGCAGTAAAAAGACAAAATCTTGGAAAGATTCCAGAGAAAGAATCAAGAGAAATTGGAGTAAAAAGATAACTGAGTTGGAAGGAAGTTTAAAAGAATCTAGAGCCAAAATCCTAGAATTGACTTCACAGGCATTGAATCAAGAGAATCTAGCTCAAAAATCAGGATCAGTTTTAGCGGAACCCATACCAGAAAACCTAGACATGATGTTTCGTGCATATCAGGCTAGATTAAAAGAGGGAACTCAAGTGGCTGAAATGAGTAAGAACTACCCTCGAGCAGACTTAGAAATAGAGAGGACTAAACTTTGCATGAAGATGGTAGAATTAGCACAAGCTTTGTTCGAAGCCTCTAGATATCTTAATTGGAATAACATGGCAAAACCTGAATTACACTTTCAAGGTCTAATGGAGAGGCTAGAATACTTGATAGAAAGCAAAGAGAAAAAGGATCAGCATAGGAATCTTAGTGTCCCAGAGACATAGGAAAGGAATGCACCATCCCTGTCTCAAGTACCCAATATAGAAAGTCAAGACAATCTGTCTTCCATACATAGATACTCACATGAATTTTTGAGAGAAATCCAAGAAGAAAAGTGGAGAAAAGAACAAGGAACTCATCCTCCTATTCAAGAAATAGATGACTTGCAAGAGCAATTTCCCCAAGATATCCCCTCTATTTACAATGATGTAGAGGAAGAGCAACTGAGCGAACACACAGGTTTTGAATCCAATTCTTTACAAGAATTACCTCAGTTCACAAGACCTTGGGAAGCTAAGTCTATTAGCATGAGAACACCCACGATAATAGTGAGGAATGAAGAATCAGTAATCCCAAGAAACACGAAAGTGATCAAGAACACTAAAGTACAGTGTAACCTCACTCTACAGGAGTTGTTAAAGGTTAAACCAGAACTGTGGAAACATGTAGCAAATCAATTCCCTGAGCTTGCTACTACTCCCTCTCAGATAGGATCACAAAAGAAGGTACCAGAGATACCTGTAGAAAAGATTGGAGATGTAAGTGAAGGAGAGGAAGGTAACACATATCTTCCAATAACCCATCAGGGCTACACCACGAAAGCCATCTTAGATTCAGGAGTTGGAGTAGCCATCGCTACCACCGCTTTATGGAAACGTTGGGGTAAGCCAGCACTCAGACCTGCCAGGATGAAACTACAAATGGCTGATGGACACATAGAAAAACCATTAGGCTTACTAGAAGGCATATCTCTCACCACTTGTGGTGTGGAGTTTGAGCATACCTTCGCCATTTGTGACTTTGCGAAAAATCACGCTTATGAGATGATATTGGGAACGACCATTCATGCGTCAATTGCAAATTGTACAAGATTGGGGAACTAATTCTTTGTACTTGCAACATTTAGGAGTGACTACTAAAGTCAATCTTAAAGACTATTCACATCGAGATGTACCCCCAATACAATGGAATACCATCCATAAGACACCAGTAGAAATTGAATCAGTAGAAAAACAAGAGGAAGAAAGGTTAGAAGCCAGGACTTTAGGTGCAGAACAACATCCACAAACCCTTCAAGACCCAGCTTACGCACATGTAGTATTTCCAGACGAAGAGTTTGAACCCCATGGTTGGGCAGAAATCCTAGCAACCATGGACGTAGCCATCAATGAAGAACAATGGACACCCCACTGTGACGAGGATGGCTATGACATTTCAGTTTTCACGATAGAGCCAATCATGTGTGATTCAGTTTTAGAAGAGTGTGAACCGAACACTGATGCATTCGAGGATGCGAGTGATTTCGATTTAGAGTCAATTATTATGGACCCACCCTTTGCATCAAAAGAAGAATATTTCTATGAAGTAGAGACTCATCCTCAGACACACGAAGAAATCATGAATGAGGTGAGGATAGCTACACAAGTGACTAGCAAGAGTGAAGGCAAGAAAAGAAAGAAGAAAGAAACCATGTCAGAAGAAGAAGAATCCTTGTTTGAAGTACCCGAGAACTTCAAGAAATATGAAGTCGAAGATAGAAGAATAATGGTACGAATGCCTAACAGAAAAGCTGACGTCGGAGAAGTATATGATAACCGAGAGAAAACCAAAAAAATCATAGTTGCCATAGAAGGAGAAGAAGAAAAGTGTACATACATAGGGCATGATTTGACGAAGGAAGAAGAAGAAGAATTAGTTGCCCTATTGCGCGAATATAGAGATGTGTTCGCCTGGAGTTACAAAGATTTGAAAGGAGTAGATCCAGACATATGTTCTCATAGAATCCCTATGACTCCAGATGCAAACCCACGAAACAGAAACCATACACATACAATGATAACTACGCTGCGAAGATTAAAGAGGAGATATATCGCTTGATAGAAGCAGGATTCATTTACGAAATTGAGCATACCGAATGGGTATCCCCCATTGTGGTAGTGCCCAAGAAAAATGGAAAATTACGTGTGTGTATTAACCTTAAAAAAGTTAATGCCGCCACGATTAGAGATAGTTATCCTCTTCCTATCACGAAACATTTATTAGAAAGAGTTACGGGCAAGGAAGTTTACAGCTTTCTTGATGGTTTCTCAGGCTATAATCAAGTAGCCATTGCTCCAGAAGACCAACACAAGATGGCTTTTGCCACTGAATGGGGCATATTTGCATTTCGTGTGATGCCTTTTGGCTTAACAAATGCACCCGCTACTTTCCAGCGACTCATGTGTCATGTTTTCAAGGAATTCTTACGCAAGAATTTGGAAGTTTATGTCGATGACTTATGTGCACATTCAAATTTAAGACAGACACATATCCCAGAGTTAAGACAAATATTTGACAAATGTCGAGAATATCAGGTTTGTTTGAACCTAGAAAAATGCGTTTTCATGGTCAGACAAGGCAAAATTTTAGGACACATTGTGTCAAAGAATGGAATCTCTATAGACGAAGAAAAGGTGAAAGAAAATGCACAATTACCTAGACCAACTAACGTGAAAGAGGTACAGGCATTTATGAGCCATTGCGGTTATTATAGACGATTCATACACATGTATGCAATCATAGCCAAGCCATTGTACTCTCTTTTGACCCATTTTGAATGGACAGACGAATGCGAGATGTCATTCAATGAACTTAAACGACGTTTGTGCTCAGCACCCATATTGACAACCCCGGATTGGAGTAAGCCATTCCATGTACATGTGGATGCATCCAACTATGCCATAGGATGTGTGTTAGCACAACCCACGAATGAAGGTAACATAGATCTCCCCATAGCTTACGCGAGTAGACAATTGAACGCAGCAGAAAGAAATTACACCACTATGGAACGAGAAGGATTAGGAATGATCTACGCGGTAAAGAAATTCAGATATTATTTGTTGGCAAACAAGTTCAAATTCTTTACAGATCATCAAGCATTGTTGTATTTAGTCAACAAGCCATGTAACATGGGACGATTAATACGTTGGTTTCTATTACTCATGGAGTATGATTTTGAAGTTGTAGTTAGGAAAGGAAAGACACATCTCAGAGCTGACCACCTTTCAAGATTAACCTCAGGAGAAGCTCCTCAAGGAGTAGTGGATGATTTACCAGATGCATATTTGTTTAACCTTGAGATAGCACCAGAATGGGCTAAGCCGATAGTCCCTATTCTCACGTATGGACCCAAAAATCCTAGGATAAAGATCTAGGAAGGAGAGATTACCAAGTCTCAAAGATACCAAATCATAGCAGGAAGCATATATAAACAGGATAATCAAAAGATTCTTGCTTGTTGTGTAGATGAATCAGAACATGCAAATTGGTTGCAATTAGCACATGTAGGTGCATTGATGCAACCTCACTCAAAACATCGTACATTACAGACTCTGCATAGACTAGGAGTATACTGGCCTACGATGGAAGTAGATGTCTACAAGTTGTGTAAAGAATGCCATGTTTGTTGTGAAAGACCACCAGTAGAACATGCTACATTATATCACGTGTCTCTCACACCAGAGTGGAGTGAACCTTTAGTGACGTACTTGAGGACGAAAACATTCCCTCAAGGAATGACTTTAGCACGACAACGCAGTCTAGAGCAGGAAGCTCAATACTATTCACTTATTGGCGATAATCTATACAAACGAGGACGAGATGGATACTTAAGACAATGTGTTCATGAAAGCGATTATCTGAGCATACTAGAGACTGCACACCAAGGTGTTGCAGGAGGTCACTTTGGACCTGATAGGATAATCAAAGCCATCCTCTTTGCAGGATTATGGTGGCCCACTCTTCACATGGATGCACATACCTATGTAAAGAGATGTGATGTGTGCCAAAGAACTCAATTTCCTACTCGAAGAGACAAAATGCCATTGAAACCCATGATGGGTGGACATGCATTTTCTAAGTGGGGTATAGACTTTGTAGGACCCATTAACCCCCCTGCAAAAGGAACACATGCTGAATACATTATTGTTGCGACTGATTATCTCACCAAATGGGTAGAGGCAAAAGCCACAAAAAAGAATGATGCACACACGACTGCAAAATTCTTATTTGAAAATGTCTTTACGAGATATGGATTGCCTATAGAGTTAGTGAGCGATCGAGGAACTCACTTTCTAAACCAAGTCATTGAATATTTGTTACAGGATTTTATGGTGATTCACAAGAAATCCGCACCATATCATCCTTAGGCCAATGGTCAGGCTGAAAGCACTAACAAGATCCTTTGTAACGTACTGACGAAACTCATGAACAACAAACGTTCAGATTAGGACAAACAGTTACACCATGTTGTTTGGGCATATCGAGTGGCCTACAAGACCGTACTCAATGCAACTCCCTTTCAGATGATTTTTGGTCAGAATGTTGTGCTTCCTTTGGACTTCTTGATACCGACCCTTAAGGTTGCACAAGAACATCAGTGGACCGGCCATGAATTATCAGCAAGAATAATGGACTTGGAACGATTAGGAGAAACCAGGCTAAAAGTAGTAGCAGGAATATATGCGACAAAGAAGCGACAGAAAGCATATTTTGATGCACATGTAAAAGATAAAGGCTTGAAAGAAGGAGATTTAGTCCTAGTATATACGCTGAAGCAACACGCATGGAAGTTAGAAAAGCGAGGTTATGGACCTATGATCATTAACAGACTCTCGACAAGTGGAGCAGTACAATTAGCCACCTTAGAAGGAGATATAATGCCTAATTACATTAGTGGCTGTAGAGTCAGGTCATCTCCAAGAACCTCTTATTGAGGATATGCTTAGACGACTCACGTTGGCAAAGAAGCGTAAGGAGGAAGAAAATAGAATACGAGCTGAAGCTCAGGCAGAAGCTATAGAACGCATTAAGCGCATGAAGTTAAGAAGACAAGGACTAGGGAGAGAACATTATAACCATTTGGAAACTACACCCAGATACCCCATGGCCATGTGTCAAGTAAAGTCAACCACTCATCCTAGCATAGTGGACAAGAGACCATTCATTACAGTCAGGCTAGAGCACTGCAACCCTTGCCAAGAGCTCAGGGCTTTAATTGATTCAGGTGCTGCGACTAGTGCGATTAGATGGTCCCACTATAAGGATTCAGGAATAGAATTGCAGCCAATTGAGGCATACCTCATAGGGCTAGGAGGCATGGAAACCCCTTGCATGGGTGATGTGGATCTTCCTATCCTCATAAACGAAGTGACCTTGACAGTGAAGCTACTAGTGTGCCATGATGACGACCTGATAGAACCCCTAATCCTTGGCCAAGACTGGCTATACGATCACTCAGTGAACCTAAATCTTAGACAAGGCTCCTTGCAGATTGGAACCTTAGATCAGAAGCGAGTGATACCGCTTGACTTCCCTAATGGCATTCCGACTGAGGTTTGTAGCCCTAGACCCTATGAAATGCATGCGATGGAAGACTGGAAGATCTTTGGTTAGATCAGTCACGTTACGTCTACACCAACCCATGCGGGCTTGGCAATGGACAATTGTCAATCAGAAGGACGTCAGGAGATTTTCCCTTGGGCTTCCTGCAAATTAGAAGGGGCAACCCAACCGCTTGGTCAGGTGGGTTACATCAGCGGACACATGGGCAAAACACCCTGCGGTGCCTATCCTTCCACACTTACTGCGGACTGGCCTAGATTAAAAGTACAAAACGGAGCACTTCCTAATGGGCAGGTTTTGCAAGTGTTGGACCTCCCTTCTTTTCCAAAGCAAAGTGTCCATTCGACCTCTCAACCTCAACCACAACAGAGTCAACCACGACGAAGGAACCCAGACCGATGACAACATCAGACGACACAAAGAGGAGAGCAGTGTCAACATCACAAAGCAAGTGGCACAAGACAAATATGGGTGCCAAAAGGAAAGCACTGACTGATTTCAACAACGCAGACATCGATAAGAAGGAGTCAAGGCAGAAGCAGAATCAGTATCCAACATCCCCTCGACCTTCTTCTACAAGTTCGAACATTCGACAAATTTGGATCGCCAAGAAGTACCTAACTAATCGACCCACACCCACACAAATTTGGGTACCCAAACCATGTACTATAGCTCAACCCTCAAGCCATGTAAAATATACCCCTCGAAAATCTTTTCAACCCTCCATACCACCAAATCCTATATCATCTTTTGTCCCTCCACAGAGACCTATCACCCGATCACAAACTCTTAGGAAGTGGATACCGAAACGTATCCAGAAGTCTTCTAACCCCTTGTCTAACATAACTACCACCCCGACTAATCTACAACCTTGTAATAACTCATTCATGACTGAACCTTGTATAAATCCACACACTATAACCCAACATCACCTGTAATAACATCTCATCAAAGAACTGCATGCAATATCTGAAAACATATAGGTGTCTAGAGACCTGCACTAGTTCTGCAAGAAGCATTGCATCAATCACATCACAACACTTGGCTACACGGGTTACACATCGGCTATGGAAAGGGATTGCGGTCTCACCTTAATGGGATCAAAATTAATTTCCATACTAATGTGCTAATCTTTTGTAGCAGATCCTTTCCATTAGCACGTCAATCATCACACAAACCGAAGAAGGACCATCAGAAGCAGGCCCCATCACACCTGTAGCACCTATCGATATTTTACTCGCAGAGTCCCATCCGACGGCTCCACCGCCAGAATTCCAAGGATTCCCAGGACCCATGCCTATTGATGGCCCTCCTTTAGGCTATACTGAGAAGATTCATCGCAATTCTCATTGGTTTCAAGGGCTGGCAGGACCATTGGCGGATGCTGAGTTTATATTTGAGGCTAATTTGACTTTTGATGACCGTACATGGGGAAAATATCAATTCTTCTCAAGAGAGTTCGAAGGGCTACAGAACACACAAGACTTAACACATGTTTGGGCAAGAGCCGGCTTCACTAAGTATTTCAGTGACCCTTTGCCTAAACCTGACTTCTACAGATGCTATTATTTAATCACCACTTTGATAGCTTCGGAGAATAAGGACCTGCCCGGAACTTTTATTTTGCCATCCTTAGTGAACGATCCACCATATAAAAGATTTTATCTTTCTAAAGATCTGATTCGAGCTGCCATCAAGATTCATGGAACCCACACGCCCATAGAGCGAGAAAGGTTAGTTCCAGACCCTATGAAACGTGGGGGCGTCACTAAGTGGGAAGAGATTTCGGCGATCACACCTGAGCTTTCAAAACCACTGCGGATATGTATGCAGCATTTTGCTTTCCCCGCTCAGGACAGATTCACAATGCCTCACAAACGAATATGGTTTGGTTTGTATTTATCATGTATGGGACCCCAGACAGTTGATCTAGCTAGCTGGATCATTGATCAGATGTATTTAGCACAACACAGATGGGAAAGAAAGAAGGTCATCAATGGATGTTGCGCCCTCACACGCATTGTATATATGTGTTTGGCCTACAATTTACCTATCGAGCGAGCAATGACAAGTGAGGAGCTGAAAGCGTTTAAAGGAACCACAAAGAAAGCTAGGAAGGCTAGCAAAGGAAGAGCAGGAAAGCGAATGAGAGGAACTATCCCCTGCCTTCAGGTGCCAGAATCACCCTCACCACAACCATCTCCAGAGCAGTCTCCGACGGAAGCCACTCCCACAGTACAACCTATACGTATACGGTTATCAAGACCAGTTGTAACGGAGGGCACTACCAGCACAGTTGCTCCTCAAGCAGCCACAGTCCCAGGACCTACCACCACTACGGCAGAAGTTCCCACCACTATTGGTGCGGAAGCTTTCTCTTTCCCGATACCCCATTTAGAAGCAGAACAAGCAGGCACCACATTTGATTTTGAGATGCAGGACGTATTTTCAAGTGAATTTCAGTTTTCAGAAGGCCAGATCTTCTCTCAGGAATATGAAAGGCCCAGCTACCCTACCACACCGCGAGATCAACCACAAGGACAAGTAGTGTCTAGTTCCGAGGAAGAAAGAATAGAAACCGACGAAGATGAAGGCGATGACGAAGCCAGTCAAGGAACTCATGAATCCCAAGAACATGTGCAAACAGACAAACAAGGACAACAAACCGACACCCAAGGTGACACGAGCACACACGAAGAAGAAACCTTCGAAGCAGCAACTTATACACTAGCCATTAAAAAGTTATACCGTACTATGGAAAAGGTTTGGGCGCGCAAGAAGTTGACTGACGAAGAGAGCCAAACACTCATAGAACAGGAGCTTGTCTCGGGCGGGTTCGAAGAAGTGTACATCAGAGGTTTCAGAGAGCTTTTCAAATCAGTTGGACCCACTGAAGCCTTAAGATATTTGCAGAGAAAACTGCTACTGCAGTATGACCCCCGCATAATCCGCCTACTAACCAAACCTGGTGAATATATTCGGGTACCCACCGACGGTCAGTCTTCAGAACAGGCCAGGGAAGCACGTCTTGTCCCTGAAGGCTCTTTGGCCGAAGAAGCCATCCTCGTAGATTCCCCACCCCGTGCTACTACTGTACATACCTCCACACTTACCGAAGTACCTGTCACCCCAAATGCTCCTCCTTCACCTCCCATCCATCTAGCCTCCCCTATTCACCCCCCTTCTCCCAGAACAACATCCTCTTTCTCCGGTGGAGTAGCAGAAGTCGTCCTTACGCCCATTCATCCCATAATTCCCGCACCCACTCAACCTATTCTACCCCCTAACACATCCACCTTTCTATCCAACCCATTTCTCCATCCATCTTTTCCATCCTTCCCCACACCTCCAAGACCCCTTTTCCCATTCCCACCTCCATTAACCTTCTCCCCAGTCTCACCTCCCCGACCCACCGTAACCCCTCTTTCCCCTTTCCACCAAGCCGTCCAAGACAACCCCTCTGTAAATTACTTCAACCTTTGTAAATCCTGTATTTACACCCACACACTTACCCACGATCACACCACTATTCACAGTCACCGCACTCGACACCACATCCAACGATATGGATATATCACCACCCATTGCACCACCACTCACTTCATTCGCGGCACAACCATACATAAGCACACCACAATTTTCCACAATCACCACAGCATCCACTTTCCCACCCCCTTTTCCCTTACCCCTTGCATCAACACCCACTCACACTGCAACTGCATCTGCACTTAACACATCACTAATCTTATCACCCAACATCGATGCGGCATTTCAACAGATGTTTACATGTATGACTCAAGTGCGCAATGAGTTTACATCTTTAGGAACAAATTATCAAGCGCTGCAAAAGACAACGAATGATCTACAATCGCAGCTTAACTCATTGTCTATTGAGAATGCCTCACTGAACACCCGATATCAAGAACTACGCGAGGCTTATCACAAGCTGGAACTAGAAAATGAAGAGAAAGCCAAAGAGGGCACTGCTGATCTTGACAATTTGTTAAGGGCCCAGACAGTTCGCAATGCGACGCTTACACGGAACATGGGCTTACTCAGAAGACACCTAGCAGCAGCAAAGGAAGATAACCAGCGGCTACAAGAGCAGAACAGAGAAAATTTAGAAGCTGCTCTCGATACCCAGACCAACCATTAAGTCCTAGCCGGTTCAAAGTAGTGCCCTCCGAATCAATGAAAATGTTGCTCGATGATCACATCAGATTGCTCGATGAATACAATCGAATGAACGAAGAATATCAGAAGCTAAAAGAAGATCATAAGCTACTCCAGCTCAGAGCACCTGCAACACAAGGACTACCAGCAACACAAGGACTACCAGCAACACAAGGATTACCAGCTCCTACGGACCCTTCTCCTGACATCCTAGAGGAACTCAATGCATTACGGGCCTAGGTATCAACTCTTGAATCAAGGATAGCTATATATGAAGCACCACCAAGGCCGGATTCCCCACCAGAGCTCCCAGCCGATGAAGAAAATGTAGCCATTCCGGTGGAGGAAACCTTCAAAGAAGCCTACGAACCACAACCCATCCCAGGCGGACGAGTCACGGCTGAAGGCCAGATGACTTATGAGCTTCCAACCCCCGCATGGATGAAGACAGTTGAAGAGCTTGGAACCACCCACTCAGCACGAGTAGAGGTGCAGCTACACGCAATGGCAATGATTGAGGAAAGAATTTTACAGTCGCCCTACTTCGCTCATTTGGCCCCTCGTAGATACATATCAGGGCATCTACAGTACAAACCATATTTTATGCTAATGGTCGAGTATCAGTTGGCCATAGAGAAAGAAACAGGCAAGAAACCATCTCACGCTACTTAGTTTGAGCCTGATGATTTGCCACTGGATGCACAGCAAGGCGAGATTTATCAACCAGAGTGGCGTAAAGATCTTTTACAACAATATCCTGAGATGATGAGTACTTGGGTAAAGGCACCACTACATTTGAAATACAACCCATGTTGGGGACCAGTGCCACATCGCCGCTCCTGGACAGCATTTGCTTTTAAAGTATAGAACAACAAGCAGTGCCAAGATTGGTTAAATTACCCATATTTCAAGCCACCCATAGAACTACCGACAGTGGGATACATGATGGCCAGGATTCGTCATTGGCTCCCTCGCTTGAAACACATGGACGATATAGCAGCGCACATGACTGTCAAAATCTTTGACATGATGCAAATGGTTTTCAAAGTCTTCTGTCGTGTAAAGGCACCTCATGTAAACACCCCGGGCTTCGAGCATGGCAATCTAGATCTTGCATATGATATGAGTACAACGCCATCGCTACGGGTGTGTTATGCCTGGCATTGCCTAGAGAGAATAAAAATTTTCTATCCATATTTAATAAGTTATATACTTAATTTTATATTTGAAGTTTACTTTTTATTCATTTATGGAATACTAATGAGTTTTATTTATATGTGTAGATTCCAATGTATGATGTTGATGATATTCGTCCACAACATTCATAATTACCAGTAAGACCACGATTATCAGAAGCTTCCATGAGGAGGCTACGCAAAACTAATCGTGTGCAATATGCAAAGTTGAAAGATATATATTCAAAAGACGATAAAGTACAAGATTTGTGTGACAATGATGAAGATGATGGCATGGTAGATTTTATTGAGGATTGGTATCAAAATGACAATGAGAGCATTGATATGAGAAATATCTTCGAGAGGAATGTCTAAAGCATGTATATGAAGGAAGTTGTTTGACACGACTAAGTGCGAGCTTACTTATTCTCAACCTTCAAAATCGTTTTGGATGGAGTAATGTATCTGTTTCGACACTATTAAGGTATAATTTTCAATTTTCTATCTATTTATATATATATATATATATATATATATATATATATATATATATATATATATATATATATATATATGCATAAATATATATATATATATATATATATATATATATATATATATATATATATATATATATATATATATATATATATATATATATATATATATATGCAGGTTTTTATTCTTATTTTAGATAAGGTAAGAAGAAGAACTTGAATTGAATGGATACGATTGTTTGGATGGCAGGATACGATTGTTTGGATGGCAGGATATGATTGTTTGTTTTGGAGGATATGAATGATTTGTCGATTCACACATATGTTCAGTTTGAAAGTGTGAATCGACAAATCATTCAATGAAGCTACATACTTCATATCCTCCAAAACAAACAATTGTATCCTGCCATCCAAAACAATCAAATTTTGTGTAAATATTTTGAAAGATGCATTAATAGTTTTAAAAGATGCGCGGACAACCATTCAATTCAAGTTCTTGTTCTTACCTTATCTAAAGTAAGAATAAAAACCTACATGTATATATGTATATTTATTTATTTACCTTTTTCAATATATCTTTTTTTGATAAACTTGCAGGTTATTATCTGAAAAGTTTTTACCAAGTCAGAATATTCTTCCTACCTCACATGATGAAATGAAGAAGATAATCAACAATCTTGGTATAGATTATCAATGTATACATGCATGTCCTAACGATTGTATTTTATATAGAGGTGAATATGCAGACTCTTTGACATGTCCCAAATGTCAGTCTCCTCGATATAAGGGTGAAGAAGGTAAAATCCCAAAAAAGGTATTGAGACATTTTCCATTGGCTCCACGGATTAGACATATGTTTCAAAGCCCCAAATTATCAAAGCTTTTGACTTGGGGACATGATCACAAAAGTACTGATGGAATAATCAGAATTCCTCATGATAGTGTTGCTTTTCAACATATTGATTCTACATGGCCTGAATTTGCACAAAATCCACAGAATCTAAAGTTAGAAGTTGCATTAGATGGGGTTAATCCATTTTCCATGAAATCCAGTAAATGGTCAACATGGCCAGTGGTAGTCATAAACTACAATCTTCTGCCATATCTTAGCATTAAAAAGGAACATTTAATGCTTTCACTTTTAATCCCAGGCAAAAGACAAGTTAAAGATATGAATGTATATCTTGCTCCTCTCATTGATGATCTTCAAGAGTTATGGAGAGGTATTAATGTCATTGATGTATCGAAAAGCATCAATGAAAGACATATTACGGTTCGTGGTATTTTGGCTTGGACTATTCATGATTTTCCTGGATACGGCGTTTGTTCAGGTATTGATGTAATTTTTTTATTCAATATGCATGTAAATAAATATGATTTAATATAATTATATTTTTATCATTTTCCATGATGCAGGAGTATCTACTAAGGGTTATAAAACTTGTACATATTGTGGTGATTGGTTGAGATCAATCTATAGTAAGAATCTCAACAAAAATATTTATCTTCGACATCGATGATTCTTGCCTGATGATCATCCATTAAGATCTAAAAGAGAAGCGATACATTTTAATGGAAAGCTTGAAACAGGCCAGTATCCAAAACCTATGACGCCTATGGATTTGTATAAAAAATGGACAGATGGACCTTTGATAGATCCAGAAGCAGAAATCTTCAGTGATGATTCAGATAATGAGTATGTGAGCAGAGGTAAATGAAAATTGGCACTCGTAGAGAACATATCAATATGGTATTCTTTGGAGTATTGGAAAGAGTTAAAAGTATATCATCTTCTTGATCCTATGCATATATTAAAAAATATTGGTTATTCACTATGGCATCATCTTCTTGGACTAAAAGATACCACAGCATCAAGGAATGATTTGAAAGATAAAAAATCCAAACCAAAGTTATGGCCAGTTTTTGATAGACATCAACAAGAAACAACTTATGCATCTGCTCCTTGGGTACTTACAACAAAAGAGATACAGACTATCAACAATAGAATTCAATTGATTAAGACTCCTACAGGATATGGAGCATCGTTTCAAAACATGTTTACTATGGATGATAAGAGCTGATCTGGGTTAAAGACCCATGACTGGCATAACTTTTTGAAACATATTTTACCTTTGGTTATCGATGGATGTACAACGAAAGGAGTACGAGATGTGATCTATCTTCTTGGATCACTTATAAGGTAATTATGATACTTTTATATTTAATATGTATAAATATTGGATATCTTTTATTTTTTAATTAACTTCTTTATAATTGTTTTTATGATATGTATAGGTGGATTACATCCAAAGAGATCGATAAAAATTCGATCCCACAAAGAAAACGTGAATGCAAAGAGCTACTATGTTTGATGGAAAAAGAACTTCCTACTTCATTTTTTGATATTCAGGTTCATTTATTAGTCCATCTTGTAGATGAGATAGAGATCGCAGGTGTTGTCAACACTCGATGGATGTTTTGGGTCGAGCGATTTATGGGAATACTAAAAGGTTATGTGCGACAAAGAGAAAAACCAGAAGGATCCATGGCAAAGGGTTGGATGCTTGAAGAGTGCATGTATTACGTTAGTGAGTACCTTGAAAGAGTTCATGAAGAAGCTACACGTGCATGGACCAACGAGTCTTCTTCAAAAATAACAGATGAGGTATTATCAGGTAAGGGGGTTCCATTCTTATTTACATTTCAAAAAAAAATGATGTTTCTACTTTTGTAGCATATAATAGCGAATGCATGCAAGCATTCCTTAGCGAGTACGAGGAACTTCAAAGTCTCAGAAGTAAAAGGCGAAAAAATAAAAGATCTAGACGTAATCTCGATAATAATGAGATTACAGATATACCTTCTTTCACGGATTGGCTATATAGTCGTTTGCAACGCGCCAACGCAAATAATGAAGAAATCTAAGATGAGCAAAGAGAGTTAATGATAGTTTGTGAACGAAAGGTAATTTTATTAAAATAATATTTTACTTTTTTCCTATATGTATGTTAGTTTATATTTACTAATTGAATTTATTTTGCAGGCTCGAATGTTCACTAATATGTGGGCTTTTGGACAGCATATTAGAATCAAAGCCATTGATTCTTTACGTAAAACAGAGGATTCTAGTATTTTTGCTTCTTTCAAGCAACTATCACGTGCTAGCTGAAAAGACACGAACCTTATAGATAGCAAACTTGGTTACGTAGGAACTATTGTTGGTATCTACGAAATTTCATTTCGTACATTCAAACAGGTAGAAAAAAGTTTATATATATTTTTTAGAGTTAGTTATTTTTTTAAGCACCCAATAATGGGTTTTTGTTGTTATATACTTTGATAGGTCATTTTGAAGGTTGACTGGTTTCGAGCGGAGTATAAAGGTAGTAATTCTACATTAAGAAAGGAATTATCCGGGTTTTGGGCATTTGATTCTTCCAAGGTAATGCGATCTACTAAAGAACCATATATTCTTTCTAGGCATATTGAACAAGCATTTTTTTATAAAAACCCAGATGCTCATCCTTGGTGGCAAGTCATTCATGTGCAACCTAGAGGTAGGTCATTGTTTGAACAGTTTATTGTTAGAGAGATCGAAGAAAGTCCTCTTGATGATTCAGCATCAGATACTGATACATCAACATCTGAAATAGAAATTAGAATCATTATACGTGATAATGATACTAATCTTTTTGATGAAGAGGATAATTCTCTACATGCTGATTCTACTGATGCGGAAGAGGAATTACCAGAAATAGATATTAATCCATCAATAGATGATGTGATTCATGAGAACATAGATTTAACAATAGAAAAAATAAATGAAATCAATAAGGATAATGAAGATGAGACTATATTGATGTCTTACCAAAATGATGGCAATAATGAAAACATATGAGCAGATTAGATAGTAAATTCTACTCTAGTTATCGATCAATAACTTGAAGCTTCTGAATGGATATCAGATAATAGGTTTTTTTTACTTGCCTAATTATTTTATATATAGCTTTATCTTCGAGGAGCAAATTTTTATGATGTATGTATGCATATGTGTGTGTATTCATGTGTATTATATGTATACATATGTTAGTATGCATATATATGTATTTCGTGTATATGTATGTGTTTGCATGTGTGTGATATATGTATACATGTGTTAAATATGCATATGTGTATATATGCATATGCATTTATGTAAAATATTCATGTTTTTCATGTAATATATGCAAGTGTTTATAATTGTGTACATGTATATATGTATATGTGTCTATGTGTAAATATGTATATGTAAATATGTATGCATGTATATATATGTTTATGTGTGCATGTAGGCATGTATATGTGATGTATACATGTATATGTGATGTATACATGTATATATGTCTATGTGTAAATGTGTACATGTAAATATGTTAGTATGTATATATATATTTATGTGTGCATTTAGGCATGTATGTCTGATGCATAATATATCTACTCCATTTTATATTTATGTATCCTATCTACATGATGTGTATATATCTTTACATATATTATGATCCTCATTGATTCGAGTAGCTATATATAGAGGCATAAGGTTGGGAGATCTCTCTAGTAGGACGTCGGAGGTGTACATATACTTCAAACATATGGCTAAAAGGTTGAATTAGAATTTTTAAGTTAGGGATTTCAAAACCCTAATATCGAAATTAGTGTTTTCAATTTAGGATTTTTGAAATAGGATTTATTTATTTATTTATGTATTTTTGCGTATGCATGTGTTGTGTATGTATGTGTATCTATATGTGCATATGCATGTGTTTTGTGTGTATATATGCATGTGTATATGTATATATGCATGTAAATATGAATATATGAGTCTATGTGTGTGTACATATGATTATGCATGTGTATGTGTATGTGAGTATGTGTACGTGTATGTGAGTATGTGCATGTGTCTATGTGTATTCATTATATGTGTGTAACATTGCATGTGTATGTGTGTGTAAAAATGTGCATGTATGTGTGTGTATGTATAAATATGCATGTATATGTATATGTGTGTAAATGTGCATGTATGATGTATATGTGTGTGTATGCGTGTATTTATACCTCTAGTCTCACTCTCTCTCTCTCTCATATACATACATACATGCATAAACACACATACTCATATCCACATATATATACATAAAAGCAATGCATACCGTGCATTGTCGCGACGATGAGCCATAAGTGTCCGCATCTCTTTTAAACACCACTTAAGGGACCATCCTGTCCCAAACTCTGTCTCAAGTGAACTAAGTACGTATTTTTTATCCCTCTCATCATGCTCACTACAAAAATAAAAAACATAATGTAAATAAAACATAAGATATATATTTCAATTTATATGTAAAACTTTTACTTACTTCCACGGTAAGTGGATAAAGCGCAGGTAAGAGTCGCATAGTGCCCGCATTCTTCTCTTGAACTCCAATCCATTCCCTATGTACACAATGTTCCCCTCTGGCTCTATGTCACACTCTAGTCCTAAGGTGCCTATGCATGTCCTCATATGCAACTCTGCTCTGCTATCGCGTGTTGGAGGTGGTATAGGTGTCCTGAAAATAGATAGATAGAAATAAATAAAAATATGTGTTATAATATCATTAAAAAAGTTTATGAAAACAAAACATACCTATGAGCAGCTAGCTCTCTTCCTGCATGTGGAGTCGTAGAAGAGCCCTCGTCTCATCGCTGGGTAAGCATCTGGATCGTATAATCCAGCTCCTCATGAGACATCTCTAAATAATCACGCATTATGGCCCCTAGAGTATTAGACGAAACTCTTGTTCTCATAAGACTTTTTATGAGAGTGAGTTTCGCCTTTCTCTCTGCACTGGGATCCATAATACCTAACATATAAAACAAAATGGTTAGAAATCAATATATATACGTGTACATATGTAAGTGTGTATGCATTAAGTATGTGTATGTATGCATGTGTGTGTATATATGTGTGTATATGTGTGTATGTGTGTATGCATGTGTATGTGTGTGTATGCATCATTATGTGTATATGTGTCTATGTGTGTATGTGTGTGTATATGTGTGTGTGTATGTATGTGTATATGTGTGTGTGTGTATGCATGTATGTATGTATGTATGTATGTATGTATGTATGCATATGCATATGCATTATGTATGTATATATATGCATGTATGTGTATGTGTGAGTATGTCTCTCTATGTGTGTGTATGCATATATGTGTGTATGTGTGTGTTTATGTGTGTGTGTATATGTGTTTGTATGTGTGTATGCATGTGTATGTGTGTGTATGCATCATTATGCGTGTAAGTGTCTATGTGTGTTTGTGTGTGTATATATGTGTGTGTGTGTGTGTGTCTATGTGTATGTGTGTGTGTCTATGAGTGTGTATGTGTTTATGTGTATGTATGTATCTATGTGTGTGTATGTGTGTATGTGTGTATGTGTATGCATGTATGTATGCATATGTGTGTGTATGCATGTGTATGTGTGTGTATGCATCATTATGTGTGTATGTGTCTATGTGTGTATGTGTGTATGTATATGTGTGTGTTGTCTATGTGTATGTGTCTATGTGTGTATGTGTGTATGTATATGTGTGTGTTGTCTATGTGTATGTGTGTGTATCTATGAGTGTGTATGTGTTTATGTATATGTATGTATCTATGTGTGTGTATGTGTATGCATGTATGTATGCATATGTATGTGTGTGTATGCATCATTATGTGTGTCTATGTATGCATGTATATGTGTGTATGCATCATTATATGTGTATGTGTCTATGTGTGTATGTGTGTGTATATGTGTGTGTGTATCTATGTGTATGTGTGTGTGTCTATGAGTGTGTATGTGTTTATGTGTATGTATGTATCTATGTGTGTGTATGTGTCTATGTGCGTATGTGTATGCATGTATGTATGCATATGTGTGTGTATGAATATGTATGTGTGTGTATGCATCATTATGTGTGTCTATGTATGCATGTGTATGTGTGTATGCATCATTACGCGTGTATGTGTCTATGTGTGTGTATATGTGTGTGTGTGTCTATGTGTATGTGTGTGTGTCTATGAGTGTGTATGTGTTTATGTGTATGTATGTATCTATGTGTGTGTATGTGTATGCATGTATGTATGCATATGTGTGTGTATGCATATGTATGTGTGTGTATGCATCATCATGTGTGTCTATGTATGCATGTGTATGTGTGTATGCATCATTACGTGTGTATGTGTCTATGTGTGTATGTGTGTGTGTATATGTGTGTGTGTCTATGTGTATGTGTGTGTGTCTATGAGTGTGTATGTGTTTATGTGTATGTATGTATCTATGTGTGTGTATGTGTATGCATGTATGTATGCATATGTGTGTGTATGCATCATTATGTGTGTATGTGTCTATGTGTGTGTGTATGCATTATGTATGTGTATGTAAGCATGTGCATTATGTATGCATATAAGAATGTATGTATGCATATGCATATGCATTATGTATGCATATGCATTATGTATGCATATGCATTATGTATGCATATGTGTGTATGTGTGTATGCATTATGTATGTGTATGTAAGCATGTGCATTATGTATGCATGTAAGTATGTATGTATGCATATGCATATGCAATATGTATGCATGTATGTGTATGTGTGTGTATGTCTCTCTATGTGTGTGAATGTGTGTGTACATGTGTCTGTATGTGTGTATGCATGTGTATGTGTGTGTATGCATCATTATGTGTGTATCTGTGTGTATATGTGTGTGTATGTGTGTGTGTCTATGTGTATGTGTGTGTATCTATGAGTATGTATGTGTTTATGTGTGTGTATGTGTCTATGTGTGTATGTGTCTGTGTGTGTGTATGTATCTATGCATGTGCATTATGTATGCATCTAAGTATGTATGTACATTGTATGCATATGCATATGCATTATGTATGCATGTATGTGTTTATGTGTGTATGTCTCTCTATGTGTGTGTGTATGCATATATGTGTGTGTATGTGTATGTGTGTGTATATGTGTCTATATGTGTGTATGCATGTGTATGTGTGTGTATGCATGTGTATGTGTGTATGTGTCTATGTGTGCATGTGTGTGTGTATATGTGTGTCTATGTGTGTGTGTCTATGTGTATTTGTGTGTATCTATGAGTGTGTATGTGTTTATGTGTGTATGTGTCTATGTGTGTGTATCTATGAGTGTGTATGTGTTTATGTGTGTATGTGTGTATGTGTTTATGTGTGTATGTGTATGCATGTATGTATGCATATGTATGTGTATGCATGTGTATGTGTGTATGCATCATTATGTGTGTATGTGTCTATGTGTGTATGTGTGTATGTGTGTATGTGTGTATGTGTGTATGTGTTTGTGTATATGTGTGTGTATGTGTGTGTGTCTATGTGTATGTGTCGCTACGCATCTATGAGTGTGTATGTGTTTATGTGTGTGTATGTCTCTATGTGTGTATGTGTATGCATGTATGTATGCATAGGTTTGTGTATGTGTGTGTATGCATTATGTATGCATATGTGTGTGTATGCATTATGTATGTGTATGTATGCATATGCATTATGTATGCATATGTATGCATGTATGTGTATGTGTGTATATGTCTCTCTATGTGTGTGTGTATGCATATATGTGTGTGTATGTATGTATGTGTGTGTGTATATGTGTGTCTATGTGTGTATGCATGTGTATGTGTGTGAATGCATCATTATGTGTGTATGTGTCTATGTGTGTATGTGTGTGTGTATATGTGTGTGTATGTGTGTGCACGTCTGTGTGTATGTGTGTGTGTCTATGAGTGTGTATGTTTGGATGTGTGTGTGTATGAATGTGTGTCTATGAGTGTGTATGTTTGGATGTGTAAGTGTATATGTGTGTCTATGGGTTTATGCATGTGTATGTGTGTGAATGCATCATTATGTGTGTCTATGAGTGTGTATGTATATGTGTATATGTGTGTGTATATGTGTGTCTATGTGTGTGTGTATATGTGTGTCTATGTGTGTATGCATGTGTATGTGTGTGAATGCATCATTATGTGTGTATGTGTCTATGTGTGTATGTGTGTGTATATGTGTGTGTATGTGTGTGCGCGTCTATGTGTATGTGTGTGCGCGTCTATATGTATGTGTGTGTGTCTATGAGTGTGTATGTGTTTATGTGTGTGTATGTGTCTATGTGTGTGTATGTGTCTATGTGTGTATGTGTCTATGTGTGTGTATGTGTCTATGTGTGTATGTGTCTATGTGTGTATGTATGCATATGTGTGTATGTGTATGTATGCATATGTGTGTGTATGCATTATGTATGTGTATGTATGCATATGCATTATGTATGTGTATGTATGCATGTGAATTATGCATGCATATGTGTGTGTATGCATGTAAGTATGTATGTATGTATGCATATGCATATGCATTATGTATGCATATGCATATGCATTATGTATGCATATGCATATGCATTATGTATGCATATGCATATGCATTATGTATGCATATGCATATGCATTATGTATGCATATGTGTGTATGCATGTAAGTATGTATGGATGTATGCATATGCATATGCATTATGTATGCATGTATGTGTATGTGTGTGCATGTCTCTCTATATGTGTGTGTGTATGCATATATGTGTGTGTATGTGTGTATGTGTGTGTGTATGTGTGTGTGTGTGTATGTGTGTGTGTATGTGTGTGTATGTGTGTGTGTGTATGTGTCTGTGTGTGTGTATGTGTGTGTATATGTATGTGTATATGTGTGTGCATGTGTATGCATTATGTGTGCATATGTGTATGCAGCCTTATTTGTGTATGTGTGTATATGTGTGTGTATTTGTGTGTATGTGTGTGTGTGTGTCTATGTGTATGTGTGTGTGTGTCTATGTGTGTATATGTGTGTGTGTACATATGTATGTGTGTGTAAGTGTGTGTGTGTGTGCGCATACCTGCTTGCTGTTAGTTTGTGCGGCCCTCTCTCTCTCTCGCTCTCTCTCTCTCTCTCTCTCTCTCTCTCTCTCTCTCTCTCTCTCTCTCTCTCTCTCTCTCTCTCTCTCTCTCTCTCTCTCTCTCTCTCGGTCTCTTCTTGCTCACGACATTTGTGTCGGGAGAAATCAAATTTTTTTTTAACATTCCAGAGTGTCGCATATGCGACGCTCTGCAGTTTGCCAACATCGCTCACACTGTCGCTAGGCAGCAACGAAATTAGCGACACTCTTTAATTAGTGTTGCATAAGCGACGCTAGCATTGCTTATGCGACGAAGGTCGGGGAAAAAAATATTCAAAATTCCTACCGTCGCTTATGCGACGACCTCGTCGCATAAACGACGGTTCCCATTTTTTTCCAATTCGGGGGCGTCGCTACGCCCCCCTTTTTCTTGTAGTGATAAAACAATCCAAGTATCCAAGTACCACTCAAGTAGAAAGATGCGCTTAACTGCCTACCAATGCTTGACACTTGGGCAATGCATAAACCTACTCATCTGTGAGACAACAAACTGAATATCTCGTCGAGTAGTGCATAAGTAAATCAAGCATCCAACAACTTGCTGATAGATACTAGCATCAAATGCATCTCCAGCATCATGAAGACTCAACCATAAACCTATTTTCATAGAAGTGGAAATAGTTTTGCAGTCTTCAAGGGTGAAGCACTATAATAATGTGTAAATATTTTATTTGACACAAAGATAGTCCACCATCAACTTGCATAAATTGAATGCCCAAATAATGATGCAAATGCCCCAAATCTGACATCTCAAATGAGGCATGCAAATCAACCTTAAAATTAGCAATATGCTTCTCATTAGGACCAATGAGTAGCATGTCATCAACATAGATAACAATTATCAGAAGCACATCATTTGCATGCTTAATGTATAAGGTGCTCTCAGTTGGACTATTCTCAAAACCATGTGCAATCAAGTAGGCATGTATCTTCTCATACCAAACACATGGTGCTTGTTTCAAACCATATAGTGCCTTTTTCAAATTGCGCACTTTTTTTTCATGCGCTTTCCCCACAAAACCACGGGGCGGAAAAATATAAAATTATTCATGCAAGTTGCCATTCAGAAATGGAGTTTAATTATCCAACTAATGTATGTTCCAACCATGATGAGCTACAAGTGCATAGATGCTATGAAAAACAGTCATTGGGCATGTAGGTGCAAAGGTCTCATCAAAATCAATGCCTCTTTCTTGAGCAAAACCTTTTGCAACAAGCCTAACCTTATACTTGCCAACTGTTCCATCAGGCTTATGCTTCAGCTTGTATACCCACTTATTGCCAATGGCCTTCTTGCCAGGAGGCAAGTCACATAAAGTCCAGGAATCATTTTTCATAATAGCATCATATTCTGGTTGCATAGCCGCCATCCAATTTTCATAATTTTGTGCTTCATCAAACAAAACATGCTCGTTCTCATCACAAAAACTAGATGCAACCATAGCATAGCAATCTGATGCAAAAGAAGCATTATGAGATCCTGAATGAGTACGATATGATAGAGATGCATCTAATTTGCTATCTCGCAAAGTCAGTGTTGAGAGCAGTATGGGCACCCAAGGACTGAGGAGACAAGGAAGCCAGCGGAGAGAGTCAGAGCAAGGCGAAGGATTAAGTAGACAAAGCAGTCGACGCAGATCTGGCAGATAGGCCTTCAAATTTTTCCAAATCAACATCTTTATAACAGTGATTTTTATCACTAACCATCATTGTAAATACCATTTCATATTTTTGTAGCTCCATTTTGTGCAAGCCAAGGAGTCCTTGAGCTTGAGGAGCTTTAAAAGTACCTACATATCAATTTTCGTATTTTTTAGACTCCGTTTAAGCCCTCAAATAGGCTGTGGAACCTAATTTTTAGCTAGGCCGGACACTAGGTCTGGACAGGGCCAAAACCTAGTCAAAAACTATAAATAGAGCTAGAGAGCTCATTTTTGAGGCTAGCTTGTAACTGAACTGAACTTTTATGAGCTTTTTGAAAGTAATCTAAGAACTCCATTGCTTCTCACTCTTTGTCTTGCCGTGTGTGCGCGTGTGTGTGTATGTGTGTGCATGTTCGTATGCTTCTCACTCACGCACTTGTGCCTTCACTTGCTTGAGGTCTTCATACCATCCTCACATCTTCCCAGATTGACATTAAAGGAGGTGCTACTCATCACTGAGCTACACCAAATTTTGGCGCCGTTGCCGGGGATCGAGCTTTGAGGACGAGCGTGTGATGGTAAGACGTAGATTTGAGACGTTGGCGTTGTAGGTAATTTCTTTACTCTTCTTATTTTTCTCTTCCTTACCTCACCACCATCATCATCCTCACCATCTCCCACCTCCATCTCCATCATCGCAAAAATTTCAGTTTTTTGATCGTATCACCTTCTCCACCTCATTTTCCTCATTCCACTTGTGAGAGAGGGCGAGAGAGCAATATTGTGCGCCTTGTTTTTGCATGCTTGTTGAGTTTCTCTTGCAGGATCCAGCAATATCATCCCCTCCAACACGTCGTGCAGGTATGGAAATCTGCAGAACTGTCTCTGTGTCGCAAGCTTCGATCGCGATTGACAGAAACTTTCATCTTTTGGTAAAACTAAGTGCACCACAGTAGACTAGGGACCTTGCACATCAGAGATCCACAAAAATTTTTGAAAAATTTGCTTTTTTTCTGTCCATCGCGATTGATAGCATCAATCACGATTGACACTGTCCATCGTGACGGATAGCCAGTCCATCGCGATTGACAGACCCCAACGGACACGTGTCCATCGCGACGGACACCCCTCTCCATCGCGACTGATAGAAAAATCGCGACGGACACCCCATTTCGATGAGAATCTTGACCATCGCGACGTATAGAGCCCCGATCAACACATAAACACGGAAAAAAACCCAAAATTTCAGTCCATCGCGACTGACACAGTCCATCGCGACTGACAGCTGTCCATCGCGACCGATAAGAGTCCATCGCGACCGATACCCCCTGTCCATCGCGATTGACTGGAGTCCATCGCGACCGATACCCTCTGTCCATCGCAATCGACACCCCCTATCCATCGCGATTGACACCCATCAATCACGATTGACACGTGTCCATCGCGATTGACAGACCACGACGGACAGCCCTGTCCATCGCGATTGACAACTCAGTCGATCGCGATTGACAGCCATTTTCGGCCAATTTTTTAGGGTTTTTAATTTGAGGATTTTGGCTAATTTTGGGCATAAATATTGGGCTATAGGGCATATACGGAGGCTATAAGCAAATAATTAGGGGAAAACCTGTTTGCCTGTTAGCTTGTTTGAACCCTGTTTTAACCCTAGAACCCTTACCTGGCATAACTTTCTCATACGAAATCCAATTGCTGTGATTCTTGTTTTGTTGGAAAGCTCGTGGGGTATTTTGATAGGGTATTTTGAAGTTGACCATACCCAGGGGGAACAAAATTCAGGGATCTTTAGAATTGATTTCCAAAAAATCACAGTGCAAATTGGTGTTTGTGTTACATGAATGAAAGTGATTGGTTCTGTCTTTGGAATTTAAGTCTTGAGCTAACTTTGGAACTCTTACAGATATATTGAGAGCATCAAAGGGCATTCTAAGCAAGAGTAAGTGCAAGCTTGGGAACACGCTTCCTAGGCAGTCAAGGGCAACCAAGAAGGAAACAAAAGGTTGGAAACTCTCAACTCCCTCTGTCAATTCCTAGCTCAGGCTAAGAACGACTAGTGATAGGAGTAGGCCAGGGTGGTGTTAGGCATTTATCAAGTTGAAGACTACCTAAATACTCAAGTTCAAGCTAACGACATAATCTTTGTACAGTCGAGAACTCTAAAGGAAAAGAACTTAACGTGGAACGATCAACTTCAAGTGTGGAAATACACTCGAGTATACCTGATGACGTGATATCAGACAAGACCATAAACACGGTAAGCAACTAAAACAAAAAATCAAGTAACTGATCCAAAAGAACTCCGCAACGAGGTTGTACTTGGGCAAATTTGGGCTATTCAATTAGGCTTATGAACCTTAGATCACGACGGCATCTAGTAAGGGATAGACAAAGTCTTAGGTCTTCAGAGGCTAGTGTCAACCACACTACTAGGTCTTGGGCCCAGCAGTTGAGCCACCACTCATACTACCCTAGCTTGGAGACTAGTGAATCAGAGATGTCTCAAGGCATGGACAGACCCATAGGAAGTTCAGGTGTGCCATATTTGTATAGGGTGGAAGGCCCCTACAAGACGCAGCTAGAATACATTAGGACCAACCGATTAGGTGCTAGCATCTATGAGGACGGCTTAGGAAGATCTGTGGTCTAGATTAAAAACCCGGACCAGTCCATTGGACTAGAACGCCCAGCTGTCAAGTTTGAAAACGGAGCATACTTGGACAAAGAGGGAACCATATATGTGGTCACTAGTCACCCAGATAGGACAGATGAATTCGGGAATGTGATCCCTGAGATGGACATAGATGACCTAGAACAAGGGAACGTAGGAGGAGAGCCTAGGACCCCTCGAGGGAAATATGTTCTTACTAGAATCCTCAATCCCGAGTGGGTTCCCCAGGACAACAAGAGCATAGATCTGCTTCTGAACCGAGAGACTGACGAAGCCTTTTGGAGGTATAAATCTGATCGGCCAATTGATATAGGAACAATCATGATCTATGAGTTTAAAGATCCAGATAGCCCAGGCAGAGTGACCTATCTAGATCATGCTTCAGAAAGGATCTTTGTGGTTACAGAACATGATAGACATGATTACACTAGGATGGGTGAGTTTATTTTCCCCCAACCAAAATCTAATGTGTCCTTTGGCCACCCAGGAGCTGGAACGTCCCATGCTCATGGAGTTCAGAGAGACAGACCTGAGGTAAGCTTTGCCAACTCCTTGGGAAGAGGAAGAACGAGAACGGAAACAAATAGAGTGGAACTTGAGGGACATAGAGCCCCAAGGAACCAAAGAAATGCAGATGAATTCCCTCTACCAAGACCAAGAGAGCACACGAGGACCCTGAGACCGACCCAACTAGTTAAGTCCATGAAAAACTACTTCGATGGCACTGGAGATCCCTACGATCATGTGGCTGAGTTCAGGCAAGTCTTGAGAGTTGAACAAGTGGAGGATCTATTCACGCAGTACAATGCCTTTGGTCTAACCCTTAGGAACACAGCCCTTACGTGGTTTCAACCATTGAATGAGAGACAATTCAGGAGTATAGACCAACTCCTAGAGGCTTTCATTATTGAATTCTCTAAGAGTGGCATAAGACATAATACCTCCTCATTGATTCACAGCTTCAAGCAAACCCCTCAAGAGACTGTGAGACTTGCAGGAAGAAGATTTAGGCAATACCTTGAAAGATGCCCTGTTTTGGAGCTACCCACACCAGCTAAGCAAGTGGCTTTATTCTTGGATGGATTGCTAAGTACCAAATTGAGGTCATATGTGTATCTGAAGGACCCTAGGACTATAGAAGAGTGTGTACGCATGTGCATTGACATCGAGGATAACCTAGGGGAGGAGTTAGAGCTTTCCAAAATATACAAAGATTCAGATAGTGCCTCTAGCCTCTCTTCCACGCAATCCACATCAATTGAGGAACTCGCTGAGAAAGTGGCACAAAAACTAGGTGTCTCTAGCAAACAAATCCCAAGGTTTGCCCCAGTAAAGAGGTTCTATACTTGCGGTGGTGACCATATGGCGAACGTGTGTCCCATTACGGCTCAACCCCAAGTAAATCCGAGTAGCCAATACTGTACCATAGAACTGAGATACACAAATCACATAGCACAAGACTGTCCATACAATAAGCAAGCGGTTAGGCAAACCTACCCTCAGCCATATCAACAGGGAAGATATTAGAACCAATATCCACCACAGCAGTATGCTAGGCCCCAACAAACCTACCAACCACAATATCAAGCCCAGCAAAGGCCTCAGCCTGTGTTAGCCCAACAACCTCCAGCTCCATCCAACGTGATCCCTATAAAGTATGCAGCTGCAGAAGAAAACCTGAATAGGGCCATAGTGCCAGTAACCCCATTACTATCAGAAAGTGACCCCAGTGACCATAGTTTCAATTCTACACATGTTGATAGCCCCCAGGCCTACTACATTCAGTCTCCTGAACATGGTGAGTCCTACTATAGTGAAGAGCCAAATGAACCTAGTTGGGAGTCAGATTACACAAACGCCATGTATGCAAACCCCAACCTTAGAGCTCAACCTGGACAAGTAAGACCCCCATCCCCTAGAGGACCATGCTACAGATGTCAGGGAGATCACCTCATTCGTGATTGCCCCATGCCTGCACCTACCCAAACCCAATCAGTGACGATCCAGGGCTTTTGCCAAGAGTGTGGAAAGGAGCATCTCTTACGAGACTGCCCTAAGAATCCTAATAATATGCCAAAAATCACTCCTATTCACGTTATTGGGTTAGTTGTAGACTCCACAGGGAGTGTGACTTCCACTGCACCAGTACAAGTAATCACTAGAGCCCAAGCCTTGCAACAGAACCAAAGTGTAGGCCAGGAAAAGAGCCCAGATGTTAGTGAAACGGAGAGCATGACAAAGAAGAGGACTAGAGCTTGGAGAGATAGTCGTGAAAGAATGAAAAGACAATGGGCAAAGAAAATGAGTGAACTTGAGGAAAGCCTAAGAGAAACCAAAGCCAGGATAACCGAACTCACAGCTCAAACTCTCTCTCACACTGCCCCACCTCCATCACCTCCACCATTCCCATCTCCATCCAACCCGCCTCACCTAAGCCCACCACCCCCTAGATTAGGATCAGTCCTAGCAGATCCCACTCCCGAGGACCTTAATATGATGCTTAAAGCCTATCAGGCCAGAATCCAAGAAGGGCCAAACGTAACTGATCATGAAAAGTGTTACCCTAGAGCAGAACTAGAGCTAGAATGAACCAAAATTTGTGCTAAGATGGTGGAATTGGCTCAGACCATGTTTGAAGCCAGTCGCCTATTTAACATCTCTAGTTCAGCGAAGACACAGTTGCACTTTGATGGACTGTTATGTTGATGTATAAAAACACCACAAGAAATGAATTAATGTGACACTAGAACACCTCTATGGTCACCATTAACTCATTGCCACTCTAAACTTTGAGAAATGATAGCTTAAAGTGAGAACTTTGCTTCTACAGAAATTCCTAGTCACCGAAATGACATACCTTCAGTATTTTGCTAATTTCTCCTAGCTCACATATTATTTCTCTATGAAACTTTATAGGCTGAAACTAGAAGAGTAGAGCTTTCTAGCAAGCTATCACATGCATCAAACGGAGCTCTAGAACTCAAGTTATGGCCCTCACAAGATGACCCTGTATGACCTTCCAAGACTGGAAATCTTGCCTGTTTTAGTATTCCTGATGTCCAAAAATAAAAAATTCGATGCCTGGCATCGAATTTCAGTCCAAGTCGATGCCGGGCATCGACTTTGAGCTTTTTTAGGCCCTTTTTCTGCACCAGAAATACTCTCTTTTACACACACATGAAGAAGACCACTTGTATGCTAGAAGTCGATGCCAGGCATCGACTTTATGCTCAAACTCGATGCCAGGCATCGAGTTGCTCCACAAACTTCATATTTTTAGAAGATTCAACAACAGTTAACACACAGAGAATGAAAAAATGACTTTTGAGCCAAGATTCGATGCCAGGCATCGAATTGCTCAGAAAACTTGAACTTTTGAATTCATCACACAGTAGGCAAACATGGAGATGATGGAGAGAGGCTCATACACAGAACTTTACTCAGTTCTTCTCATAACTATAAAAAAACTCAAAAGTTTTACAGATGCTTTCTCACTCAGAGAAGCCCGACTATACTCAGTCATACAAAAATGAGTTCTTCTCACTTTCTCATTGTCTTCCTCCTTCTTCTTCTCATCGCGTCAGTTAATACTAACTAACTTATATAGATTTTCTCATTCCCGTGATTTTTTAAAAAACTTCTAGAACTAAAGTGAACTAACTTTACAAGTATGATACACTTGTGAATTTGTCCCTTCACATAGGCATGGGGTTTTCTTCCTAAGATTTGACCTTGAAATATATGTTCAGTTAGTGATTGTTTCTCCAACAGCTCCCCCTCAATCACTAATTGACATTCCCTGTTTCTTCATATCATCTTCTTTTCTTTTACTCCTGCCATGCTTTTGAATCTGCTGGTCTTCACACCATCCAAGCTCTTTGTCATTATGTCTGCTAACTGATCTTTAGTAGAAATGTACTCCACTTCAATCTCCTTCTCCATTACCTTTTCTCTGAGAAAATGATACTGTATCTCTATGTGCTTTGTCCTTGCATGAAATACTGGATTTGCTGCAAGATAAAGTGAACTCATATTATCTCCATGTATTGTAGGTGTACCTTGATCAATGCCTAAGCTCTTGAACAATGTCTGCATCCATATGACTTCCTTAGCTGCTTCCACAAGTCCTTTGTACTCTGCTTCAGTTGATGATAATGCTACTGTATGTTGTTTCTTGGAACACCAACTTACAAGCTTATCACCAATGTATATCATGTAACCATGAGTTGATCTCCTGTCATCTTGATTACCTGCCCAGTCTGAGTCACTGTAGGCTCTCAACTTCAAATCTGATGTAAAAGGATAATATAATCCTTCCTTTATAGTTCCTTTGATATATCTGAGAACTCTTTGACCTGCAATCCAATGTGGGTCCTTTGGACAATGCATGAATTGTGACAAAACTCCCACTGCATAACTAAGATCAGGTCTTGTTAGTGTAGCATAAATCAAACTACCCACAAGAGATTGATACTTCCTCATATCTTTGTAGTCTGCACCATCATATTTACTGAGCTTGTGATTAACTTCAAGTGGAGTTGAAGCTTCTCTGCAATTTTCCATATCAAACTTCTTCAATAGATTTAGAAGATACCTTTCTTGTGATACATATATGCCATGATCTGTATAAGTGACTTCCATTCCAAGAAAGTATGACAACTTTCCTAGATCACTAATCTTAAACTCTTTTTCAAGTAATCTCTTTACCTCCTTGATTCCTTCATCTGAAGTACCTGTGATTATAATGTCATCTACATAAATACAAATGTAGATTGTACCTTCCTCTGTTCTTTTGATAAGTAGACTTGAATCTGCTTTTGAACTTTGATATCCAAGATCATTGAGATACTTCACCAGTCTATAGTTCCAAGCTCTTGGAGCTTGCTTCAATCCATACAATGCTCTTCTCAACCTGCAAACAAAATTTGGATACCTGGAATCTATAAACCCTTGAGGTTGTTCCATGTATACCTCATCTGATATGTATCCATTCAAGAATGCATTTTTTATATCCAATTGACTTAGAGTCCATCCTTTTGAAGCTGCAATAGCAATGATTGTCCTTATAGTTGACATCTTAGCTACGGGACTGAATGTCTCATCATAATCTATGCCATAGGTCTGGGCATAGCCTTTCACCACCAATCTAGCTTTGTATCTGGCTATACTTCCATCTGCAAGCTTCTTCACTTTATAAACCCATTTATTTCCAATAACTTTCTTACCATTTGGTTTAGGAACAAGTTCCCATGTCTTGTTCTCCTCCAGTGTATTGAACTCTTCCTTCATTGCTTCTTCCCATTGCTTTTTACCTTTAGCTTCATCATAGTTCTGAGGTTCTTCATCATCTTTGACCATATATGCATAGTTCTTCTGAGTTATGTAAGAAGTATCATAAGAATACCTTTCTGGTTGTCTCCTTGTCCTGCTTGACCTTCTTGGTTCACATTCTTCATAAGTTTCTGGATACACCTCTTCATCAAATATAGGAGCTTCTTCATTCATTCTTGTTAATCCACTTCTGGATGTACTTGCTTGCATATAGTCTTCATCTCTATTCACCTGCACAATTGATTTTCCTTTCTCACATCTTCTTACCTCTTCTTCAAATTCTTCAGCTGTATGACTTTGATCTGCATACCAACTTTTCTGTTCATCAAATGTAACATCTCTAGAAACAATAAATTGTTTGGTTAGAGGATTCCACAATCTGTAACCCATCTGCTTTTCATCATAACCAATGAACACATATTTTTCTGCCTTTGGTTCAAGTTTATGCCTAAGTTGTGATGGCACATAAGCATATGCAATTGATCCAAACACTCTACAATGATCTAGTGTTGGTTTCTTACCCCACCAAGCTTCATATGGAGTCATTCCATTCAGAGCTGCACATGGTAATCTATTCACAAGATATGTAGCTGTATTTACAGCCTCAGCCCAAAGATAATTTGGACAGTTCTTCTCCTTTAGCATAGCTCTAGCAAACTCAACCAAAGTCCTGTTCCTTCTTTCTGCTACACCATTTTGTTGTGGTGTATACCTACAAGTTATTTCTCTCTTAATACCTGCATTCCAAAGATAATCATTGAACTCTTGGGAGAAGTATTCTCCCCCTCCATCAGACCTCAGTCTCTTAAGCTTTTGACCTGTGACTCTCTCTGCATATGCATGAAAATGCTTGAAAGCTCCAAACACTTCTGATCTTTCCTTCAAAACATATAATGTTATCCATCTTGTAGCATCATCAATGAAAAGAACATAATACCTTGAGCCACTGATAGATCCTTCTTTTGTTGGTCCCCATACATCTGTATGAACGAGCTCAAGTACTCCATCATGTTTGAATCCTTTCTTTTGAAATGGTAACCTGTGTGCTTTACCCATTTGACATGCTTCACATTTATAAACCATATGTTGACTTTGCACATTTGGTAATCCTAGTACAGACTGATTAGCAACCATAGCTTTAATTCCTCTTTCATTGAAATGACCTAATCTCTTATGCCAGAGATCAAGTTCTGTAATCACTGCTTCACCATGTGTGAGCAAAGCTTGACCAATGTTCCCTTGCACTCTTAAAGTAAAGAGTCTACCTTCTTTCTTACCAGAGACAATCTGATTATATCCATTCTCTGGATCTTCCACAAATACTCCTTCATTTGTAAACCTGACTTGAAAACCTTTTTCAACTATCTGTCCCACACTAATCAAGTTTTTAGGTATTGTAGGAACATACAAAACATTGGTTAGCAAATCTGCTCCACTATTGCATTTCACTTTTCCAATTGAATGTACACTATGTCTTGTATTATCACCAGTTTGAACTGTGTGACTAGAAATGCCTTTTTCCAAATCTGACATCAATTCTATGTTTCCTGACAAATGATTAGAACATCCAGAGTCAATGTAAAATACCTTTAGATCTTCTTTGTCTGATGTGCTGATTGAATTCATCATCAATGATGTATGACTTTCATTCTGTGTGTCATTTGCATAGTTGTAGTAGGTGGTGTTGTAGGATTGATTCTGTCCCCAACTTCTTCCTCCACCTCTACCATAGCCTCCTCTTTGACTTTGTCTACCTCTTTGAAAATTACTTTGATATCTTCCACCTCGACCTCTGCTATTGTTGTTTTGATTCTGGTTTGATCCTTGTTGGTTGTGCCAACAGTCATGAGCCAAATGATTACTCAATCCACAGATCCAGCAAGCCTTTTTGTTGTTATTTTGATTACCTCTTCCTCTTCCAAAACCTCTTGCTCTTCCTTTGCCAGTGCCTTTACCTCTTGCATAATAAGCTTGAGAATTAGACTCCTCTTCATCCTTTGCTTTACCTTTATCTCCTTTCTTCTTATTCTTCATGTACATTGCAGAACTTTGACCTTTATCTCATCTCCCTTCAAGTCTTGCTCATATGTGAGCATCAAACCAAGCAACTGGTTCAAATCTGGAACATAATGATTTAATGAAAGTTCTGTTGATAAGACAAAAGGTTTCCACCTTTCATCCCCTCTCAAGCCTGCAAGTAGTTGAGCAATCAATCTGTGATCTTCAACATCTTCATCTATGGATCCAAGACTATCTGCTAGATCCTTCATCTTAGTGACATAATCACTAATGGTTTGACTTGGCTTCTTCTTGAATGTTGTAAACTCTGACCATAGACTTGCTTTCCGTGCTTTAGTAGTGCTTTGGAAATGATATTCCAACGCATTCCATATATCTTCTGATGATTCCAATCCTCTGATGTGTGGTAGCAAATGATCTGAGATTGTATTGTAGATGTAGGCTTTTGCACTTGCATCCTTCTTCTGCCAATGCTTTAAAGCATCAAGTTCTTCTTTCTTTGGTCGGCTTTCATCTTCAAATACTGGCTTCTCTTCTTCACCTGTTACATATATCATGAGATCCTTACTCATAAGTAAGGCTTCCATTCTCATTACCCATGCGGGGTAATTATCTCTGTCCAGTTTGTCAATGGAGATATGATCTGCCATAGTTCTTTCCTTCTGCTGCAACCTGTGAGCTTAAAGGATAAAGGATAATACCTTTTGAAGTTCTTTGTGTATGATGATACTTTTGAAGTAACCTTTTGATGCCTTGTGTCTTCAAATACTTCACCTTTCAAACTTTACAGAAAACTTTACAAAACTTCTCGTACCTTTGTCGTCTTCTACTCTCGAGAATCTTTCTGCTCTGATACCACTTGTTGATGTATAAAACACCACAAGAAATGAATTAATGTGACACTAGAACACCTCTATGGTCACCATTAACTCATTGCCACTCTAAACTTTGAGAAATGATAGCTTAAAGTGAGAACTTTGCTTCTACAGAAATTCCTAGTCACCGAAATGACATACCTTCAGTATTTTGCTAATTTCTCCTAGCTCACATATTATTTCTCTATGAAACTTTATAGGCTGAAACTAGAAGAGTAGAGCTTTCCAGCAAGCTATCACATGCATCAAACGGAGCTCTAGAACTCAAGTTATGGCCCTCACAAGATGACCCTGTATGACCTTCCAAGACTGGAAATCTTGCCTGTTTTAGTATTCCTGATGTCCAAAAATAAAAAATTCGATGCCTGGCATCGAATTTCAGTCCAAGTCGATGCCGGGCATCGACTTTGAGCTTTTTTAGGCCCTTTTTCTGCACCAGAAATACTCTCTTTTACACACACATGAAGAAGACCACTTGTATGCTAGAAGTCGATGCCAGGCATCGACTTTATGCTCAAACTCGATGCCAGGCATCGAGTTGCTCCACAAACTTCATATTTTTAGAAGATTCAACAACAGTTAACACACAGAGAATGAAAAAATGACTTTTGAGCCAAGATTCGATGCCAGGCATCGAATTGCTCAGAAAACTTGAACTTTTGAATTCATCACACAGTAGGCAAACATGGAGATGATGGAGAGAGGCTCATACACAGAACTTTACTCAGTTCTTCTCATAACTATAAAAAAACTCAAAAGTTTTACAGATGCTTTCTCACTCAGAGAAGCCCGACTATACTCAGTCATACAAAAATGAGTTCTTCTCACTTTCTCATTGTCTTCCTCCTTCTTCTTCTCATCGCATCAGTTAATACTAACTAACTTATATAGATTTTCTCATTCCCGTGATTTTTTAAAAAACTTCTAGAACTAAAGTGAACTAACTTTACAAGTATGATACACTTGTGAATTTGTCCCTTCACATAGGCATGGGGTTTTCTTCCTAAGATTTGACCTTGAAATATATGTTCAGTTAGTGATTGTTTCTCCAACATGTTAGAAAGAATAGAGAAGCTAAGTGCACAATCAGAAAAGGAACCCGCCTCTCAACACAAGGACAAGGCAAGTGAAAGGGCAGGTCTTCCTGCCCAGGAAGCCTATGTGCCTAACTCTACGGAACCAGACACATCATCTTCTATGAATCGGTTCACAGCAGAATTCCTACGAGAGATTCAAGAAGACAAATGGGCTAAGGAAAGTGAAGTCCCTCCTCCCATTGAACTTGTGGATGATGCACATGACCAATTCCCACAAGACATCCCATCCATTTATGAGGAGCAGGAGAGCACCCACTCTCAGGAAAGATTAGACTTTGAGTCTAACTCTCTACAAGAATTACCCCACTTCACAGGCCCATGGGAAGCTAAGTCTACTTGTATGAGAGCACCCACAGTCATGGTACGAAATGAGGACTCAGTCATACCTAGGAACCCAGAGGTAGTGACAAACACTAAAGTACAATGCAACCTCACCTTAGAAGAGCTACTCAAAGTAAGGCCAGAGCTATGGAAACATGTAGCCAAACAAGTACCAGAGATAGCAAAACCTCGTTCCCAGGTAGGATCCCAGAGAACAGTGCCAGAAATACCCTTGGACAAGATAGGAGATATGAGTGAAGGTGAAGAGGGAAACACGTATCTTCCCATTACACATCAAGGATACACAACCAAGGCAATTCTCGACTCAGATGTAGGAGTTGCCATTGCTACCACTTCCCTATGGAAGCGTTGGGGCAAGCCAGCACTAAGGCCCACGAGGATGAAATTGCAGATGGCCGATGGTCACATAGAAAGACCCTTAGGCTTGCTAGAAGGAATAACTCTCACTACTTGTGGTGTTGAGTTTGAGCACACTTTCGCCATATGTGACTTTAGCAAGATCCATGCTTATGATATGATTTTGGGAAGACCATTTATGCGACAGTTGCAAGTGGTACAGGATTGGGGAACCAATTCCTTGTACCTGCAACACTTAGGTGTTACAACCAAAGTGAATCTCAAAGATTACTCTCATAGAGATGTCCCTCCTATCCAATGGAATCCCCTCCATAGAGCCAAAGATGATACGGAATCGGTGCATTCCATAGGATCAGGATCCTCATGGATGCATGAAGACACCCACTTATGGATGTGCAAAGTAGCAGTAGAAGAAGAGAAGAGAGAAAAAGCCAGAGAGGTAGGTGCAAAAGAAACACATAGATCAATTCAAGACCTAGCCTATGCACCTATAGTCTTTCTTGACGAAGAATTTGAACCCCACGGCTGGGCAGAAATCCTAGCAACAATGGATGTAGCCATCAATGAAGAACAATGGACACCTCACTGTGATGAAGATGGCTATGACATTTCAGTCTTGTCCATAGAGCCGATCATGGGAGATGCAGTTTTGGAAGAGTGCGAACCTAGCCTTGATGCATTTGAAGATGCAAGTGACTCCGATCTAGAGTCAATCATTATGGACCCACCTTTTGCATCAGATGAAGAGTACTTCTATGAAGTGGAAGCTTACCCTCAGAGACATGGAGAGATCATGAATGATGTGAGGTTAACCACACAAGTGACTGCCACGAGTGAAGGCAAGAAGAGGAAGAAGAAAGAAGCTTCCCCAGAAGAGGAAGAATCTTTGTTTGAGGTCCCTGAAAACTTTAAAAAGTATGAGATAGACGATAGAAGAGTCATGGTGAGAATGCCTAAACCTGAGGCACAATCAGTGTTGGTGCATTTTACCCAAGCCTACATGCTTGATATATTTGATATTATCATCATTTGTAAGTCACATGAGTAGTCATGTGAACACCTCTTGTAAAAGAGTACATTTTATCTTTTGTAAATGGAAAAAGAAAAAAGGAAAAGGTTGGCTTACCTCATGCATGATGTAAAAGCAAACTCATGGCTCTAACTACTGAAATCACGAATTTTTGAGCTGAGGGAATATCTCCTAACTTTGGGAATCACTTTTAGGTGGAGCCATTCGAATTCGAATTCAAAACTCCCTCCAAGAATAGCTATAAAAGGAGCAAGAAGGAAGAGGCGATTAGCAAGCCTTGTACGTGACCACTTCATGTCATTTTGTAGAGATTGAAGAGCTTACTCCATAGCTCTATCATTCTACTCCCATTGTGCAAAGGTTCATTGCCAATGTGGTTGTAATCATATGTGAATCTATACATTTATTATCATCTACTTCTCTGTTTTGTTCTCTGCTATACTCACTCAGAGCAGTACCTTCAGAAGGTCATATCTCGAGTTTTACTGAACCTTTTTCAGTATTTTAAAGTGCGTTGGATAGCTCTTACTGTCTAGTTTGTACCTATAAATTTTCATGGTCATTGAACTAATATTTTGGGAGATATATGCATTTTACTACTCACTGGTCTATCTCTGCAGAGCCCCGAGAATTGTGGGAATGTTCCAGAAACTGATGAAACTTGTTCTCAGTGCTCAGTCCATCATTTGAAGTGTTTTAACTTGGATTGGGAAGCTTGCTAAGTCTATTTGCTATGCCCAAAAGGAATTTTTCTAATTCCTACCAGGTTGAGAGCACTGTTCATTTTTTCCAGCAGGTGTATGTCCAAAAATAGCAAGTTTTGGGAGCTAGTCATTTCGCAACTAGTCTGTCTTGACTTAAACTTTTGGGATACATGTTCCAAAATTTTGGTGGATTTAGGAAGCTTAAAGGGTCTACTAATCAACTTTGAAGTCTCAGTTGGCTGGTGTGAAGCTGGTTGTAGCAGCACCTACTCATCTTTGGATTGCATCCACCATCTCTCTTCACAGTGGTATCAGAGCATAGTCAAGCAACATGGGAGATGGATTTCCATCAACAATTGACAAATTGGATCGAAACAACTACCCGGCATGGTCTCTAAGGATAGAGGCTTACCTTCAAGGGAGGAATCTATATGGATTCATATCCGGAGATGAAGCAATGCCAACCATGAGGAACAAAGGGCAACCATCACATGAAGAAGTGGAAGGACTTCCAAATTGGTGTTCGAAGGATGCACTTGCAAGGTCCTATATTCTAAACTCAATCTCTGATTTTCTTTTACCTCATGTCAAGGGATGCAAGACATCAAGAGAGACCTGGAATGCACTTGCTTCTTTCTTCTCTTCCAACACTCGAGCAAGGAAGAACCAATTGTGGATGGAGTTCACAACAATGAAGAAAAGCCCGAAGCAAAATGTGACTGATTATGTCACAAAGATGAAGGAGATTTCCGACCAACTTGGAAGCATTGGAGAGGTAATTGAAGAGGAGCAAATCATAAGACAAATCATGAATGGAATCAAAGCAGACGACAAGTGGGAGTCATTCACAACAGCCATGGATTTATACATGGATATGCATGTACCCGACCTCAACACACTCATGGGCCAACTCTTCACTCATGAAGCAAAGATTAGCAAAGGTGGTGAGTCCTCAAGAGGTAATCAAACTTTTGCCTTATATTCTGATAAAGCTAAGGTCAAGGACAAGTCAAAGAATAGGAAGAATGAAGATGAAGGTAGCTCTTTCCAAGCAAACTTTGCAGGTATAGGAAGAGCTAGAGGAAGAGGAAGAGGTGGAAAGCAAGGCAGGGGGAGATTCCAATCATCTCAACCTTGCAACATATGTGGCTTATCTAACCATACTACTGAAGAATGTTTCAGGAACTCGAGGAACTCAAGAGGAAGAGGATTCAATAGAGGTGGCTATGGATCAAATAGAGGCAGGTACAATGGAGGCTACAACAACAACTACTACAACAACAATTACAACAACAACAACAACTATCAAAGTGGCCATAGAGGAAGAAGAGATTACAATAACTATGCAGAGGACCAAAGTCAAGAAGATTCATTATTGATTATGAATCTATCAGCGAAGAAGGGTAAGGATGATGATCACATATTTTACATTGATTTGGGATGCTCGAACCATGTAGCAGGAAATGTGGCTTTATTTTCTGATTTGGAAGATCCTCATAACAAGCATGAAGTGCAGACAGGAGATGACACAAAGCACTCAGTGGAGAAGATAGGTAATGTGAAGACATCAGATGGGAATATGAACCTCTTAAGCAAAGTCTTGTATGTCCCTACAATTACCAAAAATTTAATAAGTGTTGGACAGATTGTTGAAAAAGGATTGCAGGTTAGATTCAATCGATTTGGAGCATATGTTGAAGACCCAAGGCAAGGCTTTCGAAGGATTGCCAAAGGAGAAAAGATAGGAAGGCTTTTCACTTTTGAAGTGGAAGATACAAAGAACATAGCTTTGTTTAGCTATGGATCTCAAACTCTAATAGAGTTGGAGATATGACACAAAAGGCTTGCTCACATTGGTGAGAGGACACTCAAACAGATTTGCAGGGACCAAAGTGTACTTGGTTTGCCTAATATCACAAGGCAACACATGATTTATAAGTGTGAAGCTTGTCAACTTGGCAAGGCTCATAGACAACCTTTCAATAAGAAAGGATATATGTATCAAAATCCTTTGGATCTAGTGCACACGGATGTGTGGGGTCCAAGTAAGGAGCCATCTATATCAGGCTCAAGATATTATGTGTCTTTCATAGATGATTGTAGCAGGTGGACTATTCTATTTTTCATGAAGCACAAGGATGAAGTGTTTAATTGCTTTAAGAAGTATATTGCTCTTGTTGAAAACCAAACAGGTAGAACTTTGAAAAGACTCAGATCAGATGGTGGAGGAGAATACTTCTCTTCTGAATTTGATGCCTTCTTGCATGAAAGAGGCATTAAAAGGGAAGTCACTACAAGGTATACACCCGAACTCAATGGTGTAGCAGAGAGGAGGAACAGAGCTATTGTTGAAGGTGCAAGGTCCGTGCTCAACGAAAAGGGATTGCCAAACTACCTATGGGCAGAGGCTGTGTCTACAGCCACATATCTCATAAATAGACTTCCATCTAAGTCACTAGATGGAACCACTCCATATGAAGTGTGGAATGGAAGAAGACCTAGTCTAGAGCATTGCAAAATCTTTGTATGCTTAGCCTATGCTCACATTCCTTCTCAAGTAAGAGGGAAATTGGATCCCAAGGCAGAGAAGTGTGTATTCATTGGTTATGCTCAAAACCAAAAAGGATATAGATTGTACACTCCAACCAATAAAGGATTTTCTGTGAGTAGAGATGTAATTTTTGATGAAAACAAATCATGGTTTGATGATGACAGGAAAGTGAAGCTGCCGTATGACTTGGATGAAGATTTTCCATCACTTCAACCAAAGGAGCCAAAGCAGATTGAAGAAAGTGATTCGGAGATTGACATAGAAGACTTGGAAAGACTAAAGCTATGGAAGAACAAAGGTAAAGCAAAGATGCAGGATTCTACATATGGACCCGAGAGCTCACATCAACCACTTAGAAGGTCTTCGAGGGAGAAGAAGAAACCAGAGAGGTTTGGTTATGATACTTCTTTGGTCACAAAGCACTCAATCTACATTGCAAAAGATTCAACTAATGAAGAGCCTACCACATTCGAAGAAGCACAAAGCAAGAAAGCTTGGAGAGATGCAATGGATGAAGAAATGGAAGCCTTGAAGGAGAATGACACTTGGGAGCTTGTACCTAACAAGCCATCTATGAAGATAATCGGATCTCGATGGGTATACAAAATCAAGAGGAATCCAAATGGAAGTATAAATAGACACAAAGCAAGGTTAGTTGCTAAAGGGTTTGCTCAAACCCATGGTATTGATTATGAGGAGACTTTCTCTCCTGTTGCAAAAATGCCTACAATTAGAGTTCTCATTAGTCTTGCTGCATCTAGAAATTGGAATCTCTATCAACTTGATGTAAAGAATGCTTTCTTGAATGGATGGATTTCTGAGGAAGTGTATATGGCACAACCTCCTGGATATGAGGATGCACATCATCCTAACTATGTATGCAAACTAAAGAAAGCTTTGTATGGATTGAAGCAAGCTCCAAGAGCTTGGAATTTCAGATTGGTGACTTATTTGCAGGACCAAGGATTCAAAGCTAGCAAGGCGGATACCTCTTTGTTCATAAAGAGGAATGGATCTGAAGTGATCTATTTATGTGTGTATGTTGATGATATTATTATCACAGGCAATGATCTTGAACGAATCAAACAAGTAAAGGCTCAAATGAAGGAGGAGTTCAAAATAAGTGACCTCGGACCACTCACTTATTTTCTTGGATTGGAGTTGATCTACACAGATTCAGGTATATACATCACACAAAGGAAGTATGTCCATGACATGCTCGTCAAGTTCAAGATGGAAAATACCAAGTGTGCAGGTACACCTATGGAGCAAAACCATAAGCTTAGTGCTTATGAAGGAGAGCCAATTGAAGACATCACAAGCTATCAAAGCTTGGTTGGAAGTTTGAACTATGCAACACTCACAAGGGTGGATATATGCTATAGTGTTAGCATATTGAGTCAGTTTATGCATAAGCCGAGAAGACCACATATGGAAGCGGCCAAGCGAGTCCTCAAGTACCTAAAGGGGACCATGAATGAAGGTTTGTTTTACTCATTTACTTCAGATATTGAGCTAAAGGTCTATTCAGATGCAGATTGGGCCGGATCTAAAGATGATAGAAGAAGCACATCAGGATATATATCATTTGCAGGTTCAAAAATCATTTCTTGGTCTTCGAAGAAGCAACCAACCGTGGCATTATCTTCTACCAAAGCCGAATATAGAGGTTTGGCTAA
Organism: Ceratopteris richardii; assembly: GCA_020310875.1. NCBI lineage: Eukaryota > Viridiplantae > Streptophyta > Polypodiopsida > Polypodiales > Pteridaceae > Ceratopteris > Ceratopteris richardii. The sequence goes on from CM035439.1 coordinate 101,984,371, forward strand.
TGCAACTCAAGAAATCATGTGGTTAAAGTCTTTGTACACAGATCTTGGACTTCATTCTTCAACACCTCACATTTTTGGTGACAACACAAGCTCACTACATCTAGCAGCTAATCCGGTATACCATGCTAGAACCAAGCATATTGAAGTCCACTACCATTACGTAAGGGAGAAGCTAATGAGCAAGGATATTCAACTATCCTATGTCTCTACAGATATGCAATGTGCAGACATGTTGACGAAAGCTCTTGATGGTACGAAGTTAAGTAGATTCAAGTTGATGATTGGTTTGCAAGAAATCAAGAACAATTGAAGACTTATTTGAAGGCCAAGCATGTTAGGCTTGAGGGGGAGCTGTTGGTGCATTTTACCCAAGCCTACATGCTTGATATATTTGATATTATCCTCATTTGTAAGTCACATGAGTAGTCATGTGAACACCTCTTGTAAAAGAGTACATTTTATCTTTTGTAAATGGAAAAAGAAAAAAGGAAAAGGTTGGCTTACCTCATGCATGATGTAAAAGCAAACTCATGACTCTAACTACTAAAATCACGAATTTTTGAGCTGAGGGAATATCTCCTAACTTTGGGGATCACTTTTAGGTGGAGCCATTCGAATTCGAATTCAAAACTCCCTCCTAGAATAGCTATAAAAGGAGCAAGAAGGAAGAGGCGATTAGCAAGCCTTGTACGTGACCACTTCATGTCATTTTGTAGAGATTGAAGAGCTTACTCCATAGCTCTATCATTCTACCCCATTGTGCAAAGGTTCATTGCCAATGTGGTTGTAATCATATGTGAATCTATACATTTATTATCATCTACTTCTCTGTTTTGTTCTTTGCTATAATCACTCAAAGCAGTACATTCAGAAGGTCATATCTCGAGTTTTACTGAATGTTTTTCAGTGTTTTAAAGTGCGTTGGATAGCTCTTGCTGTCTAGTTTGTACCTATAAATTTTCATCGTCATTGGACTACTATTTTGGGAGATATATGCATTTTACTGCTCACTGGTCTATCTCTGCAGAGCCCCGAGAATTGTGGGAATGTTCCAAAAATTGATGAAACTTGTTCTCAGTGCTCAGTCCATCATTTGAAGTGTTTTAACTTGGATTAGGAAGCTTGCTAAGTCTATTTGCTATGCTCAAAAGTAATTTTTCTAATTCCTACCAGGTTGAGAGCACTGTTCATTTTTTCCAGCAGGTGTATGTCCAAAAATAGCAAGTTTTGGGAGCTAGTCATTTCGCAACTAGTCTGTCTTGACTTAAACTTTTGGGATACATGTTCCAAAGTACTTGGCTGATATTTTGGTGGATTTAGGAAGCTTAAAGGGTCTACTAATCAACTCTGAAGTCTCAGTTGGCTGGTGTGAAGCTGGTTGTAGCAGCACCTACTCATCTTTGGATTGCATCCACCATCTCTCTTCACAATCAGGAGAGGCCTATGATAACAAAGAAACCACAAAGAAAATAGTGGTAGCCATAGAAGAAGGAGAAGAAAGATGCACTTACATAGGACATGACCTTACGGAAGAAGAAGAGCAAGAGTTGATAACCTTGCTAAGAGAATACAGAGATGTATTCGCTTGGAGCTATAAGGACTTGAAAGGTGTTGACCTAGATATATGCTCACACACAATTCCCATGACCTCAGATGCCAAACCCTCTAAGCAAAAGCCATATACATATAATGATAATTACGCTGCCAAGATCAAAGAGGAGATAGATAGACTGGTTGAAGCTGGATTCATCTATGAGATTGAGCACACTGAGTGCGTATCCCCCATTGTAATGGTGCCCAAGAAGAATGGAAAGTTACGGGTGTGCATTAACCTGAAAAAGGTTAATGCAGCCACTATTCGAGATAACTATCCGCATTTCTATCACGGAACATCTCTTAGAAAGAGTAGCAGGCAAGGAAGTGTACAGCTTCCTTGATGGATTTTCAGGCTACAATCAAGTAGCCATAGCCCCAGAAGATCAGCATAAAACGGCTTTTGCCACGGAGTGGGGCATATTTGCCTTTAGGGTAATGCCATTTGGGCTTACCAATGCTCCTGCAACCTTCCAAAGGCTGATGTGTCATGTATTTAAAGAGTTCTTGAGGAAGAATTTAGAGGTCTATGTTGATGACCTTTGTGCTCATTCCAACATTAGACAGACACATATACCAAAACTCAGGCAAATCTTTGACAAATGTAGAGAATATCAAGTCTGCCTAAACCCAAAAAAGTGTGTTTTTATGGTCAGGCAAGGCAAGATTCTAGGACACATAGTGTCAAAGAATGGCATATCCACTGATGAAGAGAAAGTGAGAGCCATAGCCGAGTTACCTAGGCCAAAGAACATCAAGGAAGTACAGGCTTTCATGGGGCATTGTGGTTACTACCGCCGGTTCATTCACATGTATGCTGTCATTGCAAAGCCCATGTACGGACTTCTGACTAACTTTGAGTGGACTGATGAATGTGAGAATTCCTTCAATGAGCTTAAACGGAGATTATGTTTAGCACCAATCTTAACCACACCAAATTGGAATAAGCCTTTCCATGTTCATGTGGATGCATCCAATTATGCTATTGGATGTGTACTCGCGCAACCTACTGGTGAAGGTAATATGGATCTTCCAATTGCCTATGCTAGTAGACAATTGAATGCAGCTGAACAAAATTATACAACCACCGAACGAGAAGGATTAGGCATGGTATATGCAGTTAAAAAGTTTAGACATTATTTGCTTGCAAATAAGTTTAAATTTTTTACTGACCATCAGGCACTGCTATATCTCGTGAACAAGCCATGCAATACAGGTAGATTAGTAAGATGGTTTCTCTTACTAATGGAATACGACTTCGAGGTTGTGGTAAGGAAAGGTAGGACTCACTTAAGAGCAGACCATCTCTCTAGACTCACATCAGGAGAGGCCCCACAAGGAGTGTCAGATGACCTTCCCGATGCTTACTTGTTTAATTTGGAAGTGGTGCCATAGTGGGCTAAGCCATTAGTGCCAGTATTGACATACGGACTTAACCACCCAGTAATAAACACACAGGGTAGAGAGGTAGTAAGAGCCCAAAAGTACCACATCATGGCAGGTAGTATGTACAAGCACACAGATCAAGGGATCTTGGCTTGTTGTGTGGAAGAGGATGAGTACGCTAAATGGTTGCAATTAGCACATGTAGGTGCATTAGAGCAACACTACTCAAAACAATGAACCCTATAGACACTAAGGAGACTCGGAGTGCATTGGCCTACTATGGAGGCTGATGTCCAAAAGTTGTGCAAGGAATGCCCAATCTGTTGCACTAAACCACCTCTGGAACATGCCACTCTTTATCAAGTGTCCATAGTGCCAGATTGGAGTGAACCACTAGTATCCTTCTTGAGGACGAAAACATTCCCTCCGGACATGACTCTGGCTAGGAAAAGGAGTTTAGAACAAGAAGCCTTAGAGTACTCACTTGTTGGTGATAATTTATACAAGCGTGGTAAAGATGGTTACCTGAGACTATGCATCCATGAGAGTGAATACCTCAAGATCTTGGAAACTGCTCACCAAGGTGTGGCAGGAGGACACTTTGGACCAGATCGGGTGATCAAGGCAATACTATTTGCGGGCTTTTGGTGGCCGACCCTTCACATGGATGCACATACCTATGTGAAACGGTGTGATGTTTGTCAGAGAACTCAGTATCCTATACGCAAAGATGAGATGCCACTAAAACCTATGATGGGTGGATGAGCATTCTCTAAGTGGGGAATAGACTTTGTTGGTCCTATTAATCCCCCAGCTAAGGGTTCCCATGCAGAGTATATCATTGTTGCTACGGACTATCTAACCAAATGGGTAGAGGTAAAAGCCACAACGAAGAACGATGCTCAAACAACAGCTAAGTTCTTATTTGAGAATGTTTTCACCAGATACGGGTTACCTATAGAGCTAGTCAGTGACAGAGGCACTCACTTCTTGAATGAAGTTATTGAAAATCTGCTCCAAGAATTCTTGGTAGTACATAAGAAGTCTGCCCCCTATCACCCTCAAGCTAATGGCCAGGCTGAGAGCACAAATAAGATCTTATGCAATGTACTGACGAAATTAGTGAACAATAAATGCTCTGATTGGGACAAACAGCTACACCATGCTGTTTGGGCATACCGAGTCGCCTACAAAATGGTACTCCAAGCCACCCCCTTTCAGATGGTATTTGGCCAAAATGCAGTGCTACCGTTGGACTTCTTAATACCTACATTGAAAGTAGCACAAGAGCATGAATGGACGGGTCATGAACTCTCCTCTAGACTTTTTGACCTTGAACGATTAGGAGAAACAAGACTGAGGGCAGCTGCAGGAATATATGCAGCTAAGAAACGACAAAAGGCGTACTTTGATGCCCATGTTAAGGATAAAGGATTAAAGGCCGGAGACCTAGTTTTAGTCTACACTTTGAAGCAACATGCAAGAAAACTAGAGAAGAGAGGCTATGGACCCATGATCATTAATAGAATCTCAACAAGTGGAGCAGTGCAACTAGCCACATTAGAAGGCGATATTCTCCCGAGCTACATAAGCGGATGCAGAGTCAAGTTATATCAGGAACCTCTGACGGAAGAGATGCTAAGTCGACTCAACACTGCTAAGAAACGCAAAGAAGAAGAAAGACGAATTCGAGAAGAAGCTCAAGCAGAAGCATTGGAACGCATCCGGAGAATGAAATTAAGAAGACAAGGCAGAGAGCAACCTAGGGCAGATGCATATGCAGATCAAGGATATCACGTGGCTATGTGTGAAGTTTCAGATATCAGCTCCCATAGGATAATTGATCGACGTCCTTTTATAACCTTAGATATAGGACAAGGAAAGGGTGCAAGGACTGTAAGAGCCTTGATTAACTCAGGTGCAGCCACTAGTGCTGTTAAATTTTCTTACTGTCAAAAGTTGAAATTAACCGTCAATCCTATAGAAGCATATCTCATAGGATTGGGAGGTGTGGAAACCCCTTGCATGGGCGAGGTGGAACTTCCCCTCTATATTCAAGACGAAGCAATGACAGTCAAAGTACTAGTTTGTCAAGATGAGGACCTCACTGAGCCTCTTGTCTTGGGTCAGGACTGGATCTATGATCATGCAGTCAACCTAAACCTAAGAAGTGGACTTCTTCAGGTATGGGTAAATCAGAGTCGAATTACGGTTGAATTAGAAAATGAGGCACTCAAAGAACTAGGTAAGGCACGAACTCCTGGTCCTTCCAGGGGCGCACATAAAGTTGACAATGCTATTCTTGTCCAAAACTGTATGATGCAGAAAGAGGATTGTCTCAACAATGGAATCAAGGATAAGACGACACTCCCTTCTTTTCCAAAGGCCAGAGGGATGCAGCAACCAAAGGCAGATCAAATACAGAAGGAGCAGAGTACCACCTATACTGGAGGCCAAAAACACGTGCGAAGCAGAATATCTCAGCCGTTGAAACAAGTGTGGGTGCGGAAAGGCGAACACCCTGTTGCAACCATGCCAACCCCACGGCCAAAACCTCTTATTAGTAATCAACAACATCACACTAATAAGAGGTCTTTCATAAATTCTTCTACGAAAGTGAAGTCTATTTGGGTACCCAGGAAGTCAATGAAGGCCAGCCCACAATCACGACAGATTTGGGTGCCTAAGGCTTGCTTGCGGGCTCAAATAGCTACACCGAGACCACACCCTGTACAACATGTTTCACTCACTCGAACATCAGATGCCCATTCTTATACATCACACGCGGACACATATTCTTCCATGAGCACAAGTAGAATCACTTGTAAATGGGTCCCTAAAAAGCCTCATTTTCAAGCAGATACTCCTATGAGACCCTCCAGTCTCCACAAAATCAAGATCAAAACCCATCCACTGCATTTGGCAGCCTAAAACTTGTAATAAACCCCCGGACCCCAGGTGAACATCCATGCCCACCTACTAACTACATCACTCTCACACTACATCATTCCACTTAGCTCCTATGTCTACCCACTTCCTAACTACACACACATACACCGAGCACTTAATAACCTACTAATCTCTTCTGAACCTCATGTTCATGTTGTAATGAGGACAAAAACGGTTCTATTCTGTCCTTTACAAGGTTAACACCTGTTTCTATATTCTCACAGAACCGGTGGTGATTTCCGCAACATGGCTGACGCTGCGGGAACAAGCTCTCAAATAGGAACGAGCCAGCAAGTGGTGGACTTAGACAGTTTACCCGTTTTGCCTGAGACAAATGAAAGACCAGAAGAATTGCAGGCCATCAAAATCATACCTATTGCGGACCCTCCCAGTGGCCATACCATGCCCGTCGGAAAAGCTTCCCACTGGTTTGGTGAAGTGGCAGGACCCTTGGGAGAGGGAACATACCTATGGGAATCAGAGTGGGACTTCAATGGGAAGCAAGGTAAATACCATTTCTTTACAAGAGAATTCGAGAAGTTACAAAATGCAAAAGGTCTACATTCGGTATGGGAGAAGGCAGGATTGGATGCATATTTCAGTGCACGGCTCCCAAAGCCTGACTTCATGCGATGCTACTATCTCATCAACACCTTGACTCCAAACAAGAACCCAAAAGGTGCAAGCTCATTTGTGATCCCATCTCTAACAAAAGGAAATGAGCTCAAGAGGTTTAGGTTATCCAACAACTTGGTGAGAGAGGCCCTAGATATGCGCGGAATGCATATTCCTACAGAGAAGGAGACCCTAGTGCCTGATTACATGAAGAATCAAAGCCTCACCAAACTCAAGGACATGGTGTCCATGACGCCTAATATTGCAATACACCTTCGCATGTGCATGCAACACTTTGCTTTTCCTACCCAAGATAGATTCACCATGCCGCCCAAAAAAATATGGTTTAGTTTGTATATGGCAGAGACACAGAGCCTCACCATCAACTTACCCCACTGGATAATTGATCAGATACACCTAGCTCACAAACGATGGCCGCGGAAACAGGTTTTATATGGATGTTGTGCTCTGACGAGAATCATTTATAGGTGTTTGGCTTATGACATCCCTATTCAACGGGCCCTGATGTGGAATCGTGTAGAGCAGTTTAGAGGCAGGACATCCACTGGACCCCCTTCTAAGAAGATGAGAGGTACTGTCCAAGTCCCTTGTGCTCAACCACGTGGAGCCACCCTAACACCAGACGTTACCCCTCCACCCCGAAGAGTCCGACCATTCACACTCCGACTTCCAAGACGCAACACCGATGGTCCTAACTTGATATTCCCTCCCATCCCAACCGATCTTGAATTTCCCGGTGGTGCACCTTTGGAAGAACTCACGAATGAAGACTTCGAACAATTATTACAAGATGTAGAGTTGGAGGCAAAAGAGGCACAACAAGTGGAGAATGTGCAAACGCAGGCAACAACCTCCCAAGTACCTGTCACCACAGTTGAAGTGGATGAAGAGGATGATGAAGATGAAGAACAGGAGGAAGATGAGGAGGATTAGGATCAAGAGCATCATGATGAGCAACAAGAAGTGCCAGAACTTGTAGGTGCACCTGCATATACAGCTCAACTACAAAGGTTATACGACACAATCAAAGCAGTACAAGAAAGGCATCAACTCTCTCTTGTGTCAGGTCAAGCTTTGATGCAAGAAATGCTATCAGATGATGGGGTGGATCAACATTTCATTGACACCCTCAAATTAGTGTCAGAATCCTTAGGAGTTCCGGAGGCTGTCCACACTGCAGTCCGCCAGTCCGTGAGGTATGACAAACACAGAGTCGACACATTACCACGAGCAGGTAAGACTATCAGGATGCCCGTCACAGAACAAGAAGTAACCATTGAAGCCACAGCTACCCCCACCACCACCATTGACCTCTCTATTGAAACCTTCGTTCAGACATCACCCATCTCACCCCAGCACCCCCCATCACCACCTTCTCCACCCCCACCACCACCTCCCACCATGGAAGAAACGGCAGTCATCACCTCTACCTTCACTTATAACCCAACCTCATTCACATCATTCTCATTTCGAGAACCCACCTCACAAGACACCCTCTTCTCCTTCATCACCAATCCCTTGTACACCTCAACCCTTCTATCCTCCGAACCCATAATTGGCCATCCCATAATTCCAAGTGTGGTTGGAAACCCGGCACCCACAGAAGGCACCCTGTGTTTCCCAGCCTATCCCCCAATACGGATACCTCCATTCCATGACCCTCCCTTCCCAGTTGTCCCCTACACCTCATTCAACCTAACCGCACCACCCCAACAACCATCCTTCGTGGCGCAGTCCATCAGCACTCCAATGTTTTAGAGGCACATTTCCCCGATGTTCGCAACGACATCAATCTACACGAACACCACACTCACTTCACCTACCATACCCACCTACATGGTAGCCCCTGTACACACCACTCTGTCTGACCCAATGGACATTTCACCCACCACAGCACCTCTCCCCACAATTCCACCCTCTCCCCCTCCACTACCCCCCACCTCACCACTCAACACATCATTAGCAGACACAGCATTCACTACCTCCCTTCCCATTCCCACCTCCCCTGCATTCCAAACTTTTCCCCTTGCATCTCATAATGTAAATAGCACGTTCACTACATTACTTCAGTGTGCACATCAACTACAACAAGAATACCATCAATTGGAAGAACGCACTGTTGCCCTCCAAGCAAAATCTCAGCGTCTACAAGCTAGATTCAACACTCTCGAAGATGATTACCAAACGCTTCTCTCATAACATACCACCTTACAACAGGCTCACACAGAATTAGAATCGAAAATTTCGACAATGGATGATCAAGCAGTGAAGGAACTGGAAAGTATGCTCGAGTCCCAAATGATATCCAATGCTACACTTAGATGCAATCTTGGGCTATTAAGAAAGCATATGGCAGCAGCACTAGAAGAGAACAAGAGGCTTCAGCAACAAAACCAAGACAACTTTGAAGCGGCTATGGAAGGAACTGCAGGAGCAACCATTAGCCCTACCAAGTATAGAGCAGTCCCATCTGAAGACATTCGCATCTTACTCGAAGAGCATGCAAATTTCTTGGAGTCATATGAAAAGTTAGAGGTTGAATGTGTGGATCTAAAGAAGCAGATAGCCAGTGCCCCCACAGCTCAACAAGAGCCGATAATCTTGCAACACTCTACAGAAGAAGTAGAGACCCTCCGGAAACAGGTGGCAGAACTCCAAGCACGCCTCTTACCATATGAAAGGCCACCCTCGCCAACTGAAGAACCAGAACCTGAAACAGTTGTGGAAATCCCTGTCGATGATAGCTATGAAGAGCCGTACGAGCTCATGCCCACACCCGGCGGTCGGGTAACAGAAGGACAAGACACTTTAGAAATTGGAGTTCCAGATTGGGTCAAAAGGATCGAGAAAGTAGGAAAGACACATGATGATCGTGTTGCCGTGCAAATTCAATCTCTCACAAATCTGGAAGAAACCGTCCTTCGATCTTCTTACTTTCAGAACCTATCCCACCAACGCTTGATCACAACATCACAGACGCAATACATGCCTTACTTTGTCTTGCTACATGATTATAATGCAGAAGTTAGAAGGCATACAGGGAAGGAGCCCACATTCGCCACTCAATTTGAGCCAGCGGACTTACCGGCAGATGCCCGTGCTGGCTCCATCTTCCAACCATGCCACTGTACATCAAGTATAATCCATGCTATTGCCCAATGGTACGTCCCAGATCCTGGCAAGCATTTGCAATCAAGGTACGCAACAATAAAGAATGCTCGGCTTGGGTTAACTATCCATATTTTGCTCCGCCTCGAGGGACCCCAACCGTAGCCTACATGATATCAACAATTCGACATTGGTCTACCCGTCTAAATAATGTACCCGACATAGCAGCAAAAATGTGTATGAAAATATTCGAACTCATGACAATTGTCTTCAAAACCTTTCGAAAGGTACAGGCTCCATACATCTCTGCCCCCGGATTCTCTCAAGGTAATAAGGATTTAGTCTACGACATGAGCCAGACTCCCTCGGTCAGCATAATCTTTGCCTGGCATGCACGTATAAAGTATTTACCCGCATGCTTCAAGCAGACATTTGAGGAAATGTTCTCTACAGGGTTCTGGGAATACCATTCGGAAATTTTCATTCCCAGACCGACACATTTGCTACATCTATTCACCGTTGAACAAGCCATCCATGCAGAACAGTTACGTCTGCCACATCCGGACATTCCAGGGCCCATTGATTGGGCTCGCATGATGACAGATTTGGCCAGAGGACTATGCATCCAAGAACATCAGCTTGCCACTCATGTTGTGGAATATTACCTACAACACTCCCAGCAACAAGGGTCTGTCAGGGACGACAGACGCGAGAGAGGGGGGGGGGTGTTGAGAGCAGTATGGGCACCCAAGGACTGAGGAGACAAGGAAGCCAGTGGAGAGAGTCAGAGCAAGGCGAAGGATTAAGTAGACAAAGCAGTCGACGCAGATCTGGCAGATAGGCCTTCAAATTTTTCCAAATCAACATCTTTATAATAGTGATTTTTATCACTAACCGTCGTTGTAAATACCATTTCATATTTTTGTAGCTCCATTTTGTGCAAGCCAAGGAGTCCTTGAGCTTGAGGAGCTTTAAAAGTACCTACATATCAATTTTCGTATTTTTTAGACTCCGTTTAAGCCCTCAAATAGGCCCTGGAACCTAATTTTTAGCTAGGCCGGACACTAGGTCTGGACAGGGCCAAAACCTAGTCAAAAACTATAAATAGAGCTAGAGAGCTCATTTTTGAGGCTAGCTTGTAACTGAATTGAACTTCTATGAGCTTTTTGAAAGTAATCTAAGAACTCCATTGCTTCTCACTCTTTGTCTTGCTGTGTGTGCGCGTGTGTGTGTACGTGTGTGCATGTTCGTATGCTTCTCACTCACGCACTTGTGCCTTCACTTGCTCGAGGTCTTCATACCATCCTCACGTCTTCCCGGATTGACATTAAAGGAGGTGCTACTCATCATTGAGCTACAGTCAGCACCATTCATTTAGGTATAGTTTTTGCCTTCTCTATATCAGTTCTCTCATCAATAAGTGCATCATGTAAATCTGCATAAAAAATGGAATGATTGGCATCATCATGTGAAACCTATAAAGGCTGAGGAATTGCCTCATTTGGACTAGTGCTAGACTCTCCATCTCTAAAAAGAGGAAGCAAAGTATCATACACATCTTTGGAGCTAATTGATGTCTCTCCTTAATACATGAAAGTAATGATTGAATAGCATCTTCCACAACAACAACATCATGGCTAACCAAAATGTGTTTAGTCTATGGATGATACAAATGATAGCCTTTGCTTTCATAACTAAACCCAACAAAAATACATTTCACTATTTTATAATCCAATTTCTTGCATTGTTGTTTAGGCACTGATGCATATGCTAGACAACCAAAGACACACAGGTGAGCAAGAGATGGCTTGCGACCATGCCAAGCCTCATATGGAGTGATAGATTCCAATGCTTTACTGAGACACTTGTTAAGTACATATGTTGCACACATAACAACCTCAAGCCAAAAACTATGTGGTAAAACCTGACTCTTGACAATACACCTCGCCATCTCCATTAGTGATGTGTTCTTCCTTTTCCCAAATCCATTATGTTGAAGTGTATACGGCATTGTACACTGATGCTTTATCCCACGGTCAGCCAGAAATACATTAAAATCAAAACATATATATTCCCCCCTCGATCAAGATGGAGGGTGCCCATTTTACATGCTGACACATTTTCAACCAAAATTAGAAATTGTTTGAAGCACATAAACACTTCAGAATTTGCTTTTAGTGGATATACCCATGCATGCTTGGAAAAATCATCAATGAAAGTCACGAAGTAAAGATAGTTCCCAAAAGAAGGTGTTTGCATAGGACCACAAACATCACTGTGAATAAGTTGCAATTTTTGAGTAGCTCATACTGAACCATCTTTTGGGAAGGAGGAATGTTGCATTTTGCCCAAAGTATAGCCTTGACAGACATGTTTACTAGGGGCCTAAAGTTTGGGCAGAGAGGACACCATTTCAGATTTCCGCAGGTGTAGCAAACTAGCAAAACTCAAATGACCAATGTGTGCATGCCAAAGCTTTGCATGTGTCATAAACTAAGAATCTTAAACTGCACATGTTGAATCATTCATAGATTTTGCATAATCCATGAGTGCTCACTCTCCAACTATTTTTGGAGGTAAACAATATGAGCCTCATTCCTTGCCTGGTATAAAGTGGTAAGTGTATCCCAAGCATCCTTTGTTGTTTTGTAGGAGCGAATGTGAGGAATAATGGCACATTTGATAGACAAGGCTATCAATGCATGTGCATGAGCATCTTACAAATAGGAACTTGAAGAATGTCATCATCTTCAATGCTATCTACATCAGCTTCAATAACTATATTTGCAGGTGTATTAGGAAGTTTTTCAGCACCCTATACAATATTCCACAATCCTTTTGCAACCAATACATGACACATCATATAATCCCATAATGGGTAATTGGTACCATCCAACTTATCCTCAATAGCCAACATAGGAAATACATCATTGCTTTCAGCCATGGCCACTTACTAAAGTACTTTGATGTAGAAAAATGATTGTATCTCAAAAAGTTGAGTAGAATTACCCTATCGACTACTGCTAAACCTGTAGCAAACTTCGAGGAGCTTATACTAGCGAACCAAAACCTATATATATCTTTGGCACAAAAAGATGAAACTACCTGCACACGTATTGCGATAGTGCATTCGGAGGTCAAATGAGCTTTGATTATGATTTTGACACCACAGAGAGAAGCAATTTTGAACTCCTAATTGCTATGAGTATGATCACTAATTTTCATGTGATTCCAAGAATGTGACCAGAGGGGTATTGATGATTCCCTAGATGAAGTGGTGATCTTCTCTAATACTAATTGTTGGAGTTTGAGGTCTGTGGAAGCACGCAAACATCACAAGGAAGAAGAAGAAGCATGGAGCACAACACATAAAATTGAATGTATTACCAAGAGAATATACAAAAATAAGTGACATGTTAGGCTTATAGGCATATATACATGATGGGGGAAAAAACCTCCTAAAGAGGGAAAAAAGTGTCCCAACGGTCCTAGTGTGTTCACAGACATCACTACCTAAATAGATCAACAATTATATTCAAATATTTCCACTAATTAGGCATACAAAATCAAAGTATGCACTTTGTAAAGGCCATGATTTCTAGATTGCATTTGTGAATATGATTGAAGAGCATAACACCAAACTTTCAAATGCATATAAAACACTCGTGGCTTCTTACAATGATTATCTTATTTCTAATTATTAATCACAACTAACACCTCCTTCTAGAGGATATTTAGACCATAGAATGGATCTTATTCCTAGTAATAACCCTCCACATAAGGAAGCTTATGGACATGGACCATTCCACAAAAACGGACTACAAAGACAAGTATAAGAATTACTTGAAAAATGACTTTGAAGGCCTAGTTATACCTCCTTTGGAGCTCCTCTTCTATTGGTAGATGAAAAGAATAAGACCTGTAGAATGTGAATACATATTGTGCTTTGAATAAAGTATCCATTAAAAATTGATATCCAATACAATGTGTAGATTATTAGTTGGATAAGCTAAAAGGAGCTATTGTATTAGAAAATTTAATCTTAAATCTTGCTATCACCAAATGCATATGTGAAAGAGGGACATATATAAAACTAATTTTAGAACATTGGCCATTATCAAAAAGTTATTCTTGTTTTCTTGATGGTATTTTAGTTTATAGTAAAGATGGTGATAATAAAAGAGCATTTGGATAAAGTTTCTGATTTGTTACGCAAAAACACGTTCTATGCTAATTCTAAAAATAACTTTACCTTTCAAAAAAATCTTGAATTCATGTTGATCTAAAGAAAGTAAAAGTTATTCAAGATTCTATTGTTCCTAAATCTCTTAATGAAGTACAATATTTTCTTGGATTATTTGATTTTTATCATAAATTTGGTAAGAAGCTTTCATATTTGTCTCCTCCATTGAGTTGGTTATTGAAGAAAATAGATAATTTTGCATGGGGTCTACCACAACAAAAATCATTTGAAACACTCAAACATGCTCTTTCACTTTCACATGTTTTGAAATTACCCAATTTTGAGAAACCTTCTTTGAAGTGATAAGTGATCCTAGTGGTTTAGGCATGGATGTAGTTTTAATGAAAAATGATAATCCAATTACTTTTGAAAGTATAAAACTTAAACTTTTAGGAAAGAATTATAGTACATATGATAAAGAGCCTTCGATTTTAGTACATGCAATAGAAACTTGCAAACATTGTCTTATGGGTTCTAAAGTTTTTATAAAAATAGATTAATAAGCAATAAAACATTTGTTAAATTAATCATCGATTTTTGATAACCATAAAATGGGCATATTTTATTCAAAATTTTTGTAATGCTTCAGTACCAACTTGGTAAAGCTGATATAGCTAATGTTTCTCTTAGTTACTTTCCTTTTGAAAGCTTTGACTTTGCTAATGTGAATTTTTTTGTCATTCCATTAAATTACATGATTCCCATTTATGCATATGATGGCTCTCACGTGAGTGCCAAGTGGCACCCATGTGAGAAGCGAAGTTCTCTAAGTCTAGTTGATGCTCACAAAATTTCATGTCATTGGATTTACTGATTGTGAGAAATCTATGTTTTTTTGCTCACTAGTCAAATCTCTGTAGAACCCCAAAAATTGCAGGAGTGTTCCAAATTTTGCTAAATCTTTTTCTTGGTGCTCCATTGATCAATTGAAGTGTTTTAACTTGGATTAGAAATCTATCTAAGTCTATTTGCTATGTCCAAAAGTATTTTTTCTAATTCCTACCAAGTTGAGAGCATTGTTCTTTTTTTCCAGCAGGTGTATGTACAAAAATAACAAGTTTTGGGAGCTAGTCATTTTGCAACTAGTCTGTCTTGACTCAAACTTTTGAGATACTTGTTCCAAAACACTTGGGTGATTTTTTTTTGTGGATTTAGGAATCTCAAAGGGTCTACTAACCAAATTTGAAGTCTCAATTGGCTGGTGTTTAGCTGGTTGTAGCAGCACCAACTCATCTTCAGATTGCATCCACCATCTCTCTTTACAATGGTATCGGAGCATAGTCAATCAACATGGGAGATGTATTTCCATCAAAAATTGACAAATTGGATAGAAAAAACTACCCAGCATCTTCTCTAATGATAGAGGCTTATCTTCAAGGGAGGAATATATATGGATACACATGTTGAGAGGAAGCTATGCCAACAATGAGGAACAATGGGCAACCATCACATGAATAAGAGGAAAGACTTTCAAATTGGTGTTCAAAGGATGCACTTGCAAGGTCCTATATTCTAAATTTAATCTCTAATTTTATTTTACCTCATGTAAAGGGATGCAAGACATCAAGAGAGCCTTGGAATGTACTTGCTTCTTTCTTCTCCTCCAACACTCAAGCAAGGAAGAAACTCCAACACTCAAGCAAGGAAGAACCAATTGTGGATGGAGTTCACAACAATGAAGAAAAGCCCCAAGCAAAGTGTGGATGATTATGTCACAAAGATGAAGGAGATTCCATATAAACTTGGATTCATTGGAGAGGTAATTGAAGAGAAACAAATCAAGACAAATCACAAATAGAATCAAAGAAGATGACAAGTGGGAGTCCTTCACAAAAGCCATGGATTTTTACATGGATATGCATGTACCCGACCTCAACCCACTCATGGGCTAACTCTTCACTCATGAAGCAAACAGTAGCAAAGGTGGTGAGTCCTCAAGAGGTAATCAAACTTCTACCTTATATTCTGATAAAGCTAAGGTCAAGGACAAGTCAAAGAATAAGAAGAATGAAGATGAAGGTAGCTCTTTCCAAGCAAACTTTGCAACATACTACTAAAGAATGTTTTAGGAACTCAAGAGTAAGATGATTCAATAGAGGTGGCTATGGATCAAATAGAGGTAGATACAATGGAGACTACAATAACAACTACAACAACAATTACAACAACAACAACAACAACTATCAAAGTGGCCATACAGGAAGAAGATATTACAATAAATACGCAAAGGACCAAAGTCAAGAAGATTCATTATTGATTATGAATCTATCAGTGAAGAAGGGTAAGGATGATGATCACATCTTTTACATTGATTTGGGATGCTCAAATCATGTAGCAGCAAATGTGGCTTTACTTTCTGATTTGGAAGATCCTCACAACAAACATGAAGTGCAAACAGGAAATGATACAAAACACTCAGTGGAGAAGATAGGTAATGTGAAGACATTAGATGGGAATATGAACCTCTTAAGCAAAGTCTTGTATGTCCCTACAATTACCAAAAATTTAATAAGTGTTGGGAAGATTGTTGAAAAAGGATTGTAGGTTAGATTCAATCAATTTGGAGCATATGTTGAGGACCCAAGGCAAGGCTTTAGAAGGATTGCCAAAGGAGAAAAGATAGTAAGGCTTTTCACTTTTGAAGTGGAAGATACAAAGAACATAGCTTTATTTAGCTATAGATCTCAAACTCTCACATAGTTGGAGATATGGCACAAAAGGTTTGCTCACATTGGTGAGAGGACACTCAAACAAATTTGGAGGGACCAAAGTGTACTTGGTTTGCCTAATATCACAATGCAACACATGATTTATAAGTGTGGAGCTTGTCAATTTGGCAAGGCTCATAAACAACCTTTCTATAGGAAGGGATGTGTATCAAAATCTTTTGGATCTAGGGCACACAGATGTGTGGGGTCCTACTAAGGATCCATCTATATAGGGCTCAAGATATTATGTGTCTTTCATAGACGATTGTAGGAGGTGGACCATTCTATTTTTCATGAAGCACAGGGATGAAGTTTTTAATTGCTTTAAGAAGTGTGTTGCTCTTGTTGAAAACCAAATAGGTAGAACTTTGAAAAGACTCAGATCAAATGGTGGAGGAGAATACTTCTCTTCTAAATTCAATGCCTTCTTACATGAAAGAGGGATTAAAAGGGAAGTCACTACAAGGTATACACCCGAACTCAATGGTGTAGCAGAGAGGAGAAACAGAGCTATTGTTGAAGACACAAGGTCCATGCTCAATGAAAAGGGATTGCCAAACTACCTATGGGTAGAGGTTGTGTCTACAACCACATATCTCATAAATAGACTTCCATCTAAGTCACTAGATGGAACCACTCCATATGAAGTGTGGAATGGAAGAAGACCTAGTCTAAAACATTGTAAAATCTTTGGATGCTTAGCCTATGCTCACATTCCTTCTCAAGTAAGAGGGAAATTGGATCCCAAGGCAGAGAAGTGCATATTTATTGGTTATGACCAAAACCAGAAAGGATATAGATTGTACAATCCAACCAATAAAGGATTTTCTATGAGTAGAGATGTACTTTTTTATGAGAACAAATCATGGTTTGATGATGACAAGAAACTGAAGCTGTCTTATGACTTGGGTGAAGATTTTCCATCACTTCAACCAAAGGAGCCAAAGCACGTTGAAGAAAGTGATTCAGAGATCGACCTAGAAGACTTGGAAAGACTAAAGCTATGGAAGAGCAAAGGTAAAGCAAAGATGCAAGATGCTACATATGGACCCGAGAGCTCACATCAACCACTTAGAAGGTCTTCAAGGGAGAAGAAGAAACCAAAGAGGTATGGCTATGATACTTCTTTGGTCACCAAGCACTGAATCTACATTGCAAAGGATTGAACCAATGAAGAACCTACCACATTTGAAGAAGCAAAAAGCAAGAAAGCTTGGAGAGATGCAATGGATGAAGAAATGGAAGCCTTGAAGGACAATGACACTTGGGAGCTTGTACCTAACAAGCCATCTATGAAGGTAATTGGATCTCGATGGATATACAAAATCAAGAGGAATCCAGATGGAAGTATAAATAGACATAGGGAAGGTTAGTTGCTAAAGGGTTTTCTCAAACCCATCGTATTGATTATGAGGATAATTTATTTCCTGTTGCAAAATGCCTACAATTATTGTTTCTCATTAGTCTTGCTACATCTAGAAATTGGAAGCTCTATCAACTTGATGTAAAGAATGCCTTCTTAAATGGATGTATTTCCGAGGAAGTGTATATGGCACAACCTCCTGGATATGAGGATGCACATCATCCTAACTATGTTTGCAAATTAAAGAAAGCCTTATATGGATTGAAGCAAGATCCAAGAGCTTGAAATTTCATATTGGTGACTTATTTGCAGGACAAAGGATTCAAAGCTAGCAAGGCAGATACCTCTTTGTTCATAAAGAAGAATGGATCTGAAGTGATCTATCTATGTGTGTATGTTGATGATATTATTATCACAGGGAATGATCTTGAAGGAATCAAAGAGGTAAAGAATCAAATGAAGGAGAAGTTCAAAATAAGTGATCTTGGACCACTCACTTATTTTCTTGGATTGTATTTAATCTACATAGGTTTAGGTATATACATCACACAAAGGAAGTATGTGCATGACATGCTCATCAAGTTCAAGATGGAAAACACCAAGTGTGCAGGTACATCTATGGAGAAAATTCATAAGCTTAGTGCATGAAGGAGAGCCAATTGAAGACATCACAAGCTATCAAAGCTTGCTTGGAAGTTTGACCTATGCAACACTCGCAAGGGTGGATATATGCTATAGTGTTAGCATATTGAGTCAGTTTATGCTATTGGATACATGTTGTAGTGTTAGCATATGCTATAGTGTTAGCATATGGAAGTCGCCAAGAGAGTCCTCAAGTACCTAAAGGGGACCATGAATGAAGGTTTTTTTATCCATTTACTTCAGGTATTGAGCTAAAGGCCTACTCAGATGCAGATTGGGGCAAGCATCATCTTCAGATGATGAGTTTGAAAGTCACCAACCTGTAGTCACCCAAGCGAAAAATCCATTGCCATGTTGGGTGAGGAAGCTTCATGATTCTGCAAATCCCATCCTAGAGTCACTAGAATAGGTTGCATATGGACCAAGGCTATCACAAAGAATAAAGGAATAGAGATGGGCAAGTTCCCATCTTGTAATTACAACCATGATGGGTGAGCTCATTGAAGAAGAAGTAAAGGAACCAACCAATGTGGAAGGGATTTCATGATCCAAATCAGAGGTCTTCCATGCAAACAAAATACAACCATATCATGAAGAATGGAACTTGGGAGCTAGTGGATGGACCCCCTAACTGTAAAGTCATTGGTACCAAGTGGGTCTAGAAGCTAAAGTACAAGGCTGATGATACTTTGGAAAATTAAAAAGAAAGACTTTTTGCACACAGCTACTCACAAGTTGAAGGCATTGACTTTTGTAATCATTTGCCTCGATTGCAAGGAGGACCTCTATCGGAGTAGTACTAGTTGTGGTTGCACATAACTAATGGACAATCTATCACATGGATGTCAAATCAGCATTCCTGAATGGGGACCTCAAGGAGGAGGTATATGTGTCTTAGCCACTAGCGTTTGAGGCTCCTCCTTCAAAGAACAAGGTATGTAAGTTTTATAAGGCATTATATGGGCTGAAACAAGCCCCTAGAGCAGGTACCAATGGATATATAAGTATCTCTTGGATCTAGGTTTCAAAAAATGCTTTTGATGCTAACTTGTATGTTCTAAAGAGAAGAGGTAAGACAATTGAGCTTGCACTCTATGCAGATGACCTTGTGATTACAACAAATGATGATGCTCTTCTTCAACAAACAAAAGATGAGGATGCTCTTCTTCAACAAACAAAAGGCAAGGGAAGATTTTCAGCTCTCAACAAAAGTATGCAAGGGAGATATTGAAGGCATTTGACATGGATGATTGCAAGGAAATTTCTACACTAGTGGAGGTCAACACAAAATTATCTATTGAAGATACTTCACCTCTACTAGATGTTGGAAGATATAGGAAATTAGTTGGAAGTCTCATCTATTTGTGCAACAGCAGACCAGGTATCTCTTATGCTATTGGATAGTAAGTAGGTTCTCTAATAAGCCTTGCCAAACTCATTGCAACGCAAGCACGCAGATACTCAGCTACATGAAAAAGAAACCATTGATTATGGTATTCTTTAGGAAGAAGGATCATCTTTGGTTGGATATTGTGAGTCAGATTAGGCAAGAGATATTGATACCAAAGAATTAGTTTTTGGATATTGATTTTCTTTAGGATCAAGAATTTTCTCTTGGATCAGTAAGAAGCAACCAACTGTAGCATTATCTTCTATTGAAGCTGAGTACAAAGAAACATATGTTGCAGCATGTGAAGGAGTATGGTTGATGATGATCCTATGGCACATAGGAATACAAGGATAGGAGGCTACAAAGTTGGTGTGAGAGCCAAATTTTCATGGCCATCACCAAGAATCTTGTTTTCCAAGCACGTACCAAGCACATAGAAATGCAGTATCACTATGTGAGTGAGTTGATTGAGGTCGGGGTTGTGGAGATAAGTTATTGTCCAACTGAAGAAAATGGAGTAGACATCTTCACCAAGGCTCTTGGGAGAGAGCAACTTCATCAACACTTCCCAAAAGCTTGGCATTTGACCAAGGAAGTAGTTCATTGCAAGGTGGACATTGTGGGGGGGTGTTAGATATAATCAATAATCCACCCTCATTTGACCATAAATGATCCATGGTGCTCTAACTTGTAAGGCCCCCATTATGAGGAGTAGCCATTGTGAGAGCCGAGACATTTGTGGAACCCTAACTTCCAAGTTAGATGAGATCTATGTGTGATCGTTGATGGTAATAGATGATCTTTGTGTGCCTAGCCTTTGATTAGGTAGGGCATAAAATTGTGGGCCATTGGGTTGCATTCAAGGCAAAAAATAAAGGCCTTGTGGTGTTGATTTCTCCATAGAACCTTAATGGGTTGAGTACAAAGCGGGGCTACCCCCTTCTTCCATCTATTTTGTATGTCCCCACTAGTTTATCTATAACAACTCCCCTTGTAAAAGCTATATAATCATGGCCCATGTTGAGCTTTAGATAGCATTGTGCACCAGTAAACCCTTCATATAGACTCTATCTATATCACAATCTAAGATCCACATTGGGAGCACACATGTGGAAAACACCATCGTTGTAGCTGCATTACTCTCAGCAATTTGAGAATTTGAGTTCTCTATCTCTTAGTCTACGTCTATCTTTGTCTGCATTTTTCTCTCAACTCTGTCTAGTAGTCTATTCCAATGTGCTATTATTTTCTTATAGAATGTATGTGTATGTGTATGTGTATGTGTATGTGTATGTGTATGTGTATGTGTATGTGTATGTGTATGTGTATGTGTATGTGTATGTGTATGTGTATGTGTATGTGTATGTGTATGTGTATGTGTATGTGTATGTGTATGTGTATGTGTATGTGTATGTGTATGAGTATGTGTATGTGTATGTGTATGAGTATGTGTATGTGTATGTGTATGTGTATGTGTATGTGTATGTGTATGTGTATGTGTATGTGTATGTGTATGTGTATGTGTAGGTGTAGGTGTACGTGCACGTGTACGTGTAGGTGTACGTGCACGTGTACGTGTACGTGTACGTGTACGTGTACGTGTACGTGTACGTGTACGTGTACGTGTACGTGTACGTGTACGTGTACGTGTACGTGTACGTGTACGTGTACGTGTACGTGTACGTGTACGTGTACGTGTACGTGTACGTGTACGTGTACGTGTACGTGTACGTGTACGTGTACGTGTACGTGTACGTGTACGTGTACATGTACATGTACGTGTACGTGTATGTGTATGTGTATGTGTATGTGTATGTGTATATGTATGTGCAGGTGCATGTGCATGTGCACGTGCATGTCATGTGGACGTGCATGTGCATGCATGTGCACATGCATGTGTATGTGTATTCACATGTGCATGTGTATGTGTGTGCGCATGTGCATGTGTATGTGTATGTGTATGTGTATGTGTATGTGTATGTGTATGTGTATGTGTATGTGTATGTGTATGTGTATGTGTATGTGTATGTGTATGTGTATGTGTATGTGTATGTGTATGTGTATGTGTATGTGTATGTGTATGTGTATGTGTATGTGTATGTGTATGTGTATGTGTATGTGTATGTGTATGTGTATGTGTATGTGTATGTGTATGTGTATGTGTATGTGTACGTGTATGTGTATGTGTATGTGTATGTGTATGTGTATGTGTATGTGTATGTGTATGTGTATGTGTTGGTGCATTTTGCCCAAGCCTACATGCTTGATATGCTTGATATTATCCTCATTTGTAAGTCACATGAGTAGTCATGTGAACACCTCTTGTAAAAGAGTACATTTTATCTCTTGTAAATGGAAAAAGAAAAAAGTAAAAGGATGGCTTACCTCATCCATGATGTAAAAGCAAATTCGTGGCTCCAACTACCAAAATCACGAATTTTTGAGCTGAGGGAATCTCTCCTAACTTTGGGGATCACTTTTAGGTGGAGCCATTCGAATTCGAATTCAAAACTCCCTCCAAGAATAGCTATAAAAGGAGCAAGAAGGAAGAGGCGATGAGCAAGCCTTGTACGTGACCACTTCATGTCATTTTGTAGAGATTGAAGAGCTTACTCCATAGCTCTATCATTCTACTCCCATTGTGCAAAGATTCATTGCCAATGTGGTTGTAATCATATGTGAATCTATACATTTATTATCATCTACCTCTCTGTTTTGTTCTCTGCTATACTCACTCAGAGCAGTAACTTCAGAAGATCATATCTCGAGTTTTACTGAACATTTTTCAGTGTTTTAAAGTGCGTTGGATAGCTCTCGCTGTCTAGTTTCTACCTATAAATTTTCAAGGTCATTGGATTTATACGTTTGGAGATATCTGCATTTTACTGCTTACTGGTCTATCTCTGCAGAGCCCCGAGAATTGTGGGAATGTTCCAGAACTTGATGAAACTTGTTCTCAGTGCTCAGTCCATCATTTGAAGTGTTTTAACTTGGAATAGGAAGCTTGCTAAGTCTATTTGCTATGCCCAAAAGGAATTTTTCTAATTCCTTCCAGGTTGAGAGCACTGTTCATTTTTTCCAGCAGGTGTATGTCCAAAAATAGCAAGTTTTGGGAGCTAGTCATTTCGCAACTTGTCGGTCTTGACTTAAACTTTTGGGATACATGTTCCAAAGTACTTGGCTGATATTTTGGTGGATTTAGGAAGCTCAAAGGGTCTACTAATCAACTCTGAAGTCTCAGTTGGCTGGTGTGAAGCTGGTTGTAGCGGCACCTACTCATCTTTGGATTGCATCCACCATCTCTCTTCACAGTGGTATCAGAGCATAGTCAAGCAACATGGGAGATGGATTTCCATCAACAATTGACAAATTGGATCGAAACAACTATCCGGCATGGTCTCTAAGGATGGAGGCTTACCTTCAAGGGAGGAATCTATATGGATTCATATCCGGAGATGAAGCAATGCCAACCATGAGGAACAAAGGGCAACCATCACATGAAGAAGTGGAAGGACTTTCGAATTGGTGTTCGAAGGATGCACTTGCAAGGTCTTATATTCTAAACTCAATCTCTGATTTTCTTTTACCTCATGTCAAGGGATGCAAGACATCAAGAGAAACCTGGAATGCACTTGCTTCTTTCTTCTCTTCCAACACTCGAGCAAGGAAGAACCAATTGTGGATGGAGTTCACAACAATGAAGAAAAGCCCGAAGCAAAATGTGACTGATTATGTCACAAAGATGAAGGAGATTTCCGACCAACTTGGAAGCATTGGAGAGGTAATTGAAGAGGAGCAAATCATAAGACAAATCATGAATGGAATCAAAGCAGACGACAAGTGGGAGTCATTCACAACAGCCATGGATTTATACATGGATATGCATGTACCCGACCTCAACACACTCATGGGCCAACTCTTCACTCATGAAGCAAAGATTAGCAAAGGTGGTGAGTCCTCAAGAGGTAATCAAACTTCTGCCTTATATTCTGATAAAGCTAAGGTCAAGGACAAGTCAAAGAATAGGAAGAATGAAGATGAAGGAAGCTCTTTCCAAGCAAACTTTGCAGGTAGAGGAAGAGCTAGAGGAAGAGGCAGAGGTGGAAAGCAAGGCAGGGGGAGATTCCAATCATCTCAACCTTGCAACATATGTGGCTTATCTAACCATACTACTGAAGAATGTTTCAGGAATCCAAGGAACTCAAGAGGAAGAGGATTCAATAGAGGTGGCTATGGATCAAATAGAGGTAGGTACAATGGAGGCTACAACAACAACAACTACTACAACAACAATTACAACAACAACAACAACTATCAAAGTGGCCATAGAGGAAGAAGAGATTACAATAACTATGCAGAGGACCAAAGTCAAGAAGATTCATTATTGATTATGAATCTATCAACAAAGAAGGGTAAGGATGATGATCACATATTTTACATTGATTCGGGATGCTCGAACCATGTAGCAGGAAATGTGGCTTTACTTTCTGATTTGGAAGATCCTCATAACAAGCATGAAGTGCAGACAGGAGATGACACAAAGCACTCAGTGGAGAAGATAGGTAATGTGAAGACATCAGATGGGAATATGAACCTCTTAAGCAAAGTCTTGTATGTCCCTACAATTACCAAAAATTTAATAAGTGTTGGACAGATTGTTGAAAAAGGATTGCAGGTTAGATTCAATCGATTTGGAGCATATGTTGAAGACCCAAGGCAAGGCTTTCGAAGGATTGCCAAAGGAGAAAAGACAGGAAGGCTTTTCACTTTTGAAGTGGAAGATACAAAGAACATAGCTTTGTTTAGCTATGGATCTCAAACTCTAACAGAGTTGGAGATATGGCACAAAAGGCTTGCTCACATTGGTGAGAGGACACTCAAACAGATTTGCAGGGACCAAAGTGTACTTGGTTTGCCTAATATCACAAGGCAACACATGATTTATAAGTGTGAAGCTTGTCAACTCGGCAAGGCTCATAGACAACCTTTCAATAAGAAAGGATATATGTATCAAAATCCTTTGGATCTAGTGCACACGGATGTGTGGGGTCCAAGTAAGGAGCCATCTATATCAGGCTCAAGATATTATGTGTCTTTCATAGATGATTGTAGCAGGTGGACCATTCTGTTTTTCATGAAGCACAAGGATGAAGTGTTTAATTGCTTTAAGAAGTATATTGCTCTTGTTGAAAATCAAACAGGTAGGACTTTGAAAAGACTCAGATCAGATGGTGGAGGAGAATACTTCTCTTCTGAATTTGATGCCTTCTTGCATGAAAGAGGCATTAAAAGGGAAGTCACTACAAGGTATACACCTGAACTCAATGGTGTAGCAGAGAGGAGGAATAGAGCTATCGTCGAAGCTGCAAGGTCCATGCTCAACGAAAAGGGATTGCCGAACTACCTATGGGCAGAGGCTGTGTCGACAGCCACATATCTCATAAATAGACTTCCATCTAAGTCACTAGATGGAACCACTCCATATGAAGTGTGGAATGGAAGAAGACCTAGTCTAGAGCATTGTAAAATCTTTGGATGCTTAGCCTATGCTCACATTCCTTCTCAAGTAAGAGGGAAATTGGATCCCAAGGCAGAGAAGTGTGTATTCATTGGTTATGATCAAAACCAAAAAGGATATAGATTGTACAATCCAACCAATAAAGGATTTTCTGTGAGTAGAGATGTAATTTTTGATGAAAACAAATCATGGTTTGATGATGACAGGAAAGTGAAGCTGCCATATGACTTGGATGAAGATTTTCCATCACTTCAACCAAAGGAGCCAAAGCAGATTGAAGAAAGTGATTCGGAGATTGACCTAGAAGACTTGGAAAGACTAAAGCTATGGAAGAACAAAGGTAAAGCAAAGATGCAGGATGCTACATATGGACCCGAGAGCTCACATCAACCACTTAGAAGGTCTTCGAGGGAGAAGAAGAAACCAGAGAGGTTTGGTTATGATACTTCTTTGGTCACCAAGCACTCAATCTACATTGCAAAGGATTCAACCAATGAAGAACCTACCACATTCGAAGAAGCACAAAGCAAGAAAGCTTGGAGAGATGCAATGGATGAAGAAATGGAAGCCTTGAAGGAGAATGACACTTGGGAGCTTGTACCTAACAAGCCATCTATGAAGATAATCGGATCTCGATGGATATACAAAATCAAGAGGAATCCAGATGGAAGTATAAATAGACACAAAGCAAGGTTAGTTGCTAAAGGGTTTGCTCAAACCCATGGTATTGATTATGAGGAGACTTTCTCTCCTGTTGCAAAAATGCCTACAATTAGGGTTCTCATAAGTCTTGCTGCATCTAGAAATTGGAATCTTTATCAACTTGATGTAAAGAATGCTTTCTTGAATGGATGGATTTCTGAGGAAGTGTATATGGCACAACCTCCTGGATATGAGGATGCACATCATCCTAACTATGTATGCAAACTAAAGAAAGCTTTGTATGGATTGAAGCAAGCTCCAAGAGCTTGGAATTTCAGATTGGTTACTTATTTGCAGGACCAAGGATTCAAAGCTAGCAAGGCGGATACCTCTTTGTTCATAAAGAGGAATGGATCTGAAGTGATCTATTTATGTGTGTATGTTGATGATATTATTATCACAGGCAATGATCTTGAAGGAATCAAACAGGTAAAGAGTCAAATGAAGGAGGAGTTCAAAATAAGTGACCTCGGACCACTCACTTATTTTCTTGGATTGGAGTTGATCTACACAGATTCAGGTATATACATCACACAAAGGAAGTATGTCCATGACATGCTCGTCAAGTTCAAGATGGAAAATACCAAGTGTGCAGGTACACCTATGGAGCAAAATCATAAGCTTAGTGCTTATGAAGGAGAGCCAATTGAAGACATCACAAGCTATCAAAGCTTGGTTGGAAGTTTGAACTATGCAACACTCACAAGGGTGGATATATGCTATAGTGTTAGCATATTGAGTCAGTTTATGCATAAGCCGAGAAGACCACATATGGAAGCGGCCAAGCGAGTCCTCAAGTACCTAAAGGGGACCATGAATGAAGGTTTGTTCTATTCATATACTTCAGATATTGAGCTAAAGGTCTACTCAGATGCAGATTGGGCCGGATCTAAAGATGATAGAAGAAGCACATCAGGGTATATATCATTTGCAGGTTCAAAAATCATTTCTTGGTCATCGAAGAAGCAACCAACCGTGGCATTATCTTCTACTGAAGCAGAATATAGAGGTTTGGCTAATGCAACTCAAGAAATCATGTGGTTAAAATCTTTGTACACAGATCTTGGACTTCATTCTTCAACACCTCACATTTTTGGTGACAACACAAGCTCACTACATCTAGCAGCTAATCCGGTATACCATGCTAGAACCAAGCATATTGAAGTCCACTACCATTATGTAAGGGAGAAGCTAATGAGCAAGGATATTCAACTATCCTACGTCTCTACAGATATGCAATGTGCAGACATGTTGAC